>JACSVZ010000014.1:56099762-56445831 GCA_014706295.1 Lycocorax pyrrhopterus obiensis
ACACAGGGGTGACATTTGACAGTATATGGGGAGATGCAGTTCAGTTGCAGGAGAACATTAAAAGGACTCCAAGTCACTCACTGGATATTGCAACAAGGATTACACACAGTCTGTGCTGCCCCAAGTAAGAACTGAGAAAACTCCTCACTGCAAGCATCCTCAGCAACATACCATGCTCTCTTTGCTTATTTGTTTCCTTTTTGGCTCTTCATATCTTTTTTAATTAGGGTGGTTTTTCATTATGTTCTAGTATCAGATTACCTAAGAAACTGGGATCGCTGCCATTCATCCTGTCAGACAGCGAGTGAACACAGCTCTGAAGGTATCAGTTCACACTTACAGGCTTGGTTTTTTCTACATTTATCTGATGTACTTCACTTCTTTTGCCCTAAATCCAATTCCAAGGATATTTTAGCTTGCTGCAATCCATAAGGATGATGTGGGGAAACAATGATAATTTTATTCATGTAGGCAGTTTGGCTGCAAAGAATAAATTGTATCACTGATTAGTTGAACAGCGTTTGCTCCAGAAATGGTCAAATGGTGAATAATTCCCCTGAAAGGGAATATCCTGAAAGGCTGGTCTTGTTTTACTTCTCTTCTCATACAGATCTTTTCTGGACCTTTCTCAAAGTGAGTTTCAAACTTGGGGTGATAAGAAAACCTCAACAAAAACTTTATCCTACCTGGAACTGTACTGAACACTGGCCTGAGATAGGAGAAGGGATCCTCTTGGGAGCAGAGATGAAGCAAGAGAAGAGAAAGGTCCCTTTTTGTTCTTGAGGTCGTGGTGCCTATCTCCAAGCTGTGTATGAGCTGGAAGTGACAGGAATTTGCTAGGAATTAGAAGAGCAGAAGATGGTGGAGACCCACCATCACAAAGCATGACTCCTGACAGAGGTATCAGAGATTCATCTGATGTGCAAAGCACTACTCCTCTGACCTCATTCCTTACACGGAGGAGATCTGGGCAGAAATGCAGCTTGCATGAAGAAAATATTCTTATCCCTTCCAGAGTGAAGAGCTAAACTAACTTAGTCCGGCTTACGTTTTTTCCAATGCAGTCAGCATCTCTGACCTTTTCCTGACACGCTGTTATCCAGGAAAGAGGTAGTAACTGCTCAACTAAGTGGTAGTCTGAGGTGCAAACAAAGGCTCATAACCTGAGCTGCACCCCAGGGCTCAACGTGGAGGAGTGCATGGAACAGGACACACGGTCCTTTCCTCACTCCCAGGGCTTCACTGACCTCACTGAGATTCATTCTCTGCTGCCTACAAGGATATTGGCTGTGACAAACACTTTGAAACTAGAAACAAATACAAAAATGCAAATGTTATTTAAAATGCTTACTACATACATTAACTGCAAAATTTCTTAAACCAAACTTTTTTTTTTCTTCTTTTTTTAACAAACAAGCAGAAAACAAGTACGTGACAGAAAAAGTGCAGCATTCTCATGCTGCCCATGAAATGCAATTTATTAAAGCTGCCCTACCTACTGAAACCGTAGATGGGAACTACATGAAACAAAGTCAGCTGACGCATATGCAGAGCTCTTCACATTAACTCTCATGGGACATCCCTTCCAACACAGTGCAGATGCAAGGAATCTTGTTAGCACTGTCTAAGGAGGGCTGCTTCTTCCTCCCTTCCCTTGTCCTGAACGATCAGAGAGTGAATTCCAAAAGAGATGATCTGGTGCTCCAGTGTGTCCAGTCCAGAACTAGTACTCTACAGAAGAGGCCAGCTGCCTGTGCTGGCCTCTGTGGATCTGCACATCCATCTCAGACACAGGTACTACATTCATCCACATTTCCTTGAATGTATGTTTTATATTACCATAAAGGGGCAATTAATGTTTAACACCAATGACAAGAAGTTATAAGTGCTCTAAAAATGTGATCATCTTACTAGAACCAGTCAAGACGGTTACGCTTCCAGCATGTGTGGGACTCCAAATTGTCTTCCTATGATTTCAATAATCAGAGAAAACATCGGATAACCATGAGATATATTTTGACCTCAACAGAGAAAAAACTAACCTTGTCAGTGAGAGGGACAAGTGCTTCCTGGATACATAGCCGAACACAGATGAACACTATCTGATTTGTAACAGACCAGTAGTTTTTATCTCTTGTGAAGCAAAATACTGAAGGGATGAAGGGATCATCTAAACACTTTATTTCCGTTAAAATCTGATCTGGTCTGATCAACAATTAAGAAGGCCAAGGGAAGATCCAACAAAACTCATTAATTTCTATGGAAATTAGGAAACAATTTATGCAATTGCAGATAAAAGCATCTTATTAGTTTATCTTAATGAGACACCATCAATAGTGCATCAGATAGCAGCACTGTGATTCACCCACCTACTTGAAATCACTGCTACTCAGGTCAGTTTATCTGCTCCATAGAAAAGGACCTTCCACACAGTGGCTCAAAACATTACTCATTTTCATTGGTCAAATAATCTATAAAAGGGTCACAAATTGCTATGATACTTACTCACTGGTCAGCAGGCATTATTAAGCTCTGTCATTATTTTACCATAATGTGAGAGAATTCATAATCTTCGAAGATATGATATGCCAATAGAGCCAAGCAATGAAATGTTACTGATGCTGTTGGAAACAAGAATATGAGAATTTGAACAAGTGTGAAGGGGAACTTACACTGTTTTACAACAATAACCACTTCTCTTCCTTCGACCAAGGTAAGAATTAGCATGTCAGTAAATTCTTTGTGCTTTGAAAGAACAAGATTTTAGAGCCCTTAAAATCAGACTGTAGGAAATGAAGCTGCAGGTCATTATTCAAAATTTACATGTCAGCAAACCCAGGAAGTAAAGGAGAATTTGAAAGCCTTCTCTGGAGGGCCAAAACAGGTTTAGCAGTTCGTCAAAATTTGAGACAGCAAAGCTGTATTTGTCTAACTATATAATTTATTTCAACAAAAATAAAATGCAAAAACGTACAGACATTTTGCATTTGCTTAAAAAACAGGAATTACATGTCCAAGTCTGAACTGGGCAAAGATAATCTAATGCATCTGTACTCAACAAGCATTAATGTGCTGTTAGTGTCAGTTTTGCCCAGTGACGTACAACCGTTGCTCTTCACCAGTAATTTGGTATTTTCGAGGCAGTTCTCACACTGGCTCTCCCATAGGCCCAGAACTCCAAGTTTTCATGTCAAAACAATACTGATGCTTGTTATACCTGAATCAAAAGATTTCCTTCTTTTGCCAACAGTCCATTTGAGGCAGATTTTGAAATTACAGTTTTGAAGGAAGTACAGTCACAGAAAATACTGTCTTTAATGTCTGAACAAAGATGAATCAAATGTTTTTAAAATGCAGTGAAAGATCTGAAAGAAGATTTAGTAATTCTTACTCATCCCAATTTCCAGTTTTAGAGTTCAATAAATCTCTGCAAATATCTTCTTTTAACACTGTACAAGGCAAAGAAGCCTTGATAATATCAAATCTGGATCATGTCCAAGAGATATTACAGGCCAATATGCTAGGATCCTGAACCAAAAAGAGCATGGAATGTATCTCTTACATTTTCTGCAGCAAAACTTTCAAAATACCCCCAAGACTCACTGCTCTGTTTTTTACCAGAGCACATAACCAAAGCTTGAACACCTTCAGAATGCGCACGCCTGTCTAGGCTCCCACACCAACCTGGTGTGTTCAGTTCTGTGCAGTCTACACATCATCTTTCTCCCAGAATGTGTTTTTCTTTCTGCCACCTCTAAGGCACTGGGTCTAGTCCCTGCTGTAGGCAGATCATCCCAGGCATCACCCAGTCCGTGCCAGTGCTTGTTTTCCCTCTTGTTCACCGACGCCTCTGAGACACCAGGACTTTATACAAACCAATCAGAGGCAGCTTCTCTCAGGGGAATACTAAACTTCCCTTCTCCAGGTCCACTCAGGCCCAGAAAGAAGCAACCAGGATAAAAGCCTTCTTCTCTGCAACACCTAACAAAAACCCCCTAAATTCTTTTGCTCTTTCTCAGTTAGTCAATCTTCTCTCCTTACTCAGGAGCGTTTAAATTTAAGTGACAAAATCTTCTCTAAGATGGTACAGGTTATGCCCTCGCTACATAACAATGTACAACCCCAAAGCTTCCCCTTACATACAGAAAAGTCTTTTTAAACTAAATGTTTATTTCTCAGTGGTCCTTGACTAAAGGTAACCACTGTACTTCTTACAATAAGGCTTTTGACAATAAGAATTCAACACAGTTAGTAAAAAATAAAAGACAGCCACTTCTAAAGAAACCACAAACCTTTTCAGTCATCTCCAAAGAAGGATATATATTAAATAAATTTTACAGAATTACTGCAGTCTTAGGCTTTTTCTTCCCAACATAATTTTATAATTTTTTTTAATATTTCCTATTAAAGCTAGATTTAAAATCTGGTTTTCATTATCCCACACTTTGATCTTGGTCCACTTTGCACCAAGGCTGACAATTCTGGGTGAGTTTGAAATACTAGGTGCAGTTATACAACTGGATAGTTTCCATAGGTAATTCTGGTTTACTTCGATTCTCCATTTTTCCTCTCACTCTTCTGTAAGGTTCTTCTCCCCCTTTGCTTAATATTTTCTTTGTATATATACTTTTGTCATCTTTTCCAATGTTTCTGCTCTCTTCCTTATATTTTCCAACACTCAAATTCCATCCTTGGGAATATCCATTTCTCTATCCTCTCCTTCCTTTTTCTTGTGCTCCATTTCTTCCTACCCTGACTTCTTCTTTTCAGATGCACCTGCTGATTTGTCCAATGTCTCTTGCTCTCCAAGCTAGTCCAGCCTTCACCTCCTTCACCAGGATACATCAATCACTGCCTATATTCACAAAGATAACTTAAACCCCTCATACAACTGCCTTAGTATGTCCTGTATCCACACAGGAAAATCTGAACTCACTTCAGATCTGACTCGCAGAACATAAGCTCTGGAAACCCAGAGAAAAGGCTCAAGAGTAGTGTCCTAGAAAAAAACATACTGAGCCATAGGACTGGGAGAGAACACACGCCATGCAGCAGAGGATTTCCCCAGCTGCACTAACTACAAAGCGCTGCTAATGTCAGCAAGCAGAGGGAATGGTGGGGATGTGTCCACGTGCACACACACCAGTCTATGCAGAACGAGATGAGCAAGCTGGCAAGCTCTTGTTGAACAGCCACACTGAGGATGTGACATCTGTGGGTGGGAGCATTGTATCTCCAGAAGATATGGCACATTTGCAGGGGCTTATGACAAGACGTAATTTTGGCAGCCAGCCTCCCAAGCTATGGTGGGTAATATTCTCCTGTGCAATGGTGACTCATTTCTTCTTCCAGGATAACAGTGTCACTGTACCAGAGCGATAGAGTATCATTTGGCATTTCATTTAAGAGCTAAGAACTACGGTAAGTGTGTGTTTTCTCTTCAGTGCCCTTTGCCCACACATAGACTGTTCATGGCTTTATCATCTGTATCTATTAATTTGCAGGTTGGACACCTTGTGCAAACCTCACACTATTCTAGAGGTGACAGCACAATCCATAACAAAGCAATAAAAATCAGAAAACATCCCTCCGAAAGCAACAAGGCAGGAAATCTGGCACAGGAGGACCTGAACTATTCAGGAGAACCAGCTATTCAGAACATACATTTTGGTTACACTTACATCCCTGATAGAGGCATCAGGAAGAAAAAATTCTTGTTCAGGGAATCTCTGAACAGGCAAATTTCCTCTCACCTTCCATATGCCCAGAGCCCAGAGTTGTACACCGTGCAGAAATGAAGTTGCCTGTCAACAAATGGCAACAAACAAGAACTAAGATGACTTTTACCTTGTCATGCTGCTCATGAATCATCTGGAACTAATGGGTGAAAGTATGACTAACTCGGCCTTTAATAACTGTACTTCAAATCTTCCTGATCAATGTAAAAACAGTGGTAAAAACAGCATGAGGAAGGATCAACACAGCTTTCAGAAATCTGTCAGACCATTTCAATATTTTTCGTTTTATACTCTGAGATTTCTCTCCTCAGTTATACACCATACTACTTAGATTCATTAGTGGGCATGCAGTGCTAAGAAGCCATGTTTGTTTTCAATGCCAAGAGTAAACACTGAAATCAGAGACATTGTTGATTATTTCAAATTTAAAAAAACACTAAACTAAAATAGAACAAAGATAACGAAATGAAGTTTGACTGGCCCCAAAATAAACCAAGTACTTTCTAAATTCTGAATTTATTTTGACAAATCTGCAAGAAGCATTACTAATCGTGTGAACAATATTTTAAAAGGACAAAGATTTTATTAGCTGTGTATTTTCTTACAACTTTTACATTTATGCCTACAAAAAAGGATTTTTTTCCTGGTCTCTCACTAGCATGCAAATTTCTACCAGAATCAAGTAACACACATAATAGCACAAAAAAAAATATTTCTGAAGCAGGGTAGCATTCTTTGGGGGGGGAGGGGAGGGGGAGTGGGGGCAGGCAGAGTGTTCCCCCACTGCAAGTAAATAAGGTATTTTTCACAACTGCTAAGCAAACGAGAGAAAGTCCATTAGAATCTTCAGACTCTTGACAAAGACTCTTGGCTAATGGTACTGGTCTAAAAAGCAGATAAGCCATATAATTTTACAAGAAGCAACCTGCTGAATCCTTCAGCAAACACAGCTTGGCAATCTATCTTCAATTCAAAATAATGAGGTGGCAGGAGCTTGACGGAGAAATAAGTCTTCAAAAACATCACGTAAGGGAATCCAGCTGTGCTTGTATAGTTTCCAGCTATTTAAAGGAACAAAAAGAGAGAAAAAAACCTCCACTCATAAAATGTTGTTTAGAAACATGCAAACAGAAATATCCAATATCTTCAACTAAGCATACCAAATGTATTTGCATACCAATATAAAAATCCTGTACTCATGAATATTTGTTTTTACAAGAAGCTATTAGAATTCATTGCTGCAGTTTAAATATTCAAATTTTAAAGAAACAGTTGTCTAAATACTACCTCTTTAGCACGCACAGATGTTCTCCTGTGAATTTCCAATGCATAATAACAAGGAAAAAAAATAAGAGCGTTCATTTTGACTGGATTATGAGCCTAGCATCTTGACTGAAGACGTAACACAAAGATGCTCTTTCCAGAGACATCCCCACTGTGAATCATCAGCTACTCCTCCTGATCCTACTGCCAGGTATACTTATAATGACCCAAGCCCTGCCTTCCAAAGTCGAACGCACAGGCTCTTCTTGAAAGCGCTTTATGTGATCGAAGAAATCTAACAGCCTTAATTTAAGTTGGATCCCTTTTTTCCAGTTTTATTAGATTTAATTCATATAGGCAACACTTCCTGCTGAGCAGCATAAGGTGTTTACAAAGAAACTATAATATTGTAAAATCTACAGACCTTGTTGTAGAACTCAAACAGCTCCTGATGGCTAAATTCTACAAACACCTTCTTCAGGTTCTGTAAAAAAGAAAAAAAAAAAGATTTTAAAAAATGAAGGAATAAGCATACGCTTTTCTCTTTTCTCTTTCTTCTTTCTTTTCTTTTTTCTTTTAGTTTCATTTTGTTTCATTTCGTTTCTTTTCTTTTTAGAATTAACTCCAGTATATCAGAATATGAGATTAATATACATAAAAGAAAATGGTTAGTTTCCTTCCATTCACTACAATGTTCCTACATGTATATTTAATTTAAGTAAAGAATTCAAATCTACCAGTATATCTATTCTCCTCCTGTGAAGAACAGTAATAAAATAATCTATGTAAAGGATTTAGTTACCTTATTTTTAAGTCAGACAAAAATGAAAGATTACATTCATCTTTCTCAGCAGTCCATCTGGTAAATACCATTTCACAGCAACAAATTCAGTAGTGTATTTGATCGAACTGGCACAGCTATTAATGTACTGCACAGGCACAGAGCTGATACCTCCATTCACTAATCCAACAGTTCCAATCTTAGCATGCTGACACTGCTATAAGCATCCATGCAGATTCAGCCCAAGTTAACAATTAACACAACAGCTTCAAAGCAGTGCTTAAACACTGAAAAACCCCACAAAATAACACAACTGATGAAAACTACTGCAGATAAAACAGATTGTGGTAATAATCCTCCGCATGCATGTGCTAATGTCTGTGGAGATGGGGGTTAAATTAGAACTTCTGTCCTGCTTAACTTGCTTGCAGCCTGCTACCTTCAATCACAGTGCAGATCTATCCACACAGTTCCTAGCCTTATTCCTTCTACTTCACTTTATGACTTTATTTATTTAAAAGTAAATTTCTATTTCTGCACATTCTCTTTGTTTTTCTTAGACTTTTCAAGGCTTGGAGGCATTCTTGAGGATAAAAGCTGCACTTCCATGAACAGTAATGAAGTTCTGCGAAAGCTGAATCTGTGGACACCTCTACTCACAAAATATTATCAGCAGAAATAACATACACACACACCACGTTTCTTTAACTGGTACCAACTTCATGTACCACTTGGGTCAATAGAAAAACACTTGTTTATCCACTCAGCTTAAATGAGCAAGGACACTTTCGCATACAGACAAGGCTGTGGGCCAGATTTTGTGTACTCATAGCAATGCAAGTCTCAAGTTATGCCAAATAATGTCACTGAATTTGGCGCACCATACCCACAAGACCAGCAGAAGCCCTGGGAACACAGTATAGGTACTGCCTGGTGCCTGCTCCTCAAAAGAAGCTGTAAGAGACACAGGAAAGAGATAAAATAACTGGGGCCAGCCTGTCTGGTGCAATTCCTCCTTCTCGCTCTGCAGAAAGAAGGATCCCTTCCAACAATTTCAGGACGGCTACAAAAGCCTAGAAAAGGACCAGTGATTTGCATGAGAGACCAATCTTCCCCCTCTGGGAAAGAACAATGCAATACTGTGAATCGTATGGTGAATACAAAATAAAACTACCAGGACAGCAGTTCTCTTTGCCATGACTCCAGCTGATCCTTCCTCCAAAGAGCATAATGCCGTGACAGGGAAGTAAAAGCATTTTTAAAGGCTTTCTAACAGCTAAGAAACAAAAAAGAAAGCAAACAAGGGTTTTTTTCAGAAGAGAAAGGGGCCAGAGGAAAGAAGAAAGATACACTAATGGCAACGGGATCTACCATTTCAACTGGGATGTTTGTTTGGCATTTGCCTTTCTAGAAGGATTTTGGTGATTGAATGGAAGGAATCAAAACTGCAAAGAGGAGGTTCAGAACTAAAGGACGATATACATCTTAAATGTTTATCGCTCACAATTCATAGAGTCATTTCTTGAATGATTTCTGGAAGGGAAGTCTGCTGGATTTTGATATGACAGTTTTGCAACGCCTCCAGAGAGGGGCAGAGAAAGACATCTGACCATCAGATCTAATTTTTCCAGTCTTGATGTCTCATTCAAGATGGGCATCTTCTGATACTACTTCAGATCAGCAAGCACAATCAATTCTCTCTCTCTCTTTCTCTGCTTGTCTTTCATATTTTCTAACGACATTAATTACTGTTAGTTAAAAGATAGTGTATGCAAATGAAAAAAGTCCACATGTTTAAATTCAGATTCTCTTTACACTTTAAAAAAATCCACTGCGCTTTATGAACAGGATGAGATCTCTCTTCCCATTATTATTCAATAATCATACTCTGATAACTAGGACAAAATTTATGTTGGATTGTGGCAGGCAAATGTCTGCGAAGATTAAAAGAAAGCATGCCATGCTAGGCTGTGTTTCTGATCTGGGGTGGGAGTAAGAGTGTCAGTGGGAGAGAGGTGTAACAACCTTGTATGAAATATGTTTTTTATCCGCACTTAATCATCTGCTAGAACACATTTGTTTATACGTGTAAAAACCTAGTACATGTACTACATCACTTCAACAGAGAGTAGCATCACAAAACAACCCATGTGGAAGCATGGCACCAGTTAAAAATGTTATCTTTACATATTAAATTTCTCACGAGCATGAGTCCCTTAAGGAAGGTGACAAATAATCATTATTATGTGGTCAGGAGTTCCTATATAAACTACAAAAACACTGTATCATAACTAGATCCATACAAAAAACCCCTACTTCTCAGGTGGCTGATGGTGCCCCATTTTTAGCTGAGATATCCATTATTCACTTATTTGCTTTATTCTGTGTGAACACAAACAAGTGCAATTAAAATTGTGTGCCACAGGACTAGGTTACCACTCAGTTCTTCAATTACTCAGTAAAATTGTCTTAAAAATTGCTGTATAGATAGAATATTGCTAAATCCCCCAGAGCAGGCTAAATCCTAATATACTAAATGGAATTTTACTCAGATAAGCATACAAAATTACAAACCCCAATAATATTTCAACCATAACTAAAACACACGATGAAAAAAATCGCTTTCAGCTTACTTACTTAATTAAATGTCATTGTGTGCAGACAGAACCTCAACCTGTTTATGAAAAGTACAGCTAAGCTGACTTCTTTTATCTGCACATAAAGATTTTCAGATGTTGCCTCTCATCTACTATGTGTTTCCCAGATGTAAATAAGAAAACAGCAATTTGCTGGATGCCTAACTTCTTTTCTTCTTTTTATCAAGTGTATCATTCTTTTTTCCTCTTTCCTTTATAAATTTCTTCCCATTCTTCACTTTCACACTACTCTCTCCCTCATTTCTGGCATCCCATTTTCTCTTTGCTGCTATCATCTTCATGTGAAAAAAAACTAAACTGAATTTATTCCCATTGTCACACTTTGTCACTCCAATAATTTTTCTAATTACATCCCAAATTTTGTTGCTGTGCCAGTGTTAAGTCCTAGCTCCTACTTTTAAGAGTTTTAGCCTTGAGGCTAAAACTTGGCAGTTTCATAGCATCAGAGAAACATAGCTGAGTATGCTATTCTTATGAAGACAAAGAAATCTCTAAAGTACCAAACATTCATTCTTTGGGCTGCTTTAAAAACAAGGAGACAGGCTTTTTGTCTGATACAATACCCATGAAGGGTGGCAGGGACTGCACTGGAGCAATGTGCTCATTGAGCGTAGCTAAAGAGTATGTGCAGCATGTTAGCTAAATAAAGTTGCAGTTAAGTTCAATGTGTTCATCTACTGTAAAACATGACAAAGCACTGCATTTACTACTGGAAAAGGTCTGTGTGAATTGCAGGTGTCACCAAGAAAAATCTTTATATCTCCCAAATTCACTGTAAGGAATATGGTAATAAGCTTTCTGAAATGTGTGGTTTAACATGTTTGGCCATGTATCACTAGTGAATGTATTTTAAGTGTTAAAATTAGATTCTAGTGCCATTTTGCCTTCATACATCTAGATGAAATCTGATTTCATTCCACCTCTTCTCTCACCCCAGGGTTGTATCAATTTACAACTTACAGCCTCCTGAGAACTGTGAAATTCTAATAAGTTTAACTGATTAGGGTTGTTTTCTCCCCTTAAGTATCTTCTCACTTACTGTCTGGTATTATTTTAAAAAATATAACATCTTCATCAGCCTCTAAAACCAAATTTCCTTTGAGAGTAGAAGGGGGGCAGGGAAGAGGAGAGAGAAAGGAGAGGAAAATGAAGATTAAACCTTTGTATTCCCAGTCAATATTAATATGCTATCCTGTCCAAAACAGCCATTCTGAATGTCTGCCTAATTCTACAAAATAGCCACAGTCATTCAATACACACTTAGCTTACAATCACCACCAAACAATTAGGCAAATTTTTAGCTGAACATGATCATCAGCACAAAATGATGAAGATACAAGTATACAAGATGTGTAAGAGTCTCCAATTTCCCATTATCTCGGCTAACTATTTTAAACATGAATACCTTCCTGCTGCAAAACGTTTCTGTGGAAACCAAGCAAAAAATGTCTCCCTAAAGTACTTCAGAAAGCAGAGGCAAATTTCTGGTTATAACCAAATGATTGGGTTTTGCTTTTAGGGGTTTGTTTGGTTACTTGACTGGTTTGGTTTGTTTTACAGTGGGGATGTTTATTTGTTTGTAGTGTTTTGTTGATTTTTTTAATACAGTGCTCTAGATTTCCTATTTTAATGTACTACTGCAAAAAGCCTTATTAGTAATGACAGTTTTGCAACCTTACATATTACACAGCTATTCCATACATTTAAGTCCCCAACCCCACGTGTAAACATAAAGTAATGCACTAGAAGTTATAAACAAAAGCCAAACTTCTGGCTTTAAAGTTAACTTTAATACAAAAAACTGATATTGCTGTTCTCAACTGCAAAGCTATAACTACTTCAGTGATGTTGAAAAATAAATGCCAAGTATTTTGAAGCAAACAGATGGAGGGATAGGCTGGTTTATATACCTAAATGTCTACTGATAATGATAATGTTCTGTGACTGAGCACATGTAAAAAAATACAGTATATCCAGCAAAATTTATTAATAGTAACTAAGTGAAGCAACATATATCCCACACTTCATATTGTCTAGTTTTACCTTTAATACTATCTTGAGCCACATCTGCATTAGGTTTCAGAGAACATGATTTTCACATTTGCTTTGCATTCTCCAATCTATTAGACATCCTTAAAATCTCAGATGTAAGAGAATATGGATAACGAAGCTCATCAGTTCATGAACAAATTAAGATTCATTTCTAAATAGACCCCAGTTGATTCTTAGTAGCCTACATTCCCCTCTGGACATATCCCTTTCTGTGCTACATTAATTCAGACTTCCTTTAAACTTGCTTGGACCCTGGAGAACTATGCATTCACCTGGGCACTTACAACTTACAGCCCTTTTTCTATTTGTACCTCACAGAATTTATCAAAAAGTTTGAGCTGCTTGGTCAGAAAGATGAATTTTAAGAAGAGCATATGCATTAAAACAGACCAGCATCTCTTAGAAGCACACCTGTTTCTTAACTCTCTGCACATAAGAGACAGTAATTAAACTTCTTCATATTCTTACAGCTGTAGATGGATGTAATTCAGCTCAGGGATTCAACAAAACACAGGGAGTTAAGTACAGACTAATATATTCCTAATTAAACTTCTTTCACATCACCAAAAAAAGTGACCTTCAAACTTCATTCTTTTTCCAAGCTTATTTCCATTTGCAATACCAAATTATTATTTTTGTAGAGAAAAAAAATCATGTTTTATGACTGAATTACATGCGTTTCAAGTTTCAGTGTGCAACTGTTATAAAATATAAGATACTAATCCACTCTTTTCCTGACCAATATATTAACATCTAGCTTGTAAACGTACCGTGTTCTAACTTTCAAAGCTGCATTTTTTTTTTCATATAAGCTTAAGAAATTCAAATTCCCTGTGGATTCAGGGAGATCAAGATGTGCATCATACTAAAGACGTCTTTCCCTCTCTTTGCAATCTATATATAAGTCCCCTAGCCAAAGCTCTGTGTTGATTCCTGAGATCTAACCAACACGTTACTGGAATTGATGGAGATACATACAGATAAATCTTTGATCTCACTCCAGCAGATTCAGGATCATTTAAGCATGTTTTCATGGAAAGTGGTGAGAATAAATTTATTGCCCAGTCTGGTAGTAAGGCAACAGACTCTGCAGGCAACTGGAGACCTACGAAGACCTGACATACTCCCAAACTGCAATAAGAACTGTCAGTCATTACCATTTTCATTCCTCCTGCTTCCCTCCATCCTCACAAAAATATCCGTTACTAGCTGGCTGAACTGATGCAAAACTAGAGACAGGAAATGGGACACAACTGCTAAAAAGACCACATAGGCTGGGAAGATGACAGAGCATTAGAGGCAGACTGGTCCCTTTCTTCACACTAGGTAAGAAAAATGCTTTTAAAACTGACAGAATTATATGGGAAAAAACCCCAAAACTACAGTTTTCACCTCAGTACACCTTGTCAGAGTAAATACCATCTTGCTAAAGAAAAGAGAGATAGAAAAGCATTGTTTTTCCAATAGCTGTATCCAGGCAAAGAGTTCCTAGGAATTTACATTCCTATAAATATCATCATTATATTGGCTGGCCTTTTAATGATACTTTTGCATGGAAAACCTCTCAAAACCAGAAATCCAGAGATGAGGGTTGACACTTCTGTGCAGATTATGTTAAATACACTTTTAGAAAAAGATCACAGTGAACAAACTCGCTTTTTGGAGAAATGGGTGGTAGATGTGCATCAGTGCATTCCTATCACTTAAAAGCATGTCTTTTATATTGATACTTCCCTGAATGTTGCACAAACAGAAAATGGCTCACAGAAGATCTATTGAAAGGCTGACTTGCTTTATGTCAGTTCTGTATTTTGTATTTACCCTCACATGCCCTTTCCTTCTTTGAAGACAACTACACACACTGCACAAGCTCCTGATTGATTCCTCGCTAGACTCCACATGGATTCAACCACTAACAGCAAAAAGCATCCATCCACACAAATGTCATTGTATTTTCAGGATTCAATAGCAGAACATGCGTAATTTTCAACAACAGTATATCCAACAAAACGTATTCAAAAATTGTTTAATATACTGAAAGGCCGCCACAATTACTAAGAATGTCACAGATTAATCTGAGGAACACAGGTCCTAATAATCATTATTTTCCTGTTTCATCTCTCACCTAATTTTGCAAATTCTACCGCAATTCAAATACTGCAGAAACCTCTCTGAAGAAGGAATTTAACTAAAAATTTTTTTTAAAGACAAAAAACCACTCTTTCTTCCTATTAAATTTCACTGTATCAAGTTTGGAAAAAAGAGTTCATGTGAAATCACATACACCCTAATAGCTGCATATTGCTTATATATCTGTAACTATCAAAATACGTCTTCTTTAGTCAGAACTATACTGTGATAACTGGTTGTATTCCTCAGAAGAAATTAAATTCTTATCTTTCACATTTTGGTACATCTCATTTGTCACAGAACTTAGGGTATTTTATAAATTAAGTTTAGGAACACTGCAAGGAAAACTAGGCAGTTGTGACTCTGTGTTTCTCTTCTTCGCACTGGGGCTAGCTAAGTCTTCAAAAACCATGAAGACCAGTGAGTTCAGATTTCAATTCTAAAGATAGCTTACATCAAAACTGACACAATAGTCTTATATTCACCTTGAATGATAAGGAATTCACTTTTCTTATTATTATTGTATTCACAGATAACCTCTGCTGAAGAAGGCATAAGCATGCTGCCTTATGCCTCTGCCTAGGCATAAGCATGCTGGTACCAGAAATGCTTTCAAGCTTTTCTGACCTCACATGTTCACCAGACTTGATCACAGCCCCATTAATTTTTACAAACAGCGTATCAAAAAGAGGTCACGTAGCTATAGTTGGGAAATATTTTCACTATTGCAATCAGAAAATAATCAAATCCTAAGAAACTTAACAGAACTGAGTGTAAATATTAAGTGCAACATTAGCCTAGTATTGGCATTCACAATTTAAGATTATGAGCTTAAATGGCAAACATTTCACCTTGGGTTAGTGTCTTGGAACAGCGAAGCTCAGCCTACGGCATCAAAGGCAGACTGAGAAGTATTTGTATCTAAAAATACAATGGTCAAAACCTCTTACAGCAAGAAGAGCAGCTCAACATCACATACTTTTAAAGAGCTTCTCACACAGCTTGCTTGCAGCTGAGGTAATTAACCTGGAGTTACAAAACCTTTATGCTCTAATCAGTTACATATCTAATACTGCGTCTGAAGCCAGACTTAGAGGAAGCTCAAATTGTGATCCTAACCACTCAGAAAGCCACCCCTTTGTTCTCATCTAAAAGCCAGATAAAACCTCCTTTGTCCAAAGAAGAAACCTAGGTTGTTATCATCTGCATCCACATCTAGAGATACAGATGACATAGAAATATTACACAGTGAAGTCATGCAGATGACTAACATTTTAAGAAGGATTTATACCTCCATTTAAGAATGGAGGAAGCTGGCATCTTTTTGAATTATTAGGTTCTGAGCCTACCTGGTTCGGTAAGAAACTGCAGTGCTGTATTGTTTTACCACAAAAAGTCATTCTTTCTTCATCACTGGAATATCTGAAAGTATCTATTGTTTCTACTGAGGCACAAGAAAAGAGGCTGGATAAAAGATGCCAGTAGAGAAAAGAAAGATCTAAGGAAGCTCGGATCCACATGAAATCAATGTAACTGATGTGAAAACACCCTTTCAAAATCTGCTTAAATATTTACAAAATGTCAAGATTAGATAATTTGTAAATTAGTTCTTTTTGTTTGAAACGGGTCACTCGGAGTATCACCAATTTGGATTTTGTTAGGCAGACCAGCAAAGATAAAATGTTTGGGGGCTTTCTTTTTCTGTGCTAAAGGGATGTTAGTGGCTGTCAGTGAGTATGTTTTTGATATCCAGTGGGCAAATCATTCCATCTGCTAGCAGCTGGGGGCTTGCACACAAATCTCAGCTGTTGAAAAACAGGGAAGTCATGCAGGAATGAGGGATGTTAACTAGCAGTCTAGTCCCCAGCAGGATCAAAGACAGAACTCCTAGGAGGTAAGGTTGTTTGTAACGTAATGTATATTTTATCCTTTTTAAAAATTTATTTATTTATTTTTATGAGGAAGTCACCTACTTACAATTTTTACTGTATTCTAAAGGCTGTAATATATCTACAGCTTTTGCTACAATGCTCACAATTTACAAATAAGAGGTGGTATCTCTTCCTTGCTGTAAGCAACCCAGCAAAGCCTTGAATCAGAGCTACCTGTTTGCATGAAGGACACACTGATATCAGAGTGAGAACAAAATTATGTTGCATCACAAGCCTGACCAAGTAAACACCAACATTTCTCAGGCAACATGCCACAGTGCAAAACTGGAGGAGGTCATTAAAACCAAAGTTTCTCAAATTAGACAAAAAAAGCTTCTCCTTTTTACAAGAATTACAAAACGATTATGTGGTCTTTTCTCATTATGACTCCACAAAATTAACAGGAATGTGGAAACAACCACTTACTATGAAGCAATCAAGCAACAGTTTTCTCTTACTTGTCACTGAAGGTTACACACAATCCAATGACACAAAATTATCTATTTCGGATTTCAGACAATGGAATTTCAGCAATCTTGCTTTGTTACTTTTGCTAACAAGTTATTTAAAGTTTGATGCAGTGGAGTGGTGTGAATTCTCACTGCTTAGTGAAAACTGGACCAAGTGCTAAGGACAGAAAGTACAAGTTCTGTGTGTTTTCACATACATCAAAGATGAAATGAGATCTCTCACCCACAGTTTCCTTCGAAGACAGACTACCAACATAAGTGTAGAAGTAATATCCTCTCAGGAAAGAAAAAAACCAATTTTTGGCTAATATAAGCAATTCAAAAGAGGGTATCAAATCCCTTTTTACTTTTTTTCAAGTCTGTGTGCTATTGAATTACAGTTCATAGAGGTTGCTTTAAAAGAGAGTGAGCAATATGAAGGCATACAGTACTACATTTGCATTCTTTTAGAGATGGCAGGAGCACAATCCATTACTCAGGCTGGCTGCAATGGTTTCAATAATTATCAAAACCAAGATACTTTTTATGCTTCTCTCTCAAAATGAATCTGTTTAGCTCCAAATTAATTACATTTTTCTCTTTCAAGACAGCACTGCATGATGCAAAACTAAAATGGTAGAGCAAGGAATAAAAAGTGCATGAGGTGTAATCTTTTCACAACGATAGACACAAGATTAATATTTAAACTTAATGTCTTTTTTCTTTTTAACATATGAATTCTTCAAAGGGAAAAATAGAATAGTAAGATGTTACAGGTCAGTTTGCAAATACTATTTTCTTAGAATCATACATCATTAATGTTGGAAAAGACCCCGAAGATCATTGAGCCCAACCTTTGACTAAACACCACCATTCCAAGTAAACCACAGCACGAAATGCCACATCCAGTCATTTCTTGAACACCTCCCCTACCACCTTTCTGAGCAGTCCAGTGTTTAACAACCCTTTCCAGGACGAACATCCTTTCCTGATGTCCAACATGAACCTCCTCCCCGGAACAGCTGGAGGCCATTTCCTCTTGTCCTGCTGCTAGTTCCCTACCTTTCTACAACCTCCTTTGACGTAGCTGTTAGTACCAAAGCAGTGTCCAGTCGCATTCAAGGTGTAAAACTGGTCACTGAATAGCAGAAAAATGAACTAGAAAAACAAATGGGCGACAGCAGTCTTTATAAAAGAGCATATTAAGAGTATCTGTGCTGTCTTACTAGTGTGACAGAATTAATAGTTGAACACACACTACAGGGAGATGCCACTGGATTCCAGGTATGAGAAATGTTTTGTGTCTGTTGAAGAAAGTAATTCCAAAACCCTGCACAGATGACTGAATTGCACAAATTGCAAACCAGTTTCTTTAATGAGAACAAATAGCCTAACACATTTGAGACCATTATTTTAAAAGGATTAAAACACTATTGTGAAAGAGAATTAATGCTATCTGGATTGTTTTGTTTATCTTGGAGATAAATAGGTTGACTGGTTTACAACCACAAACTACGCAGAACTCTATGGTCAGGCAAAGGCTCTGTGGGATCAGAGGCTGCCTAAGGAACACATAGATGCAACAGTTGATTTGCCAGTTGGTAATCCACTTCTCAAACTGATAAACACAGTACTTGGGGTTTTGCGGCATGCATCTTGCTAAACCTGAAGCCTACAGAGATATGAAGTTCTAGAATCCAATAACAAAGCCTGATACTGCAAGAGAAAGGGTCAACTGAAAAAACTGCATATCTGTATCACCAAGAATTTTGATAAATATTCGAAGTGAGTTTTTTTTATTTGAACTAAAATGTTTCTCCAGTAGTTGTTCATATTTTCTGTGTGTTGAAAATACTGAAATGTGAAAATAAACACATTGGAGGTCAAAAGCTGCAAGCCATTTAACAATAGGTATCCTTGGTACAACAGTGAATGAAGATCCAGAACACTGAATATCCAGAAAGACTTTCTTTTCCTTTTTTCTTCTGGGAAATAAAACTTTCCTTTCTGAAATACACCATTCAAGATTAATATGTGAAAGACACAAGATTCTTATTTTAAAACATACTCCATTTTAAGAAGAACAGAAGAGAGCATTTTTACCTCCACTAGCAAAAACACAGCCATCAGCCACAGTGCAGTGATTCTGCTTTGTTCAGCACTCGTAATGCTTCATCTGAGACACTGCATCCAGCCCTGTGCAGCCCCAGAACAGGACAGATGTTTGGAAGATGGGGGGAGTTGACCTGAATGGTTATTATCTGGTTGGACCAGATGTGAAGAGACACTAGAAGAAGGTGTGCTTAGTATGTAACAGGGTTAAGAATGGGGAATCAATCTAACTGCAGTCCTACTGTCCTGGGGTAACCCCTAATGTTACTGTATTCCATATCTATCTGTGCCCAGAAATTGTCACTGAATCTTCAAGACCCTGCAAACAAGAACCCTGTAGGGGAGTGTTCTGTCGCAGTGCTTTTGCAATCACCTCTTGGAGGCGATTTCCTGGGTTTTGCCACGTGGTATTTGCTTCACTGGCTGTTTGCTGTTTCCTTAAGCAGAGATTTTCTCCTCTTTGGGTTCTCTTTTCATTTTTGTTTTTCTTTTTTCTCATCTCGGAGAGGCTGCAGCAGGGGTTGTGGGCCGCCCTGCGAGGATTCTGCAGGTGCCTGCCCACAGCGGAAGCCCCGGCCAGCAGCAGCGCAGCGGCCCCGCTCCGGCCCGAGCCGCCGGTGGCGCAGCAGCGGCGCCGGGCCGCGGACAGAAAGCGCCGAGCGCGCCGGGCCAGCGGCTTCGCCGGCCGTGCCCGCCCTGCCGGGCCCTCTGCGGGGAGGGCGCCGGGCCTGCGGGAGCCGCCAGGTCTTCGTCTGCTGCTGGAACCGCTCCCCTCCCTTCCCGGCAGGGACCGGATGCCATCTCGTCCCTCGGTCCTACAAGCCCGAGGCTGTCCCTGCTGGGCATTTCCGGCAGGCCGGGTCTCTCGGGCCGTGTGGCAGATCGTGAGTTTGTAGCAGCTTGCTGTCCAGCAGTTATTTACTGCTACCATTTTTATTCTTGCTATTTATTTATTTATTTATTATTTCTAAACTACTATTTTTTTCACCTATATCTGCTGGTATCTCATTCCTTACTGGTGGGTAGGGATTAGTTGGAATCAAGGAGGAAGTTGCTCATTTCAGAGGGCCCACATGTTTAAACTGTCTCAAATCTCTACAACTATATGTAACAATTTTAGCATTAAAATGTATCTCTGTGACAGGTGATGTTAATTTATCCTGTCAAATACTAGAGACCTTATCTATTTAGAGAGTTCACCTCACAACAAAGAATGATGTTTGGCAACAAACAGTAACCATCCGTTAGCTGAGGAATTGACAAGAAATACAATTTCAATCCATTCATGAGCATCAATTTCTTCAAGTGTTTCTCAGAGGGAGTTGATCCAAATGACATCCCTAAAAGTTGGCAACCACACCTTTTAGATGGGCACTGTTCTCCACTGTTAAAAGACCTAGATCTGGATGCACAAGTAATTTTAATAGATATTGACTGATAAGCACTGAGATGAGCCAGAAAGGTGATCTAGATAACTTTGCAGGAGGCCAGTGAAGTTCACAAGAGACAAGGCTGTTGATAGTCAGTCTTGTGACCTGAAGACCTACTGGCCTCCTGTGGTTTATCACCACCAGTTTAAAAGTGCTGCAACTGGACTGTGATTGAAGTATTCCAGCACAAACTTCAGTAGCTCTGAAACTTTTAAAAGAGTATAAAACATGCATAAAGAGCAAGTATAAGAGTGAATACCCAAAGGGTCCAGAGCTCTTGGATAAAAAACTGCCAGTATTACCCCGCTGCACCTCTAGGTACTACCATTCAGAGCATCACTGGGCCGTAGAGCTTCTGGTGTAGAACCAAAATGCTAAGGTCAGATAATACAAGGAGCTAGATTACCTTCAACCGCTAAAACGCATTTAATAGAAAGTCAATACGTTAATTTTGCATTAGTGGTTGCATAGCCCATTCCCTCAGAATCTAAGACAGCATAAAAATGCAAGGCTGGCATAAACTCTGTATTAGCTGCATATATTCTAGTTAATGTGACAGAATGGCAATCTTGTACCCAACATTACAATTCTTCTGTGAGCAATCCGGCAGTGCAGAGATATAGTACTAATGATTGTGAAATCATGCCTTGACTCCATGGCGTTAACCTAATTGTGAAATTAGACTTTATTTATTCCACAGCTGGGTACTGACTAGCTATGAATTGAACTGAAAATGCTATTTACAGGCCAGTACGTAGCAATACTTCCAAGCAAACAAGACTGAAGAGGTGAAGATAGATACCAAAATGGGGCTGTAAATTACCTTGCTGAATGCTCTTACTCAAAAGCTGCCTGGAATATTTCACTACTCTGAAGCCATACCAAAATGAATTTCACAGGGCATTATTCAGATGATAATAATAACAATGGTTACTAGAAAATGCTGTATTTTCTACACTACTCTTTAATGCAGCATGGCATCATCTCCCTAGTGTTGCCGTTTCCTGTATAATACGTTTTGCTAACACTGTTTTATGGAAACCAAGAAACACTGACAGATATTCACATTCAAAACCTACACAAATTAATGAAATTTTAAGGCAATTCACTTTAGTTACTTCATAAAATCCCAGCATCCCACTGCTTCCAGTTGCTGACTACAAAAAGCTCTAAAATCTTCTCTAGCTGAACAACTACAGTTGAAAGCACAAAATAATGCAAGGATTTTAAAACCAAATACAACTTTGTCACAAATCACGTTTCCCACCGACCACAGTGGTTTAAATGGCTTCACAACCAAGAAAATGTGTGAAATCAATTGTGATTGGGGATTACAAAGAAAGTAATTAGTTTTAGATCAATCTAGAAATCAACATAGACCTTAGAAAATGCAGACCTCAGGATCAAGAGTCTGCCAGAGTGGCTTCTGCTCAGCCCTGCCATCACTGTTCTAGTAACCAGGAGGAAAAGACAGTCCTGATTAGATGATACCTGGGCTTCAGTAACAGCCCATCCCTGTATTTCTATGGCAAAAAGCAATTTCGATGGGCTACAGCAACAGACCAACATAAAGTCCACCTATTAAAAAAAAATGTACCTACAAACAGCTTATTCCTATGGAATAAGGATTTGACCAGAGTGCTTCACTAGTAACAGAATTTTTTTTTAAATATATTTTTTAAAAAGTCAAGTAAAAAAGTTAGGTTTTGCAGTGATAAAAACTTTCTGCTACATCAGTGCAATAAATTTATTTAACGTCTTTAATTAAGTAATCAAATTTTAAGAATCTCTCACTCACTTGATGTTAAAGTCTCAAAGTATACCCAGTATTTTTGCCAGTATAGCTACTTCTCAGCGAACTGTAGTAAGTGCTTTATTATTTAATTTGTTTGTTTGTTTGTTTGTGGTTTTTGTAGCTGCTTTCCAGTGAACTTCAGTGAACATGTTATTTGGGCTCTTGAATTTTTTTTTTTGGGCGCCCTATCAGGAAGCCTATCCACGCTAGATCAGAAATGGTTCCTTTTGCACTAGCACTACCTAGTAGCAAAGGAAAAAATCTTGCCCTAAAACCTGTGGGTAAGTATTAGGTGTGTATATGCAGCATTCATTACTTAAAATCTCATATTGTGTTCTTTAAAACACTTTTTTTTCACTTCAAGCTTTTTTGAATAACAGGGAGGAAAAAGGCACCCAAAATAAATAAACTCATTGTAGAGATAATTTCTAACAAAAATGAAATATGCTCAAGGCCATCCACATTTTATGTAAATACTTAGCAAGAAATCATTTTATTATGGTTAAGATAAATATCAATGGACAAAAGAGGGGAATGGAACAGGGTAAAAGTACCAGTTTTTATTGTATTCACTGAATTAATACTACACCAGTGTAGACTAAAAGAGCTACAATGGTGTACACAAGTGCATAAAAATGTACACAAGTGAGCTTTCCAGCATCCCTGAGAACTTACCAAAGATATACTACATTTGTTCACAGGTTTGTGTGTCAACTGCAGCACAGCATGAGATTAGACTGGCTATACAGTCTAATGCTTTCTTGATAAGTTTACCTAGCCACAGCTCTGATGTTCAGTTCTCCCTTCCGCAGAAAGATGAAATGACTTGCAAACACTTCTGCTGACTTCATTTTCCTCTTGATCCTCAACACTAACAGCTGAAGTTTTAAAAGCGGCACTTCTGAAAAAGCTTAAGAGACTGTAAGAGTGGTAACTTGCCTCATACATAATTTCCTACTAGCAGTTTATATTTTTTACTAGGAGTAAAGTGCAGATCTGTATAAATCAGTAAATTCAGTTTCCTCATGTTGTAATGAAGAGCTGTAACACCTTGACTCTTCATACATTTTTATTTATTTTCAATCCAAGTTTGGACATCTTTTGTGTGAGAGATGATGTGAACTTCTGTACTACCTAGATTCTACTTTCATAGCCCAATAGAAAATGTTAAGTCACAAAATGAATTTCTTTAAAAAACCCTCGTGCCTACAATATGAAAAAGTTTCTATCAAAAAATTAAGTGAAACCTCATTTGAAAATTACTTGCTTTTCAAATAATCCAATTAATTAACAAGCAGGTTTTAGGCAAAACTATCTGTCCATTTCAAAAGACAATTAATATCTTTGCCCAGAACATTAAGTCTTACATGGCCATAGAAGCACCAACACTTAATTCAATACTGTACCATCTTGCTAGAGGGAAAATGTAGAGTAGTTCTTTTGTAAACTCTATTAAAAATGTATGAGATATTTTTTGGTTTGGAAAATTTAATTTTTTTAATCCATAACCCTTAAATGTCACACACTCTGAAAATCCACACGCATTCTAAGCAAAGCAGATCAGAAGCAGGCAGCATATATATTAATAACAATGGAGCTATTAGCATGGAATCAGAATGCCAGTCTTAACACGAGCAGGTCACATGTCTGTACAGCAAGCAGACTGACAATACAAATTTTCTCAATATGCAAACCTTTTGTCCCAAACTACTTTTGTGAAAATTGTGACATGTGCATTTTATACAGTCAGGATAAAACAAGTAAGTGTCATTATTTTTAAAATACATACCTGTATTTGGTTTTGCCCAAGCAGAATTGGCAGAGGACAGAAAAAATAAATTAAATAGGGAAAAACTTACCATTAAACAAAATTAAGATAGAAAATGCATTTTTTTCCTATATTAGAAATTATTTCAACAAGAGACTTTGAAGCATGTTACAGGAATATCTAGTAATACTGTGGAAGATAGAGATACAGTCTTGGAGAAGAAAGCCATTTTCATCGTAGAATCATAGACTGGCTTGTGTTGGAAGGGACCTTAAGGGTCATCTTGCTCCAACCTCTCTGCAGTGGGCAAGGATGCCATTCACTGGATCAGGTTGCTCAGGAACCCATCCAACCTGGCCTTGAACACTTCCAGGGATAGAAAGTGCAACAGATTTTCTTTTGCAATATCAGAAAATCAAAGAATTCTGAAAAACACAGGCATATTTGATGCTTGACTCCATTCCTAATCCAAGTTGATCCTAAAGCCCTCTACAAACTTTTCAAACTTGAAATCACCTCAGTGGTCCAGAGACAAACACCTTTTGTCATGTTCTGCTAACCAGAACTTCAATTCCATTTAAATTCCACCAATTTCAATTGGTAATCACTCTTCAGACTTTCTCTTCTCCCTTTATGCATTTGCAGGTTAAGTATTTCAAGCACTTTGGTACTGTGTCAAAGGTCCCTGAAACTACCTCTTGAAACAGTATGTCTGGCCCTCAAAACTCATCAAATACTAATTTATTTTTCACAAATCTACTTACATGAGCAAAAGAATCTTTCTATGGATGTGTTTAATTGACAAAATAAACTTGGAAATACACTCCTGGTCATTAAAATTTTTGTTTGGTGTTACAGAATTAGACCAAACTGGTGCTTCAGTTTAATTCTACCTCAGAACACAAAACCTGACCAATTCTCAAGCAAGTCACCCCACGGGTGAAAATGCCAGAAATTATGGAACAAAGATTTGGAATGAAAAAGGTAAAGGAAATATGCAGGCAAAGTTTCCCTTAAAAGATAATAAGCCTTCCAGATTAAAAAATACAAAATATTTTCAGATTTCTTCTGTTTCACTGTGAACCCAATGGCTTTAATGGCAGTATCTGCGCATTCCCATCAGACACCCTTTCAGAATTCAACTGGATTTCTTGAGTCTCATGTGAATTTATTTGTCTATAAACCTCAACAGACTTCATTCATACTCATTCATAAGCTTGTCCCATCTTTCATTAAACTTTCATAAAAAGTTTGCAACCACAATTTTGGGCACAGCATTTACATGACCATACCAACACTTCAGCTTCAATTAAAAACACTTCCTGATGTATCAGCTCCGTTTATAAAGTTACTATGAGTCAATGACAGTTGTATTGCTAATCTCTAAATGCCTTCTCTCCATCTGTTAATTGTCATGCCATTGTCAAATTGAGGGGAACATATTAAGTTGCTGCTTAAAGGTTATTCTGCATTTTATCCACTCAGTTTTAGAAAGATATTATTTTATAATGCAATAATGAGGAATTTGCCTGAACTCCCAAAGCACTCTAACTCTCAGTTCCATTTTTTCCACCTTTATTCCAGTTTCTCTTTACTGAAGAATCTAGTTTTCTCTCTATACACAAAATTCTCAGTTTGTGAGGTCTTCACTTCCTTTCAGGAAAAAAAACATGCTTAACTCCAGGAACAGGCAAAATATGACTTTGAAATGAGAATGAACTTTAGAAAGGCATGATTTCCTGCTTTTAGTTCTATTTTTAAAAGTAAGAATCCATGTGGATTCTGAAAAAAAATCATATTATTATGATGATTATTACGAAATTACATTGCTAATGAAACAGAATTATTGCTCACCATCAACCCTCTTGCAAACATGCTTTTTTTCTACAATATTTTTTTAAACACCTGGATAATTCTTTCAATTTTGCATTCCCATTCCTGAAGTCCCCTTTTTATAAAATGGTTGCTGTTCTTTAGAATTAGGAAATCCAGAACATTATATTATTTTTAAGTAAACTCAAAGTACAGTAATTGATTCAATTGTAGTTTCTGCAGATTTAGTACATAGTTCCTTCAACACACACACTTTTCAAATTTAAGAACCCAATGATCCCTTTTTCTATCACATATTGGATAAAAATAAATGTATTAACTATGGATAAAATTACAATTACAGTAAAAATACTAAAAATCTTATTCAGACTACAAAAAGGATGTCATTGATTTATTTTTTTGCTGCCAAAGTGCCTACTGCTTCTCTAGATAGTAAAATATTTTTCCTTCCTTGTGCGACCCCCCTGTGCAAGGTTATCACTTCAATTCATCTACTCACTCCTTTTATTTCATTAAAATGTAGTCTGCTGCTCTACTGTAGAAGTACCCAATCTGCTGCTAAACACTAGATTTGCCTAAACACGTCTAAATATGCTTCAAGATTTCATACAGCTTTAGGTGACAGCATATTAACGTAAAAAAGGATTTCCACCTAGACAAATCTGATAATGACTTGCTATAGTTGTCAACTGTTTATCAGCTTACGTTAAAAGACAGCTGATTTCTATGCATATGCAACTGGTTAAAGCAGCACAGTTCAGGAGAGTTCAGCTGACACACTTTTATCCATAAGGAGCAAACTGGGTCATGTGAGTCAACTTTTCAAATCCACAAAGACTTTCAGGCAGAACAACATAGTTAGATGTTACATTTTCATAATAGCTTAGCCTCTTCAATCCAGTACAAAGCTGGGTATGCATCTGCATGGTAGGAAGCACCACCCCAAAATTGAATGTGCAGCAGATTTTCTTTCTTCTACCAAGATTTCAGAGAGTTTTTTCAATAATAAAGCAACAACTTGTCTGAATTTAGTAAGAATTCATATTTCTTGAAACGTATTTAATCCCAAATACACTTTATAGCACACGAAATACTTTTTAGAGCATTAATACTCATTAAATTGCTTTATGTTTTTACAACAATCAAGAACACTTTATTACTGGATTGGGGGTTGTTCTGTTTGTTGCAGGGGGCCTGTTTGTTTGTTTGATTCTTTGTTTTAGAATCTAAGCAGCTAAAATTTTATCTAAAGGAATATGGGGAGACCCTTCAAATTTCTTAGTCACAGATGGAGTTTACCGTAAGCTAAACAAGAATAATATTGGAACATTCACATATGTCAACACATAAATCAAATTTATCTACTTTCTAAGGTTGTATCTTTTTCCCCACCATAAGCAGTGTGATGTCCTTCACTAAGGCTTCTGCTTATCATGTACAACTTCTAATTAAGAACAAAGAAATATTTTCATAACCTTTAACAGAATTCTGTGATTTTTGTTGGCAATTGTATTAACATAACTCTAATTAACACTAAAGTTTTTAATAAATTTGTATGTCCACTGCTTTTTTATAGAAATAAACAATAGGCAAGCTTATTATTCTCCTAATACAAAAAAAAAAAAGACAAGAACACTATAAAGCCATAATTTACTGTAATGACTTGATGAATCCTGAGTTGTAAAATAACACTCAATGTTTAGTGCTCTGCAGGAAAGCAGAGAAATGAGACGTAAAAGAGGAAAAAAGTCTACAAGACATGTACTTCGCATACAGAGAAGTATTTTAAGATGCTGAAAGTGATATTCTCTCTCTGAGTATGTGTCACAGCATTTTTCAGGAACAATATCTACACCTAAGTAATTGTTACCATTAGCATAACAGTTCTTAAAATTCATTTTGGTTCAAGCCTGTTATGCTTACAAAATTCAGCACAACAGAAGTACAGTTCTAGCTGAAGATCTTGCTGTGTCTCCTCAGCTCCCTTTGCAAGAATCTCAAGAACAGGCTGCAGAGAGCATCTTTGTTCTTCATTCAGCCACTTCTCCTTGTTGACAGCTTTGTTTTTTGATTTTTGTCTTTACAGCAATGAAGTAAACAAAGAACTTGTTGAATGCACATTATTGCCTTGGTCCTTCTGTATAGAAGTAGTTTAGTATTTGATAACTCTGCAAATTTACTGGCATTTGTGTAACAAATACCAGCTCAACATTTGGACAGCTTATGATTTCACAGTGCATTTGCAGAGGTCATACATAATACATACTTTTCTAAGGTTCGTCCAAATAAAAGGAACTGAACAAACAGCAATCTGTGAGGATGACATTGACGTAATCATAGCTGGAAAATGTAATGCTGCACTGAATATCATGTCAAAATTATATTACAGCAGCTAGTTCGAATATTTACAAAGTTCAGCAAATCTAGTGCCCATATATGCAGAGAAATATTATATATACTATTCTACATCATTAAGCACGAAGTGTACACGGCATTTAGAAAGAGAAAGGGAATACAAATCCTAAGGAGTACTGAGAACTTTGTATTTAACACTACGTCACTGGTATAATGCTACACCACGAAATGCAGAGAAGAGTGACCAGTACAAAGGCAGGGAGAAAATTAGAAGTAATTAATTATTGAGATGCTTCAAGATGGTTTACCTCAGCTCCCCCAAATTCTTTCACAGTGCAGGATTTGTTAAGTTTATTACAGAGCATAAATACAACAGGAGCTTAAATACAACTGAGTGAGAAAGAAGAGGGTAAAGGAACATTGGAATGAAAACAAATGGATATAAATTAGCCAAATATTCACCTCAAATTGAAATGAAGGTTCCTAAACACTGTGACAGAGAAGTCTGGAAGAGTTTTACCATCAAAGTAATGGTGAAAAAAATCTGAATTCATTTTATAATGAACATCAGAGAACTTACAAAGGTGCTATATGACAGAGCAATCTAATGAAAGCAAGGAAATAATAGCAGATTTTTAGCTCCAGATTCTTAAATTCTCATCTAAAGAGTGATGCACCCTAAATGAGAAGACATCTCAGAGTGCTATATCACTAAATATACTAGTTTCTCAAAGCATGCTAAATATTAAGCCACATTAAAAATAAACCAAAAATCCACCAGATATTGACAGCTAAGGTCAGCTAGTGCCACAAGCCTCCACTGAAACTTAAAATCATGAAGCTCAAAACAAACAAGCAGCCACCCACATACCTTCCTCTCTGCCCATTGATTGCAATGCTGTTGCCAATATGACCCAAGATGACATAAAGCTTTCAGTTCTACATCCAACACATCATCAATACCAACATGTACCTTAACTTTATCACACCTACGAAATCTCAGAAGTAGGCTTTCTACTACTGTGAAGTGACAGAATAGTATATCAGATTGTCAGTCCATTTGTTTATTTTGCTTCAGTATATGTGACAGCTTGTAAGATAAAAATCCACTCTGCCCAGACTCTCAGTTTTGTGTACCATCCCCAAGATGCTGGGTACTCTAACCAGCATCTCTCCCACACCTAATTTTCCATCAAACATCCTAAACCATGTTAGACTCAGTGATGTCAAAAATAGCTTCAGGGAATATTGTGTATTGTCACTGTGGAACAGGCACAGCAGGTTACTTCAGAGAATAATCTTTTTCATTAAAATTTTAAGACGTGAAATATCATTAGATGATTCATTCCCTGCAATCTGTATTGTTTTGTAAAATAATTGAAAAAGGAGTTCATTGATCCATTTTTTTACTTTTTTTTCCCCCCTCTAATTCTCTTGGGCACAGAGGAAAGAAAGTCTTCAAAACTCTCAGAAGCAGTTTGTTTTACTCCTGCCTTTGAGACGAGTCCCAAAAGGGCTAATCTGTAGCTAAATGAACACATGAAGAATATTTAATTTTGCTACCATCATAGCACTGATTTCCACACAACAGAAAGAAAACATTCTCAGTCAGCTCTTGTCCAAATTGAAAATCTCCAATCTTCCTATCTGTTTCCTTATCATCCATCTCCTACAGCCTATTGCTTCTGCATGAAAAAACCCGGAAGCTTTCTTTAAATGCAGTCTTCTGATGCTTTTTTCAGATACACAACAGAAACTAATTTTAATTTTCTTCTTGTGCTTTCATTCCGCTAATGGATAGAAAAAGAACATTTAAACTGCAAAGCTGAATTTAGGAGATTTTGTAGAAGGATCCTGTCACACTTCAGTAATTGTATATAACTAAACAATCTGCATTTGAGTGAAAACAATTTTAATGTTTTTAAGGAAAGTTTCCTCAAATAGTAAGAAAAGTTTCCCATTCCTCAAAAATTGCTTTGAAAACTGAGGACCTCTGTGAGGCACATTCTGTTTTCTAAAAGGAAATTTGTAAAGAAGTAATGTGTAGAAGTATCTTTAGCATCTTTATAGGTTTTTTTATTTACAAGAAAGAGGAGCTATAAACAAAACAATGACAAAGCAAGCAAATTCCTCATCAGGTGCATGTCTGTATGAACAAACATGGAGTAAATAGTAAATTCACATATCAGAGACCATGAGCAGCAAGAAAAATCACATAAAACACTATGCAAATTCAAGCTAAGAGGTTCATGGAAGCCACAGTTTAGGATCATGTCTGAATGGAAGAAAAAGAAAAGGGACATTGTGCTTTCCAATGTATTTGGAAAAGAGCAGTGTTTCTCAGCACAAGTCAAAAGCTACCACAATATACAGCCACTAAAAAAAATGCCTATCTTTACATGCTACTTTCAAGGATCACGCCATTGAGAAGAGGAGATACAAAAGAGGCAACATGTGTAAAATATACATTATAGATTTGATACAGAAGAAAGGAGCAGTTCCAGCATGTGAGAACAATACAGACTTTAAAAAATTTGAACATGTCTTGAAATGGTCACAAGCAGTTGGTGGTGAAGGATTTACAAGATTTTATTTTGTTATTATTTTTACTTTTATATAACTGACATTTCAATATTTCCTTCATTCTAAATCAAAATTTACTGTACTGCTAGTTATGTGTTTGCATAACTACCATAACTCCCAGGATAATTGATGATGGTAGTATTACAGTCTTAGTGCTAGAGTATCGGATTTGTATTGTCTTGGGGTGACTCTTATCATGTGTATCCCTTATCGAGCTCTATGCCCAAAAAGTAATTTTGGGCCTTTTCTGTGCTTTTAAACTGAGCTTGAGAAAAAAAAACCAAACGAACTTTTCAAAACAGTTTCTCAAGGACACAGAGATACACTCTCTCTGCGTTCTCGGGCTGCGGGCAGCACGGAGGGAGCACCCTGCTTGCTTGCTTCAGCCAGCTGGTTTTCTGGCTTTTTCCCTTTTCTCCTTGTCGGCGTGAGACAGAGAGCTGAACTTTGTTTCCTGGGACTTTGGTTTTTTTCCCTTCTTCTCTTCTGGACTGTTCAACAACATCAGAACACATCGGGAGAATTTCCTCCCCGAGGCCCGGGGGGTGGCCCTCGCCGACCCAGCTCCGAGGAGGAGAGAGACCACACCTACAGAAGGACTCTGAAATCTTCCCAGGTTTTTCTCTATAGCGAGAGATTTCATCTCATTATTTGGCATCGTTGTCCTTTTCCTGTGTGTTTGTTAAAATAAATAGTTTTTATCTCTTTCACTTTCCTTCGAGGAAAAAATTTCCTTTTTTTTTTTCCCGAACCTGGCGGGGGGAAGGGTGGTTGTAACCTGGTTTTCTCTCAGGGGATATATTACTAGATTTTGGCCAAACCAGCACAGCATAGAGACACACAAGAATGAAGCAGAACAGAAAAGAAGGCCTCTGGCCACCTGCTTTTCTTGCCTCCTCTCAGTTATCTTTCCTTCTCTAAATAATAAATCTGCTCTACCACATTAACAGCAGTAACTTTTCAAAACATCCACTTTAAGATCTAGCATTTCCAAATAGAAATATCAAATCTAGGCAGACAAGGAAAGAGAAAGAAAGGAAGATAATCTAAGGAGAGTAGCAATCCACCTGGCTTTGTATTTGTTCACTCTTGATGTGCTTTGGATATATTGTTTAACTAATATTACACAAAGATAACAATTGTGCTCTAGGTAATCTTTGTAAAAATTCAGTCAGGAACATGCACATTGATCATGCTCTGATTGCCAGTAAGCCTCATCAGGCTTCACAGTGTATTTGGAAACAGGACAAACTATTCTCCCCTTCTCTAGTATACTAGCAATTAAAATAAAAATAATTAATTGAGATCAAGTGTTTGCTATGAAGCTCTGTAGTTTTAAAAAACACAAAACCAGGAGCTTAGAAGTTGAACAAATATTCAAGAATAGAAATGTAAGCATGCAAATGTTTTGAGATTTTAACTACTAAATATGGGAAAACTTGGGTGGCACACTGCCTTGCAAACTGTTGATAGTGATCTGTCACAGGGCAAATCAGGATTAAAATGTGAGAAGAATTAGAAATTACTTACAACCTCTTTCTTACGCCCAGAATCTTTCTTCTCCCTCAAATTTTCAAAACATTTCTAAATAAATTGGAAAACATTTTATACTGTTTCAAGCTCCTTCTTGGAAACCAAACACCCAAATCCTTATTTCTTCTGGATATTTTGGGTTTCTGACCTGACTTCAGAAACAGCATTGTAGACACACAGATGCCACAGTATCACCAACTTACAACCTCCTAAATTTTTTGCTTCTTCAGGCTGAAAAGAATTTAAGCTTTTAATACAGGCAGTTAAGAATGTTTGAGTATAGCAACTTTCTGGTAGAAAATGCTGAATATGACATGTCCCTGAAAAAAACTTTAATTCCAACAAAAGTTTACCTAGAAACAAGCCTGCTCTTCTGGCTGCTTCTCTGGCTGCTTCCCTGGGCTTGAAGACTGTCAAGGACACAAGGCCAGTGAGGTTCCCACATTCTCTACCAATCTGTCCAGAGGGCTGCTGCGGAGCAAAAAACACTGAGACAGCCACAGCTTGAGATTTCCAAACCAGTGCCACCCCTGGCTTGTGGGCAATGAAGATACTGGGGTTTCTGAGCTCCGAGCCTGAAAGCAGCACCTCCGGGGCCTGCTGGAAGCTCTGGCCAACAGGCTGTCTGGTGGCCAGCCAGATCCTCAAGGCTACCAGTGCTTCTGGGTGACAGCTGGCCAAACACCTGCTAGTCTGCCATACAGGGTAGCCTACAAAGTCATCTGGGTTATCTTGGGATCTGATAAGTTCCTCAGTAAGAAACCAAGATCCCTATCTGTATATGACTTTCCCACACCTACTGTTAGGTGTGGGAAGGCTTTGTAGTTATTTCAGCCTCAGCCTGCTTGATAAAGACAACAGCCTTTTGTTGCAGAGGACAAAACACAGTATCTGGTCTTCATTTGCGTTACTGGTGGGGTTTTGAACTACTTAAAAACAATATAAAAGAACATGCAATACATTAATCTTTCCCTCGCCCCTTCATTGGGACTTGATTTTGTACTCTGTAAGGCTACTGATTTAATCATATTTGTGGTATCGTCCAAGAGAACAAGTCTGCCCCTTAAAATTTAGATGGGACACAAGATTCAGGCTGTTTTTACTTATATTTCAGCTTAAACATTTGAATAGCAAAAGACATTATATACACTATGTCATGTTGGATCCAGAAATCCTGAGCATGTATGAAATATGTACCAACCAAATCTGAATGGTAAAATCAAATAAACAACTGTTCATTAAATAACAGATTGCTTTAGACATTATCATCTAAAATGGACCAAAGAAGCATGAAAAAAAGCCTTACAATCAAGCATTGTATCTGTTGCAATGTGAGTAACACATACACAGCTTAAAAAGAATAGTAAAATTTTAAGTTTCTGAGCACAGCCAGTAAATCAGGAAAAATAGTGGCTTCTTAAGCAAAATAAGCTTTGAAATTAAGTAGAAATACACTATGCTGAAAGTGGATGAGAAGCTGGTGAGGTGTCCAGTAATGATGCATTTAAATAAGCAATTTGGCTAGAATTTGCAGTCATCTGTGAATAATTTATCAAATTGAGTAAAGCAGCTCAAAAGAGTACACTGGCTAAAAACTGCTGAATATTTTTGCAGTGATAAAATTCAAAGTCTCCCTCAGTTTCAGTTCCTTTTCTTCTAAACCCATAATATCAGTGAGAACATTCCAGTACACTGCCTAGGTGACAGCTAATCACAGACTATATTTTCCTCCAAAATATTCCTGAATAAAGATTGTAAAAATGGTAAAAGGCTTTCTTCTTTCTCTGAGAAAACAAAACAAACACAAAATACAACTACTAAAGCATCACGCATGTTCACATTGAGACAGCAGGCTCCTCACACATGCTGCAAAGCACGATCAGGGCCTGAGATCAGGTACACTTGCTTATCCCACAAGTCATACAGTCTCCTGTTCTCAGCAGCCTATGAATAGCCTGTATCATCACACAGTCTTCCATCCAGAGTAAAAAAAAAAGAAAAATCATACACTGTATTCAGACGGGTTGGGTTTGATTTTTAAGTATTTTCAATGCTAGCCTTACTGGTGAGAAGAAATCATAGAATTATGGAATGGTTTGGGCTGGAAAGGAGTTTTAGGTGTCATCTAGTCCAACCCTCTGGAAATAAGCAGGGACATCTCCAACTAGATCAGGTTACTCCAAGACCCATCCAACGCTGCAGAACAACAAACTCTAGCTAGTTATAAAAGAACTCACTCTGTAAGACAAGTGTGAATAGCTTTTGCACCTTATCACTGTCCTGTGATCAGGAAAAGCATATTTATTGCAATGAGCTGTAGAGCCCAAGGCCTCTACTAAATCTCTAATTACAGCACATTTTATTTATACCACAGGAGTTATTGTCCTTAGCAAGCATGCTTACCTGGAAAATGATGGCAGAGAGCAACTTATTTCAAGCATTTCAATACTGAGTCCCTTCTTTTTTATCTGTGGTTTAGCCATCATAAATATGCTTTCACCCAAATACAAAAAACTCCAGTTTCTTGCACCCTGCCTTTAATATGATGAAACCTTTTGCTATCCCTCAGTAATGCAGCTCACTAAAAAAATCTTATCCCCCCATTCCCAACACAAGCAGACTTGGCTCAAATTTGTAAAGCTCCCATCTTTCCACTAAATTTCTAAAATGCAGCTTCCAGAAAGGGAATACCATCATCTTTCTACTGTTTATCCAGCTCATGCAACAATTCATAAAAAACCCCAACATTTAATCCTTAAAGCATTCCAAATGCTTAAACCAAAATCTTGATGCCCTACTGAGCATGGAGAAGTCTGAAAAAACTGTCTCTACTTCATGAAGCCCACGGATGGGCTCTCCTCAAAATACTGAACATCAAGGTGAACAAAGCACATACTGACACGTTCAAAGTATTTATTTTAACAAAGCCAAATGACTTCACATAAGAAAGTTCTACAATATTACACTTGTCAGCAGAACAAAATGGCATTGCTCAATATGTCATGGGTGAAATATGTTGGAAGATTAAGACAAAATTAATTTTCCTAATTAAAAAATCCCATAAAAACCCTCCACTTTACAGCTCTGAGGACAGAATACTGAAAAGGCCCTAAAGACTATTAATTGAAAGACTTTGATTTGTTTTGCTGAAGAAAGCATTTAGATTACTGAATCCATGTAAAACTGATAAAAGAATATTGATGTTAGTGAGACAGAAGTCACACTGGCACAAAGTAATAGTTTTCTGATCCAGAAAAAAATATATCATTAATTACTTCTTCTACAAGTTTGAAAAAACTTTTACTGACTTAACCTGGTTTGACAGTAGTGATCATTGCAATGATTTAAAAGAAAGTAAGTACATATGTATATATATAAAAATATATGTTCTGAAACACATATGTGCTACTATAGATATTCAGACTATTTCAAATAAGGTAAGTTCTACTAATGCAATCTATATTGCAGTGTATAGGCAGGATAAAAGAATAGGAGCATGATGCAGCACCCCTCAACAGATACTTTTAAAAAGTTGTATTTGAAATGCAGCAAATGGAAGAAGTAAAAATTAATACAATCTTAATTCATGGGTACATAGATAATGAGTTAATTCTATTAAAATGTGAATAGAATTGTGTCAAAAAGAACTAACTTCCTTCATCGTTCTGGTTAAGTGAATTAAATTTTTCTTGATATATTCTCACTTGAGGCTCAAGAATCCATTACAAATGTCTAAACCGAGACTGGATAACATATGTCTTGTGGCTTTTTCATATTATCATTTTAATTTTAAAAATATCTCAAGAGGTAAAAAATCACTGAAGATGGAAGTATTTCTATTAAAAGAAAAAAGAAAGAAACCCCGCACAATTTAATTAGCTGAGAAACCAAAGCTTTGTTAAAAGTTGTAAATATAATAAAGATTATCGCTCAGCCACAGAAAAAAAATCTCCCAGCATGCATTTGAAGAAGGATATTTAAATTCACCAAAAGATCAATTACTGTTTGCAAGGATAACTATGAAAGTTAATAGAGAGCATTGGCAAGCGTTGTTCTCATAATAAGCCAGCAAAGTACCACGGATAAATTAATACAAAGAGTTAAGGCTTTAGAGACTATGGCTCTCCCAAAACACAGCTCAATCAAACACAGAAAATTAACAGAGGAAGGGCACAGCCAAGACTCTGAAAAAACACAGTCCACAAGTTAATATGCAAACCCTTGTTATGTTTTGGCATTAGTGAGTGCTCAAACCTCAAGTTCAACAAAAGTATTCTTCTTCAGCTGGCTCCTCTTAAGATCTCCCCTTAAGGCAACTCATGTGCTAACTTCTCTTCATCTGAATTACAGCCTGTATGGACTTGCTGAGCCATGCACACAGGAATGAAGCAAGAAAACTTCAGCAATCTTACACTTGGACCTAAAACGTCTATTTTAAGAACCTTAGTGTTCTCTTTTAGATTTTCCTATGAAAAGTTAAGATGGAAAGAAATATGACCAAAAAAACACTCTTTAACTCTGTACGTTTTGAATTTTCACAAAGCTTAGTTAGTGCAGTTCAAGTGTGCCACTGGTGTCTCAGATGACTTTAGACTCTGCCTTAGGCAATGAAAAATAATGTACTTATTACCTCAGCAATGGGACCTTGGTTATGAAGTCAGGGAGCTGCCAACAGTCTCTGGGAATGGTTCAGTGACAAGTGTTCATGGATAGGGAAACCTCTGCAATTAGCAGAGGTTGTCCATCTTTTGATTTCTTTGGAGCTCAAAGATGAACTCCTGAAGAAAGCTACTGTCTGAGAAACCCATACAGAAAGGACAGCCAAGAGGCCAGACTAGATGATGGTTCTCAGGGGCCTGAAAATTGCTACAAGATACATGAATAGATATGTGAATGAACTAGAACAATGTGTTATTGTTTATGCTGTATTCACACATTTACATTCCAGCACATATTTGCAAACACTCCAGCTGCATTCACTATGTTAACACTCAGTGTGGCAACCAGTGGAGTTGTTAGTGAGAGCAGACTGGAAGAGCTGCATCTTGTGATTTGAAAAGAGTATATATTTATCCCAAGGAATCAAGAATGCCTCCTTTCAGGGCTGAACTGAATTGATTGTGTGGGAAAAGTTCCCTAGAGATGAACAAAAATGCCTCCGTGTCATGGAATTACTAATAGCCTACTGGCATATATGACAATGAATCCTGAAAGTATAGCAATGGGTAAATGAAAGGAGCATCTCAGAATGAAACCCCAGGCAAGTCGGGTGTAATTTGTGAAAAGTAACCTCAGTGCTGGGAAAAGCCCCTACTTACCATACCTATTTAAAAATCCAAATTTTGCCAGGCAAAGAGCCTAGGTGTTCTGTGCCCAGAGCTGTTAGAGCACCTGCAGAGGCTGTGTAGAGCATGTGAAGATAGAGCAAGGCATCATTCCAGAAATGCAGAATTAAAATCTTGTAATGGAAACCGAACACATTAAATCATGCACTTTCTGGTTTCTAGAGTCTTTGTATTAGCTATTCTCTACATCCTCAAAAACTACAGAGTACCAATGAATAATCTTAACCCCATGTTAGTGAAGCTTTTATTCATTTATTTCCTTTGTCTTCAAAGCAACAGATTTCCTGGCAAACCCTTAATTCAGAGGCCTAATCCTTCTTTCCATTTATGTGACTTCTTTGAGGAGATACTTTTGAATACAGAATACTCTAATTACCCTTTTCATTGCCCTTACATCATCCTCCCATTTCTCTGCTGTTCAGCACAGCCTGGTTCACACTCTTGAGGTATTCTCCCAGAAATACAGATCTTAGTAAAGGTATGGAGAACTGAAAAGCAGAGGATGCAAGAATAGCAAAGGATCAGCTTGCAAAAAGGCTGTATTTAAAAGCTCATGAAAGAGCAGGGATCAGCAGTACAAGAGGAAGGTGGATAAAGGCAGGACTTAATGCCTTACGAAATTCTGACTTCATACTCTGCTCTTACAAGTTCATTATGTAGTTTGGGGCAAAATGCTTAACCATGCCTGAAGTTATCCTGTGATTTGCCTGTGTATAAGCTACTACTGTTACAGTTCACAAGCAACTACAGAAATAACCCAATCACCTTATTCAGCTTTGGAGAAGGTCCAAACTACCAAGCACTCCTCAGATTCAGAAAGCCTTTGATTGACAAATATAACATTATCACTGATGTCTTCCTTCTTTAAACCAAGAATTTCACCAGTAATAATAAAGGATATGTTCTGTGGGACCTAAGCTTCTAACAGCCAATGACTTCAGATGCTCTTCTTCGCATGCAACAGATCTGTGTAACCACATGTGACTCAGTATACGAGTTGTACATGAAAATCAGAGGCTGAATGCACATTTGTAAAATGCTGCTAGCCAAAACACTGAGTATCAGGTGTGAGCCCACCTCTCCCTCCCAGTATGGGGATCATACAACCAGCAAAAGGCAAGCTTTCAGTGTTCCAGGAGGAAGGTGCACACTGATGGTGATGGCTTCAGCCTGTGATATTTGTCCCTGCCCTTAAGAGAAATCACAGGCATGTATGAGGGGAAAAAATGAATCAAGTCTCTTAAGAGCACAAAAATAAATCCCACCGGATGATTTCCACCAGACCTGTTACCGTCTGTGCAGGAAATCTGGCAGACTGTTGATCACTCTTAGGACGTGACCAGCTACGCGGAACCATCAAAGCTCAGAACTTAAAACCTCCAGAGAGGAACCAAACGGGTGCTCTAGGGATTTTTTTTTGCCTAAGAAAACGGGAAGTGTTTGATACCCGTATACATTAGAAGCAGAAAACACTGTTCCTACTTTTCCCAACTTACTTTAAAAGTAAAAATATTGCAGGCATTCTAACGCAAAAAAACCCCACCAAAACCCACATGTAAATGTGAACTGCCAACACTACTTCACAACCAAAATTCTATCCAAGTTCTGTATTTTAGAATATTCTGGCTAACTGAAACAAAAAGTACCATAAGTATAGCAAGCTGGTGTTCCACAATATTAATTATTATAATGACATGCAGATAAATAGATCAAACAATGATAACACAGACCCAAGGAAAATTACTCTTTCTTCAATAATTTGGTATTGTTAGACTTCACCACTTCTGACCTGCATAAATTGTGTGTTCCTACGTTTAGAGAAGACATTAAAAGAAAGTATCTCCCTTACTTTTCTTCCACAGTGGAAAATGCTTGCACTTGAACAATAACGAGAAACAGCTGGAATCAGTTCAAGCAGTAGCTTGGGTTGCAAACAGAGAAAATGCAGCTTCTTATTACATTGAGCAATTCCTGTTGCAATTTTAATACTTTAATTAGGGAAAAAACCCACCAACATCTCAGCTACTGTATGAGGCTATTACATTCTTCCTGTTTCATACAATATAAAAGTATTTGGAAATCAATATGACTCAAGAAGCACACAAAGTACTGAAAATAGAAACACCAGTGGCTCAGCAGGATACTGCATCCTTGAACTTTTAAATGAGAATAGTTAAGAAAGAATAATTCCTGTAAAATATGGCACTTTCATCCAAATGATAAGTTCTTTTATGGAGTTTCCAGAAAACTTTTATAATTACCATTATAAAATGGCACTAGGGAAAGCACTATTCCACTTTGTCAGCATAAGGGGCACAATTCTAGAAAAAGCTTACATGTAACGGCACCTACCAAACCTCATCACCTGTGACGATTACTCTCCTTTTGTAAGTCACATGAGACACATTATAAAAATGCAAAATTTTCCATCAAAATGCAATTCATTAAGAAAATGTTCATTATTTTTCTCACTCCCTTATTCTTTCATTCAAGTTGGGGAAATTTTTCTGCTCCCAGAGTACTTTTCTTTTATGTCACAAGATCAACTGCCTAAGTGAAGTACTCTTTTTAGGGCCATCCCTACTGTCCTGGCTACATTTCTGTATCACTCGGTCTTCTCTGATTCTCAGGAGATTTGGTCACTACATTTCAGCATGTCAGTCATAGTCGAAAATTCACCTTTATTAAAAAGCTCCCATCAAGAAGATTTTATTTATCGTTATAGCACCATACTGCACCATGTGGCTTGGAGGAAGATGAAAATCCCAGAGCCTGAGTTTACTCAGTGGAGTCTTGAGAGCTGCTGGATGACTAAGAAAGAGTAAAGAATCACACAGAAGGGGTCACTCAGGCTTGCTGAGGCAGGAACAGCATTGTATTTATTAAATACTGCTCCTACTGCTTTATGCCATGAACTTGGATGCTTTCCTCAGCTGCCGGATTGCAGCCAAAAGCTGCTGCGACCAGCCATGCACCTCTCCAGCTACTTGGGGGAACTATAATGGGGATTCCAAAGGAATTCAGAAACAAAAATTTTTTCACACTTGAGCAAGGGACACTTTTAGGATTTCTTAGCTCGCCATTTTCATTTGATCACATTACTTATAGCCCTTCTCATAAAACATTCTTAGAAAAGTGGTCAGTGTCCAAAGAAAAGTTAAATGATAACAGACACCAATCATTCATTCTACACAGGTAAGTTTCCTTGGATTTGCACCCTGTTGTATCTTTTATCCTCAAAACTAAAGAGGTATCCTTTTCAAGAACAAGCAGCAGTAGTACTTTTATCTACTCAGTCTGCTTCAGCTTCTTTAAGATCACCCCACAAAGTTAAATTATAGTTTTGCACCCTTGCCTCAGTTCAGATTTAAATAAAATATCTCGTGAGAATCATGGGACCTACAACATGTTGAAAAGCACAGTGGAAGCTAATTAAAGTGCTAGAAATTAGGTGGAAAAGTGATCTTGAGTCGTATGGATATTAAAGAAAGCCTTCATTTCTGAACATAAGAGCTTCATAAAGGTAAATTTGTGTTTCTTAGCAATCCAGGTGTTAATATCCGTAACATCATGTCAATATACAAAATACCCAGAATAAAGAATACAAAGAAATGCTAAGAATAAAAAAAGGAGACAATTCAGAGGACATTGGATATATTTTTAAAACTAAAATAACTAGCCTATATTTTTCATCCACTTTCCTCTCAGTAAGATGGTAGGGCAAATCTGAAAAACTGATTGTACACTTATGCTTAAGCATTCCCTAAACATTACAATATCCATGAAATACATATGTGCTAACATGTCTTTATGTTTGTCTTGTAAGAGGAGTTCTTTTAACACTATTGTTCACAAATGTCACTTCTGTAAAATTGCCAGTCTCACTCACAGCCTGTTTTCCTAAGACCAAAAATAACTTCTTTTGTCTGTACTCAAAGTAAACAGTTTTAATCACATTTCAGTTAAATACCTTGACTTCTTTATTTAGACTGCTTTTTCAGTATATTTCAAGTGGACTTTACACACTGATCCATTTACTAAAGATGAAAAAAACCCTAAACAACAGAAGAGTCACCTATTACTGTTCATTCATTCAGTAATTTCAGAGAGAAGAACTAAGTCTCTGTATATCTCTGATGCGTCAGTACAGGCTCACACACAACTAGAATTTTGTCAAGAGAGATGTTACTCAAAGACAATTTTTTTCTGAAAATATAGTAAATCCATAGTTTCAGATGATCATTTTAAAAGGTGACAAAATGTGTGAGAACTCAACAGATGTAGTTTCTGTTGATGCAATACTATTGTGTATTAACTACAGACTTCAACACTCCATCACTTCTAACAGCTAATAAACCGCTTTTATCAAAGCATGTATCTATTGAATATTGTCATTTGTTTAAACTAACGATTCAGGTGACCGTAGAGTGCTTTGAAGTATATGCATTTAGCATCCAAGACTCCCTTGCTTTCAGGCATGGAAGTAACCTTACCATCCAACAAGATGTACCAACGAGAGTACAAAGAAAAGAACCAACCAACAAACCAAAACAAAACCACAAGCAAAACAAAACTAAACAACCCAGAAAGCATACATCATTTTTTCTCATAACTCCACTTAAGTGATCGATGGATGAACTTTGTTTAAGAAAACAGGAACATAAATCTCCCACACAACTTTGAGGCAGATGCAATGGTTTTTATCATCGGATCCTGGTTGCTCCAGCTCAACAGACTATACAAATCCGACCACTTTCAAATACATGAGTAGTCTCATGAAAGGAAACAGAAGTATCACAGGTGCCATTTCTCCCACATGTAAATGGTCTGTTGGATTAGAGCTCCCACACAGTAACATGTAAGATAACAACAGTGAAATCTTACTGAATAGTTCAGGATTTGAAAGGCAAGACCTTGACATTTTTTTAAAACATACCAGGGAAACAACCAAAATATGTGAGAACTTGTACAGCGATCAAAGGAAACAGATCTTTCATACTGCTGAGTGAGTATGTAATTTTATTGGAGAAGTAAAAAAACAAAACAAAACTTGAAAAGCTAATGAACTGATAACAATTAAGTATGGTTCTTAACAGGCTATGCACCTGTGTGTACACATTTGTGTGGTCCAGGTAAGACTGAGGCATTTATGACTTCTCTTTCTTGCATGGACTCTCTTTGTCACATGGTATGTAAACTCATTCTGCAGCTTTTCATCTAGTCAAGGATTTACGGAATGCTCTACATCCTGCTCTCAAGATTAGCAGGGAAGAAATTATCTTTGATACCTCTGCTCTTTTTTCCAAAGTTATAAGTAAACAAATAAGAGGTTCAGATTGCTAGGGGATTAGAACACAAACACTGACTACACAGATGACACAAGGTTTATTCCCTTTTAAAGTACATGACAAGAGCAGGAACCCAGCCACTAAACTGCTGGAACACTCTGCAAACCACAGCACAGGGTACCAGTAAGACCTCATCAGAACTGAGACAGGCAAATCCAGTGATCCATTTGCAAAAAAATATGATTCAAGTTGGCAGAAGAACAGGAAAAGGATGCTAGGAATTTCTGGGAATGGAAAGCTTATTTACATTAGCAACAAAAGTAGCCTGGCTTGCATAAGGATTGCAATACAATGACAACTAGGGAATAAAATTGCTCTTTAAATGTCAGAGGAAGCATTATAGAAAAGTCTTAGGATGAAAGATAACTCTTACACACACACAAAAATAAGGAGGGTAGACTATGAAAACAGACCAAATAAAAAAGTTAATTATTCTCAGAGATACTGGTCAAAAACTTAGTTGCAATAGCAAATGTAAACCACCCAAGTACAGTAAAGATGCATATAACAATCACACAGCTCAAGATGTCTTTCAGTTTCATTCTACACCTATTAATTTTTCCACTTAGATGATACTTTGTTTTCAATATAGAATCCTAAAACAGTATGGCTTGGAAGGAACTCTAAAGATTATCCTATATCCAACTCCTCCGCCATGGGAAGGAACCTCCCACTAGCCCAAGCTACTTAAAGTCCCATACAGCCTGACCCTGAACACCTCCAGAAATGGGGCATCCACCTGTGCCAGTGCCTCATCACCATCACAGTAAAGAATTTCTCCATAATATCTTACATAAATCTAAACTCATTCTGTTTAAAACCATCCCCACTTGTCCTGTCACTACATGACTTTGTCAAAAGTCCTTCTCTGGCTTTCTTATACGCCCTGTTTGGGTATCGGAAGGCTGCAGTAAGGTCTCCCTGGAGCCTTCTCTTTTCCAGGCTGAACAACTCCAGCTCTTTCAGCCTTTCTTCATACGGGAGGTGCTCCAGTTCCATGACAATTTTTGCGACCTTCCTCTGGATTCGCTCCAACAGGTCCATGTCCTTCCGGTGCTGGGGACCCCAGAGCTGGATGCAGCACTGCAGGTGGGGTCTCACCAGAGCAGAGCAGTGGGACAGAAACCCCTCCCTTGCCCTGCTGACCCACCAATTTTGATGCAGCCCAGGACGCAGTCGGTTTTCTGGACTGCATCCAGCTTCTCATCCACCAGCATTCCCAAATCCTTCATCTCTGGGCTGCTCTCAACCCATCCTCTGCCCAGTCTGTATTTGTGCCTAGGTATTTATATGTCAAAGTATTTATATGCCAAAGTAGATTCACATAATCAGCATAAACATTCAAACACATAGCAGTACCAGTTGCAGCAGTAAATACACTAAGGTATCACGGCCTTAATTACTACAGAATATTATTTTGTTATGAAAATAACTAAAGGCTATGCTAGTAGCCCCTAAGATGAAAAGAATTTATTTCACTATATGATTTAGTAAATCTTGAATCTGACTAAAAAACTAGAACAACAGTAACAAAAATAACAGGTCTTGAATAACTGGGGGCAGGGGGGAAAAACTTGACTTTGGTAATGAATTTTAAAAAGTGAGTTGTTAATTTTTCAAACATAGAAAATGGGAAAAGGTTAGAGAGGTCTACTAAGAATCCCCTAAAATATATGCCGAAGTCTCCAGAAGATTCCCTTTCAGACTAAGTTGCAGAACATATACCCATTAGCAGTGAGAAGTGTTATTCCAACATCTGAACTATTTTAGATGTAATGAATCAGCAGGAGTAATACATACGGTGTTGATATACTGGACAACGCTTCTACTCTGGGAATGGCACAGTTCATACGAAAAGTTGAACAACTCCTTAAATACCCACTGCTGAGTAAAATTTTGAGAACTAAAAAATAAAGTATTGTTCAAAATGGCAAGGCTTCACAAAATGAAACCACAAGTGCAGCAGCTGTCATAATAGAAACTCATATGAAATCTCTTTGCTGTCAGTTTCTGTGAAGAAATGCAAACTTTCAAGACCAAGATTTGGATAATAACCTTGTGGACCCTCTTAGGTATTCCTGTCTCTGCAATTCCTGTGTATATTTCCCTTCTCTGTAACAATGGTATCACTCTTTCTCTCACACTGTGCCCACAGTAGCTCGTAATGCAAATAATTTCCATAAACCAAAGGTCTGAGTTGTCACATGAATCATTCCAGTATCAGGACTATCATACATGTTCTGAATTGTAGTATTTGGCAATTCTAAAAAGGAGCTTATTTCAACTTTCTTCTGAAAGAGGTAAAAAATCTTTGCAACACACTTACTAATCAACAACGGAAATACGTGCAGCTTCTGTGTTTTGTCGGGGTTTATTACTGGTATTTAACCTATGTGCTGCTACTGGAAGCAATGCAAGGGACTGTGACAACAGCCTCTGCAGATGAGAGCAAGCATTCCTGCTTGCCAGGAGAAGCCAACTCCACGTCCAGCAGCAGCACTCAGCCGGCTGGCCTTGGCACAGTATACAGCAAGGTCATGATAACCCCCACGCCTGCAGCAACAGGCAGCAGCACCAGGTGCGGCAGCCCCTCCCGAGCCACCAGGCTGTGCTTTACTGATTTACTACAAGAGTTGTGTGCTTTCAGAAACAGCAATAAAAGCTCTTGTGACAGCGGAATCACAGGTTAAGATCTGACAATGGACTCAAGCTGAAAGAGAGGAATTCAGGACAATGCCGTTCTTCAGTTATTTGCATGACAAATATGTAAAATCCAAAGACTCATGGAAAACAGAAAAAAAACCCTGGAGCACTGATTACTCCAAAAGTGAAAATTCCAGTCTGCTTCAGAATTAACCTACATTGTTGAACAAGATCAGTCCATAAATATTCACCATTAAATATACTTAAGTAAAGAAAGATAGTATTTGTCTTCAGCTTTGTAGGAAAGTGTTTAACTTCATCCAGATAGGATGTCCAACAGCAATGTGTAATAAAAGAGAGCCAAGAATTAAAAAGACAAAGATCTGATTTTTAAAACAGATATTGTTCTGAGAGACAGACTAGCAAGACTCCATTTTGCAAATTAGAAATGCAGAATTGTAGCATGAGGATAAGTCAGTTTACCATTGTTTTAAATGTTTCATATGGCCTTTCAGGCTGGTGTTCTCATAGCCTTTAATGAAAGAACATGAAGATTAAAGAGAAAAACACCTCTTATTAACCTTCAAAAAAACCAGAATTGCACCATTCACGGTATTCAGGGCTTATGAAAATTCAGAAGCCAGCAGCTGTTACTAATGACAAATTATAAATTATAAACCATTGTACCTAGATATTTTCTGGGAAAGAAAGTGTATTCAATCTCAAATTTCAGACTCATCAGAAACTAAAAATGAGCCAGAGGCATATGTCAGTTTGTTTGCTTGCTTTATATTTTCATTCTTTACTTACTTAAAATCTGTTTTGCATATCAACAAAAGCTTGAGGGGTGGGGGAAGAGTCTCCAGTAACTGAGTTTATTTTTGCCATAAATACCATCTTTATTCTTAACACAATTTTACTCATATAACAATGCCATTGTTTCTCTATCCTCCTCTCAACACTAGTCTCTAAAGTGATTATAGCTAGATAACGAGCTTTAAAGGCTAGGAAATTCAAAGAGTGTGTAAGAGGGGAACAAAAATAAGGCCATTTGGTTTTTCAGCAAAAGGATGGTATTCAGAGATTTTTCCATGTAAAAAAATGAGCAATTTTATATCCTCACACAATCTTGTGCTCATGGACACGGACAAGGCAACATGATAACTATTTGGCAGTGTAGCACCTTACTGTAATTGTAATGAAAACTCCAAATACAATTACATTCTTTTTTAATCCTGACTAAATTAAACTGTACTTAACGGTGTGCCTTACCCACCCACAGGGTGCTAAAGTGATCTTTTTCAACAGAAGTTTCTGATGAGGACTCAGACAGAATAATATTTACACTGACATGTCTCAGACATTTGACTGGCACAAACATGAGCGGCTAAAAATGACAGGTGCCTTGTAACCACTGTTTCATGAATATCACTTCTCTATTAAAAAACATCTTGGAAAGCTAATACAATGTTGCACACAAGTGAAGTCAATTGCATGTGACTTTAACTGGGACTAACAAATCTGTATCACTGCTTTTGCTTTAGACTTACAATACATTTGAAGTGTAATCCAGACAAGATATGTACACTACAATTTCCACCCTCCCTGCTTTCTCCCTGTCTCATGCACTATCCATATAACAGGCAAATTTCATCACTTTTATTTTTCCAAGGTTCCTGCCATAGAGCATCATTCAGTCACAGCAGACAAGATCTGCACAGGATGCAGAAAATACTAGATGCTCTGGAAACTGTTGGGTTGGCTCTGCTTATTATTTTTAATGACAATTTCTTACAAGAATGGCAGATTTACATGTAGATCTATTCATCCTTTTTCATATGTTTCTTTGGGAAATAGGATCTGCAACAGAACCCAACGAATAGATTCAAATGTTCCTAGGGAAAAAAAAAAAAAAAGCTGTATTCTTCTCCATAAGCTCTGGCCCCAAGACTAAAGAGCCAACCTTGCTCCCATAAAAATGAATGAATTCTCTGATCTTCCTAAGCCAGCTTTTGTTCTTTTCAGAGACTTTCCAATGGAAAGATTTGCATTACGGCCTTCTTTCCTGAAACTTTTTCATTTTCTCCTTGGGAAAAAAAAAGGTCTTCAATTTTTTTTTCTCTATAGAAGAGTGACCTCTGCAGTCAGACTCTGTAAAGCCTTTAATGCTGCTTTTTAATCTTTTTTTCAGTGTCACAGATTTTGGGAGGTACGGGTGAGGGGGATGGACAAGAGCGGAAACAGGAAGAAAAACATAAAAAAAAAATCAACCTCTCAGAACTCTGATATCAAGCGTTTCAATTGCAGATAGCTCCCCCTCCTTTTGTTTTGCTACAGGATGAAAAATGGCACCAGATTTGGAGGAAACAAAAAACAAAGCCATTGCCAACAAAGGAACCATGCCACCAGTACAGAAAGAAATTTAATGCTGAAATGTTCAGAGGTGACCCCTTTCTGTAGAAAAGGATCCTGAACCTACTTCAGACCACAAATTGAATCAACAGTGGGACGATGCTGCCCTCTCTAGTGCATTAACAGAAGTGCTGCATACAAGACACAGAGGTTTTTTGCTTGGGGTTTTTTCTTTGAAGAAGAAAAAGCATCAGCTGTGTCCGATTTCAGTTACGTCACTTCAAATATGTACAAACTGAAATGAATTCAGGGAAAAGCAGCAGCGCGAAGTAACATTCACAGAACATCATGAACCAAAAAACTGGAAAAATAATCTGTTTATAATAAAAGAATGCATCAAGGGAAAGATTCCTGTGTCACAATTTGATACATTCAGAACACTGTTAAAAGAGAGATCTGTGCTCCATGGCCGTTTTCATGGTAAAACTACTAAACAGGCCAAATTGCAGTCAGGGAGGTTTAGTGCTAATACCCATGGAGATGGAAAGAAAATTCGCCCCAGTAGAATCTGCAGAAGAAACTCAAGAATCTCTGCACTGGCATATGCAAACAACAGTTAAGAACTATTTCCTGAAGAAGGCTTAAGCATGAATTTCCATTAATTTGCTTTCGCTCTCCAGCTCATCACTTCCACTGTAAATTCAAAAAGACAAACACAGGTAGTGAGACCAGTGATTACCTCCTATGTGCCGCTTTCTCCATTTCACTGAGAGAAGTGTGTAAATATAGGGTACCACAGGCAGCTTCCAGAACAACTGGGGCAGTTATCATAGGTATTTTTACATGCAGACCAAAGACTCCACCTTGTTGCTTTGCTCCACTTCAGGCTGGACCAGTACATGTTGCACCCAAAAACACGTGCAGTCAGCTACTCCTGTACCTAGAGAAACAATTATCTTTCTACAGTAACGCACAATTAATGCAAATCCAGCAGCACTGTGCAGGACCCCGTCTTGCATGTCCTCCCTTACACTTTTCCATCTAAGCAGGCAACACAACAAGCCTTTACAGATTCAGAGAGTGGGTGAAGACAGAAGGGATTTTGGAGAATATACAGTTCAAACTCCCTGCTCAAGGCTTTACACTGTCAAAAATGCCTTGATCTGTGTGTTCAACAAGTTTGGTCACTCACAGCCTGATTGAAGGTCTGGATCTCCCACAAGGGAACAGTAAATAAAAGTTTGCTGAAAAAATTAAGGATTTAGTTAATAAATTAGAAATTATTTATTAATATGCCTTATGAAGAATTGAGTCATTATGAGAAATTTCTTTTCCCCAAATCAGTATCCATTTTCATATGTATCATAATTTCAGGCTTCATTTGATTAAATGAATGACCAGTAGCTAAAAGAAAGAAAAACAAACTATACTGTTGCAACTACATAGTGAAGGAAAACAATTAAACAATACTTTTCTTTTACATTCCAACAAAATACAGTGAAAAAGCAGCACCACAAATAGTTGTCTTCACAAACTCTTTTTCAACATCAAGATCATTCCAATACCGTAATAACCATCTAAGCTTATGCAGCCCATCTTGCAAGTATAGGAAGGTGCAATGTATGAGCTGATCATAAAATAAAGTGTTAACTAGGCATTTGTTCATGATTGTTTCCTGCACATCATACACAGACCACAGAAAACAGTACAGAATAAAAAAAAAAAAAAAAGATCCTAAAGATTCTAAAGGCTTTTCTAGTTATAACTGAGTGGAAGTTGAAGAGCTGTCTTGCACTTTCAGTATTTCTTGAACAGCATGTGTTGTATCGTTCTGATGTACAACATTTTGTCCCAAGCAAAGAAGTCTCTGCTCCTGGAAAGAAAAATCTTGATTTTTCAAGAAATCGTTACAAGTGAATAATGAAGGAAGTCTAAACATAATGTTTTGTAAATCTACTCAGGACCAAGATACTGCAAGCACAATGGACTGGATCAATCAGAACTTAGAGCTCAAAAATATAACCTGGATTTCCATCAAATCACCATACAATTTGCAACACAGCTGAGCTGCCTCTTCATTCACTCAGCTTCTATTTCATGCTCTTCTGTAATACTCCACTACCTAGGGATGTCCCTCCATATTTCACTCTCTCTCCTTCTACATCCCAGTGTCTAGCTGTTGAAATTACAAAATTTGTAGTCTAAATTACCATCCAATTTACACATTCTGTTGTAAGTGATTTAAATATCTAAACAGTGCATCTAAACATATAAGAGCTGTCCAGTCACGTCAATAAGACCACTGCAGTCAGGCATCACTAGAAATTCCATCAGACATTTAAGAAAGCCTGGGGTTTTTTTTTTATCCAACAGTATAAACTTGTATTGTATTTGGTTAGCCAACTTATACTTTAGGTATCTCTATCTGTGCAATATAATTGCAAAATTATGATAAGTAATGTCATGCAATTTAAGTCTAAGTACTTTGGACTCAAACTCAAAATAAAGACAGGGCAGCTGAAAACACCAATGCACAGATTATAAAAGAATCCTTAATTCTGTTCTATATAAAATGGTATCAATGATTTATTTGGGTTTTCAATTCTGTAGGGAGAGACTTTCACTTTCCATTAAATTTAGTATTTTTCAAAACAATTTCACAAATGGTGTAGTTAAAACAAGTATTTCAAAATGCAGAGGACAAGAACAAAGATTAAATTACCTTAAAATGTGCAGAGAGAGTTTTAGAGGAAGATTTGACTTCAGTGATAAACTTTTTGCTATTTATTGTCCCATAAAAGTCATAAAAATGAATGATGCAATAGTCACGAAATAAAAAATGAAAGGCACCTATATATTTATAGGTGCATATCTATTAAGAACTGTCTATTAAGAAGTGTTTTAATAACAGGCAATACTTTATCACTATCAGCTTCAAATCCACTCTAGACTTGTATTTAAAATGCACAGTCCACAACTACCACATTAAAATCCCAGCTCTCATAAATCACAACGCAAACTAAAACCTCTTGTCTACTAAGTCAAATTTACAAAACCTGAGACTCTCTTTAGTGCTTAGCACTCTTTTCGTGTAGGCAAAAAAAATAATTTTCCAATTAGATTTTTTTTTAATCCTGCCTTTTCAAAAATAAGGTAAGATAAAACATGATCACAGTTTAAAACTAAGAGTCTTGTGCTTTTTTTTAAACGTCTGGAGTAAAAGAAACAGGACGTAAATATTTCTGAAACTTTTTGTGAACCTGTTTAGAAGTGTCTTAAATTTAGTCACTAGCTACAAGGCACCAAATCTCAGCAGAACATGATGCATTGTCCCCAATAAGTAACAGCTTCTCTCTCTAAACTGCATATTTTGTCAAATCACAGTAAGCCTTAGAGAAGTATCCAAAAAGTTATGTGAGAAAGCTTTTGCCTTGTGGTGTATACAAATCAGCATCAGTTAAGGGAAGCTTGCTGATTTTGCATTGAGAACAGAGAAAGTTAATTTCATTTTTCGTATTTCCCTCCATTTGTTCCTAGGTTTGGTGGTTCAAAAAATTGATTTATTGTCTAGAAATGATGTTCATTGTTAGTTTGCAGATTTTATTTTACTGGTGACTTTCGAAAAATGTGTAAATAAAAAACTATAAAAAAGGATAGTTTCCAAAAAGACAGTTGTACTTAAAAGTCAGGATTTATGTATTTTAGATAGAGGCAAAGAGAGACAAGTTAGTTTGATTTTCTGAAGTTCTGAATGACCACTTACTGCCATTACGCAAAGACAATTCCTACAGTGGATGTATTAAGATATTAACTGACACAAAAATGGTCAGAGTTACACACATACAACAGTAAACTTAGGAGAAGTGGAACAGCACGTAAGACAGCTTCTTTTTAACTAAGAATTAAGGTCTTACACACAACTTAAAATAAACTTCCAAGGTATTAGGAATTCATTAAGAATTGCTATAGATCTACTGACCCTTGAAATAAGTAGGTTAACTCTCTTTAAGACTATATACCATACATTCAAGCTATCTAGTGTCTTCATATACACTACACCACTTCATCCAATCCCAGTTTTCATAAGAATATACATAGAATTTTGGGGGTTTTTTTAAGGAGACTTTTGGCAACATTGCCCAAAAAAACAATTCTTGGGCTAAAATTTTCCATGGAGTTGTCTGCCTCAGACTTTGCTTTTAAACTCACTTAATTAATTTTTGGCAAACATTGATTTAGCTTTTCCAAGTATTCTCAAGGAATATTCCAATTTCTTTGTCTCAAGACTGTTATTCTTCTTCCTGATACCTTTGCCTACATCATTATACACCTTGTACAAAAGAGAGAAATGCTATGAAAAAACAGCACATTGTCCTGTAGTCAAAGAATTTTACTCCAACGTACCCTCCAACGTCTGTGCTTGTATCTGCTCAATAATGCTATACAAGTGATTAACTCAGGATCATTTACGAAACATGCATCAATTCTACAGACTGCTCCCCCATCAATCCACAATTAGATATTCAATGAAATGACAGCTCAATCTTCCTTCTCACAAACAGCTACACTTCAAACAAGTGCACTGACTCTCAAGGTTGAGCATCTGTGGTGAAAAACTGCAGTCAGTGTTATCTACAGCAGTTTTTCACATATGTGCATCTTGCATGTGGCATTTTACTTTCTCATTTGTTTTGGTGACATTTATAGAAGACCAAATTAGCATGGTGAAAAAGGACCTTGAGTTTCATAAGTGATTTCGGCCAAGCACAATGTCTGACTCCTACTGGTTTGCAAATAATGATGAATCTGGATTATAATACGCTAAGCTTTACTTCTTCTGTATATGTGTTGTGGGTGAAGGGAAAGCAGCAAAGAAATCCAATACTGCAAAACTAAAAGTCTATTTTTCTGAACTGAAAACTAGTAGCAGGGAGCCTGAACACCACAGATGGGGTCACTGAACATTTGCTATCATGCTATGAAAAATACACATAACACTGTGACAAATGTCACAGATGAAACCACAAAATACAGGACAAATTAGTGTACACTCTTTCATTTAAAAATGGTAAGGCTCTTTCACCATTAGACCAGTCACATATTCTGTTGATAATCAGTCTACTAACCTTGAACCTCAACTCTGTTTCGGCTGTAAATCTATTTATCTAGACATGTAATTAAGAATAAAAGGCTGATGGTGCTCTCTAAAAGATAGTTTACCAACATTCTTGTACTGAGGAGTCAAAAAAAGCAAAGAAAAATAAATTATAACCATAAAAATTCCCCACTGTTTCTCTTCTTCCAATGTCAAATACAGGCAATGAACAAAGTTATTTGGTTTATTCATGAATAACACAGAGACAACTTCTAAAATCTGGAAGCAGTTTTTCAAGTCTTGAAGGTTTAAAGCAAATCCTTCATGATGATTTTTTTAAAGGAATACTTAAAAAAGCAAGGAAGCAAGAAGACTGGAGCAGTACTTCTGTCTTCTGCAAATCATGGGTCAGGTGATACAAGCTTCATGAAGAAACATACCACACTAGTGTGGTCAGACTCAAGTAACACACAAACTTTCAATTTAATGCATTAAAATAAACTGTTAGAAAGTAGGTCTTTTCCTGCAATCAAACTAGGAGCCCTTTTCAGCTATACTGAGAAAAAAAATAATTAAAGTAAGTAGTTGTACCGATTCCATGACAGAAAGATGAAATTACATCACTGCTAGCAGCTCCAACCTAATGGCAGGCAGTAATCATGACACGAACTTCACAGTACAATGCAGGATCAGCAAGTAGCACATTGCTAGATTAATATCAATAATTTAGTGAGCAACTCAGAAGCTAGGGGGTTTTTTTCCATCTACATTTACAAGAAGGATGTTTACATAGGAATGTTTAACAGTGCCTATAAGTACCAAGTGTTTAAATATATAAAGTACTAATGAATACTTGAGCCGTATGGTCAGCCCAGAATGAATACACAAGTATACCTGTAACACTTATCTAAAAATGAATACATTGCTGCTAGACTAATTAAATCTTTTGTATAAGTAAGGACTTCCTTTATCTGCATATTAGATTTACAATGAATTACATTTAGATTAATCCAAAACCAAATAAACCTCCATATATAGCCTATTTTTACATCTCTTAACTGTAAATGCTGTATTTCCGCAATTTCACTGAAATATATTTCTAGTTACTAAGTATTTCCATAAAGAATATACTAAATACCAATTGCAAGGACGGTTGGACGCTAAGACCTAGGACAATACTGATGCCAGGACCTGCCAAAAGAGGAATAAAAATGTAAGTACATGCTGTACTGCCTTTTTAGGTGGATTTTATGAATACAGTTACGATAGTCAGTATCTTAAATGCTATGCTCTGTTACACGTCTAGGATTAGACAGAAACATAATTCAATCTTCCCTAGATACATGAAGAGTGATAACACTTCAGAGTTTCTAAACAGTCCTTAGTTTCACAAAAAAATACAACTGGCCTCTTCTGAGCTACAACGGTCTCACAACAGTAACTCTAGTGTATTAGTTGTATTCTACAATGACAAGATTTTGGGAAATTAAAATACTTTTCACATTTCTTAGATGTCCACACTAAGTCCCTGAATTTTGCAGGCAATCCCCACTGAGTTAATTTCTTCCAAAGAACATGAGGTTTGAGTGGAAGTAAATCTCAGAGTTCTGGCACACCTATTTCCTTCCTACTCATGAGCCTTATCCTCTATGCACGCACCTCTTTTATTCCTGAGCTCTCCTTCATCGTAATTTCCTTTTTCTTCATTACCTGTGATTCTCATGAGTTTCATTTTATGATCTAGGTGCAACGTAGAAGAATTCAAGACACTACTGTATTAAAAAAGGGATATATACAGTCACTTCGGGTTTTAACTGCAAACAGTGGTAAGTGAAATGGGACGAACTAAGCTCTTGACGGTCAAGCATATCTGAATAATAACAGTAATAATTATTAATAATAAAAATAATAGCCTTCAAGCACATCACAACACAAAAGAAAGATATATATGAGATTATATATATTTTATATATATATATATAAGATATATCTCTTAACAGAAGAGATTTTCGACCAATTATGTTGAAGATTACTTTCTTTTCAGGTGGGAAAAAAAAAAGAGAGAGACAAACATCAAGCTTCATATCTTAAGAAAAATCCCAAGCCCAGAAGTCCAAAATAAACAAACAAACAGAACCCCGTAGTTATCTTTGTGCATCAACTTCCTATGCCTTCTGAAATACCTTAAAAAAAAGGCCTCTAATTTATACAAGACTGCGGCAACTCACTGCTAATCTGGCTTCAAGAAATTCTCTATTTTATCTTGTGTTTCTAACAACACAGGGATATTTCTGTAGGGCAGGACTGCCTTATTACTTAAGTGTCTGTGACAGTCTGAAACCTATATATACAGGGCTTAAATACACCACTTTGAGAGGGTTATTAAGCTGCAGCATCAGCAAAAGTTTATCAGAATAAATATTTTCAGTCATATTATACTTCTGCATTTTTTCTGTTAGATGAAATTTCAGGTTGAGTAGATTTCCAAATTAATCTATTAACAGTCAATTCCAGCGGCTAAACCAAACTTGCCTGAAGAGACCGTTGGCCATGCTCCCTCCCTGCTACACTTGGGAGCATTTTCACAAAAGCACGGTTACTAGAGAAGATTAAATTGAGCTTGAATGCTCCAGAAATTTGTCTGGCATCACTGTAATGCCTCTTCCATTGTGCCCTGGGTCCTATCTCCCATGAGAAAATGTACCAAGTTCTCTTCTTTTATCTTTTCCCTCTTTGGCCTGCATTTCATAATTGCCAACACAGCACTGAAGGATCATAACCTGCCCCTGGGTAGAATAATTCTCAAAACAGAGATGTAGCAATACACAGCTACTTAAAGGCCTTCTGCTGGCAAAAGAAAAAAGTATATTTGGTTGAAGGAGGGAATGAACATCTATAGCTCATATTTATATGCATACCTTGAAGTGACACATACACATTTTCTTAGTGTTTCCTACTCAGAATTGTCTTGTTTTTAAACACTGTCCCCCACATCCCCCAAGCTGCACAAAAACCCCAGACTCACTGTACTGCATTTGGACTCATCTGATGATATGAAGGTGAAAAAACATCTTTTAAAATAGCTTCAGTTACTAAAAAGACAAAATCCTGCATTACATTTTTGCAATATAGAGAATTCAAAATATATTAATGAGGTTTATCTGTAAGTTTATCTGTTTTTTTCTCTTTGTTCATAAGCTACTACTACTATTATGTAAATCACAGCACTCTTCCCACACAAAAAAAATATTATGGAATCATAAAAAGCATTAATTACATCAAGTAATAACAATAATGTTGACCAGAGCCAGAGAGTATTGAGAAGTGCCATTTCCAGTGTTAGAAATAATTTTGAGGAATCATGAGAAAGAACTAAGTACACACTTAGTTTTCTTTGGATAGGATCTATACAGTATACGGAAGGAAGAGGTATTTTCATGCCCCTAAGGAAGTCCTATTCCTTTTCCCCTTAAAACAGTATTCAGTCCAAACACTGTCTCTTTACCTAGCACAAATCCTATGCCATTAATTTCTGTTGAATAACCACTGAAACAGCTTTTTCACAGATGCATCTACAGTAGAGTTTTCTTTGCTGCTTCTTAGCATCACACATTCTTGATGGTGTCAGAGTAACTAAACACTAAGATAAAAACAGGAGAAAAATCACTCACACTCACCAACAGACAGTAACCTTTCATTCCATCATTACCCATGACAGAGAAGAAACAAACCATACACATACACCTGACCTCCACCTTGAATTATTTAAATCATTGTGGTGAAAAACCACTTCGAGCACGTTAACAGAAATAGAGTTCACATGTAAATAGGTTTGGAAAGCCTAAATGACAGGAAGGTGAGCACCCATTGCTCTGGTGCAGCTTTTGCTGTGTTCTGAGCACAGCCTTAAGCATCTCCCAGGACCCACTGTTTCTTATGGAGCCAGCTGCTGAAAGGGTGGGTTCCCTCCCCATTCACTACTCCATCAGCACAACAGCCACAATCTTCCACACCAGCACAACTGACAAACAATAGAAAGCACTGAAATGAAGACTTTCATGTGACTGTGACAAAAGACAAGACGGCAGCAATTGCTCCTGGAAGAACAATGGATCTTAACCACATGCAGAATGGGAGCCTCAACCCTTCAATTTAGCTTTTCCCTCAAATGTCTCCCACTTTCAACTATGAACTAATCAAGCTAAAAAGGCAGAGGGAGAGAGATTGTCATTTCTATTTTTAAATACAAAGGAGACAGTCAGGTACTATCAAGATGAAGGCTAGCAAGATTGACACAGTTAGGATCTAACAATCATGTCTAACAGTCATGTTGGTTAAGGCAGACATACACCAATACAGGCCTTTTCCAGCAGATTTGCATAGTGTGTTCAAGAAAGACAGGCTTGAATGCTGTATCTTATTAAAATGTTCTGTAATATCGTGGCTGGCCTGCTAGTGGAATGTTACCAGATTTTTTTTTAATATCCTTGGTATTCTTTTCCATCATAAAAAAGAAAGCTTAGTATCTTACAAAAATTTTTGTAAAATGCTCTGCCTCTTTCTCACAGCATGAAGCAAGCAGGAAGTCAATGTATTTCTGAGCCTACACATTAATTTTAGAATCCAAAAACGAAGTGTCACCAGGGTTCCCAATTACCTATCTAATACACTTTTGAAAAGTAGGCCTAGACAGTCTTATAAATAAAGGTGTCATAAAAAGGCATAGACGAGCTTATAAATAAGCACGTTTTACATTCAGAAAAGTTCATAAGAAATTCAGAGAGACTGCTAAGAGTCACTAATGGTTCTTCTGACACTGAAGAACGTAATTTTCTTCATTTGGCATGTTCATCAACTTGATATTGCATTTTAATGAACAGATTCTCACCCAAACAAAAATGGCTGGACTTAGATATGTTCATATGCAGAAGCACAATAGTCCAGGGTAACTTGTTGTGGAGGTAACTAATGTTTTAGATGACTGAAATCAATGCCTTACAAAAACAGGTACTTCACTAAGTCTTACAACACCAAATTGTAGGGACACTAGTAAGTAAGATACAAAAAAACCAAACTGAATGCAAAACAGCAAGGATTTTACTAAAAGAAGTGCGGCTACAATGTGGAAGGAAACTATTAAACTAAAAAGGAGATTAAAAGTGGAGTTCCTAACAAACCACTGTGAGAAATGACCTTGTTGCAAAAACAAACGAAAAGCCCTGGATCATAAATATGATATTTGATGATGGTTAAAAAAAGAATCAAATTGAAACCAGTATCAATACAGAGTAAAATCAGAATATCACATTGCAAGAACTGAATAACCTTCGAGGACCAAAGTGATTATAATGACAAAATACAATAGCACAAAGACAAGGTCAAGCATTCTGGGAACAGGACAAATTGCTACTGTAATTCTACTAGAGAATCATCAAGTCAAAATAACAGAGCAGGAGAATCAGTTGGATGTATTAATCAATTGGGATGAATATAACCTGTCAAAGAGCTACAGTTGTCAAAAAGGCATATGCAATCTGGCTACATCAAGGGAGGAATTTTCAGTAGAGATGGGGATGTTTTAAAGCCATTTTACAAGAAACTCATCTTGTAAGATTTCATTTGGAAATCTGTGAGTATTTCTGGTCACCTGTCTTAGAAAATTCATGATTTAAGCTTAAGCATGTGCAGGGGAAAGCTACAAGAATAACCACAGAAGCAAGGAGAGGACAGTTCGAAGAGGATACCAACAGACTTGTTTAATTAGGCTAGTAAAATGAAAGCTGAGAGGCAGTAAATGCTCTCTATAAAAAAAAAAAACAGGGATGTCACAAAAGGGAAGGAGTAAAACCCTTAAGCTGTAGGCAACACTGACACACAAGAAGTGGATACTACCAAGCAGTGCTGGGAACTGGAAGCCCTCATCATCATCACGTGAACAATATGCTGAACAGTTTTTGCCAGCAAGTAATCAAGGCAAGGAACATCACAGGAGCAAGGGGCTTTTTTGCTTGGTTATAAACAGTACTACTGCTGCTGAGCGCCAGAGGATCTCAGTAGCCATTTTTTCTACAGGCCTGTGCCTTACTCATATTCCAAGCTCACACACCACTTTTCTGACTGTCATTTCTTTCACATTTTCTCTTTTCGTACATACAGTGCAGAAAACCACTTGTACACACTTCCTGACAAAACCTCCTCACTCTGAGGTATTCCTCAGGTTGAAGACTCTAGCTGAAGGGCTAAAACACCAACTTTTTCTGACCTAACCGCTAGTGCACCTAAAGGTGCAGAGACGGTTTTGTCAGGTTCTCCTGTAAACAAAAACTTAGGGTATTTTTGCTGTCTGCAAGACCTCCCAATGCAGCAGCACCAGATAGCAACTTTATAGCTCATTCTGTTCTGCATAATTAACCAATTTGCCAATTTCAGCTTTTTCTCCCCATCCTTATATTGTAATCCCACAGAAAGCAGGTAATAAACTAACAGCTGTTCCATGTTGCAATGTAGAACAAACTAAATCAACTAGCCAAGCACTCTAACCACACTATTTAATATAAGCAAGCTCCAGGCATTGTGAGCACCTTATGTAAGGATTTCAATCTTTCAAGAAATATAACTTTGTCATGCAACATGCTATTATGTACAAAAACTGTATCCTACTTATAAAAAATTTCAGTATTTAAATGCAAAAAAGATAATGCATTTAAAAAATAAGGTTCTGATTTAAGGACAAATAATTAAATGAGGGTGCATAAAAGTTGTAACACCTGAAAAGAGTGTACCAGTTTTGCAGTAACTTTTCACAATTAGAAGCAGCTAAGATCATGCAACCCAACAACTACAGAGACCTGACAAAAGCTTGAAATGTGCTGTTGTGATCTGTATCACACCTAAGTATGTTCAATTTAGTCCGTAGACTACATCAGTAATACTTATATGAACCTGCACATAGCAGCCTAGCAGGGCACCTATTATTTTCAAACGGGGGGCAGCAGACAGTCAAAACACTGCTTGCTCTACCCAAAAGTTGCGCATTATCCTAATGAAGAGTATTCTGCTATGAAAAGACGCATGTCCAGAAATCCGAAGCAGACTAGCAATGGTCCTCCTCTGATATAACCTTGACTCATCTAGTACATTAGTTACTTGCATTAGTCTGGCTAGATTATGAATGTGCGTCCAGCAAGGCAGATGTGTAGGCACATCCCGAATCTCTGGCACTCAGACTCTTCAAAACTCTCCACCCAGTTAGCTGTAGAAAAGCAATACATCCTGGAACTGTGCAGACACAGGTAGAAGACTACACTACCCAAACCTGTGCAGATTGCAGAGTCAAACTAGCATGCATTTTTGCATTGTAAAAGTGGATGGCAATAGAATTTAACATAACGAAACACAGAAGTGTATGCTTAGTTATGAATGTGAACTATATGAACCACTGATACAAACACAATTCTCTTTATGTGCTGTCCAGGGCTGGCAGGAAAGGTGACAAGCTCTTTACCTAGGGATGGGGAGGTATTTTCATTCAGTATGAAAATAGGATAGATTATTTAATGTTTAATCCTGTATTAGACCTAAACGTCACTTACATTGTGCAACTTGTTTGCCCAATTCCCACCACTGCTATATTACTCACACGAACAGTTACTTTGCCTTCCAGTTTGCTAAAGCTTGTGCTTGCAGATAGAGTGCTAAACACACTGATCTTAATTACTGCTGTTACTGAAAGCTCACTGCCAGTTTCTGTAGGCAATTGAAGACAAATTTAGCTTGGGCAATTATGGTTTCTGTACGTTATTCCCTTGCTAGCTTGGTTTACTCCCTTTCAGCTAAATTCAGTCTCTGCGTCACTGTACTCTTCCTTCTAATGAAAAAATCCTAACCAGGGTATATGTGATTCATTTTTAATAAAGCATAACTGTCTCCATCTAATATGTGGTTCACCCTGATGCATGCATACAGTAAAAAGAAAACCATATTAAGGAAGGTAGCATGGTGACCAGGGAGGGAAAACTGAAGGTAAATACCAAGTCAGCACAACCAAGAAAGTAACTTGGAACGGAAGGTGCTCCATGCTGCTCCAAGAGCTACATTCCAATAGCAAGCTGCTGCTCTTTCAGGATCAGGTATACACTTAGAAGTCTCTCTGCACGGATGATATTGATTTGGAGGCATTCCTTATGTAATGGCCATCTGTAACATTATAATTAGACTGAGCAGCATACATGCTGGATTCGTTTTCAACTCTGCCAGCATGCAGCTCTTCACCTGTAACCAGAATATTAGGTATCTTTGGCAATAACCTTTCACTGTGTGATTTGTCCTTTCAAGCTAAATAGCATTCTCTGCTTCAACGTATTTAGTCTTCTTTAGAAGTATACAATAGTCTCAGTAGATATCAGCATTTCCAATGGTTCTCTAAAAATCACTCATTTGACAAGAAATATTTGACTACTGAAGCTACTTGATTCATTAACATTATGAAGGATTCCAGGATAACAAATGAAGAAGACATAATAATAATTTAAATGAAAATGTTTTTCTTAAAAATTGTCACTTTAAAGTTAGCTTTAAAAAACAACACCGCCACTAATCTTCTGTTTCACTGTCATTTTTCCTTCTGCTGCTAACCTGGGGAAGACATTCCTGTTAGCGTAAGAGCTACAAAAAGACAACGTGATTTTCCTGTCGTGTGGTTTGTCTGTCAGTTTTGAAACAGATCTAGAAGAGGGGTTTTATTTTAATGGTACAGTCTGTGAAGAGAGGATGACTGAGGAAAATGGCTAAAATAATATAGCAAACTTCTAAATCAAATGTGACATTGAAAATCCAATAATCCTTTGTGTAGCTCTTTCCCTAAATTCCTACAGAATATCAGGCATTTGTAGACAGAAAACATGAAAATACGAAAATACCACTACGAGAGAATACAACTAAAAAAACTAGTATTTATACAAGATGAAAAACAACAAGATTAAAAACCACAGGCTACAAGTGTGCTCTGCCCTATGGAAATCCAGCTAGGCACTTACAATGATTTAAATCACAGTATGGATCTGTAGGGCATCAGGAGCTCTGATACTCACCCTCTGGTGGCTTCTTCCATGTGCCTCAATTTCTCAGTGACATAAGAACTGTGTAACACAACCACCAGACAGCTTTATCTGATAGCAGCATCTGTTAAAACTGTCCAAGTTATTAATATCCACTACCTACTGGTGGCTACATATAGGACAATCCCAGATTAGCTGCCTAAAAATATGTATCTGCACCCCAAGATGACAGCCTTACAACAGATTGCCTTTTTTTGTTCTCTTTTCTAAGTGCAATTTGTTCTGTCCAAAACTCAGATTTGAAACACTCCAGCAAAATGTTCAGAGAAACTGTCTACATCTCCACTGCAATATTCAAGTTTCAGTGCTTTCCTCAAGATACCTGAGTATGTACTACCTTGTGTATACCACTTCAATACTCAGCTTAAATAAAATATATTACTTACAGACTGAAGTTATGGCACAGATAAAATGACAATTTGTTACAAGCAATAGAAACACACAGTGAAGTGTGTGGTCTCCTGATATTCTACCCAAAGCACTTCTTCAATAACTGAGCACAGCACATGACCAGAAAAAATTCATAATGTCCTTCTTCTACAAGACCAACCTGACTATCCATGGTAGAGTTCAACTCTCAACTACTACAAAGATCATGGTTCAATATTGAGCCTGAAGTAAAACATATATTAATTCCACTCTTCCTTTACAATACTCCTTCTCCTCAACCTGGAATACAAAAGGACAAAAAATCACCTCAGAAGCAGGAAAGCTGCTGCAAAGAGCACTGGCTTAAAGCACAGAAAACCACTAGGCAGAGTAGGTCCCCAGGACATCGCCTGGAAGCACAGGAAGCATCAGTACTACTCTCTTACTGGGACGAGGCAGTTGCGTAGGCAGCATGATGCATCCCACAGTGACTGAGCAGGACTATCCCTCTGATGCAGAGACTGGTGTGATACTTTTGAGACAGCAGATAATGGAGATGAACGGTATGTTGCAAACAGAATACAGACCAGCAACCTTAAATCACGGCCCTTGATGGAGATTACCGCTGTGTGATAACAAATACCAAAACAAATAAAGGTATATTGCACAATACAAAACAAGTGCACTCAATATCCCCTGCTTTCTGGATGCTAGTAAGCAAGGCTTCCCTCCTAGGATTCTTCCTTTTGAAAACATAAGCATCATAATGATCTTTCCTCCCTACATTTCATATGAAATTTACCTTGGAAGCCACAAAATTTGACTACGAGCACCAAGCTATTCCTTAGAGAGAAAGAAAAAACAACTAAACAAAAAAACCTCTAAAATCAAAAGCGTGCTTCCTAATAAAATGTGCCATGGTATTAAATTCCAATAAATACATTATTAAGAAGCTGAGCTAAGATGCATGATAAGAACACTATATAATTAAAAGCAGTATTGTATTGAACATTGGATGTCCTTGTTGCATTTCAGAAATTGATTTTATTATTTATTTTTCACTCTTAATAACACTGTTAATAACACCATTGTGGAAGTCAAAGCTATAATTCTAAAACATACACATGAAACTGAAAAAAACCCAGAAAAAAATATCCCCTTTCCTATGCTTATTAAGCTTATAAAGTATTTTTAGTATTTTATTCTCATTGCAAAATTTCATGAAACATTTCCTTTCCCCCTCTTTATAGACACACTTCAAAGAAATGTGAACGTTTCAATGGACATGAAATATAGCTGTGTTCTTTCAAACAGAGTTCTGAAATTAATTAAGCTGTAATACTGTAAAAGATGCTACAATAGGAAAAAGCTGATGAACCTGTAACTGTATTTCAGCTGGGTTTGCTGAGGGGGAATATTTTTTTCCACATAGCAGCCACTGCTTACAGGCGTTTAGAAATTTGTTAAAATAATTGGAAGAATTAAGTAGGCCATTGTATGCATTTGTGAAAGGCAGACACCAAGATAAGAAGCTTAGGTATGTGTTGCTAAACCTGCCTGAAAGCGGCACTGCTTCATATACTGCTGCTTTGATTCTAGAGTCAGTTCAGGTGCTGAAGTCTTACACTTTGTTAAATCAAATTTTAATTCTGCTTTACATATCTTAAACAGGAGCATTTTAAATGCATCATTCTCTCTCTTTCCTATATTTAGCGGTTCTAGATGATAAAAGTTCACTTTCTATTGCTTTACCACCTGTGAGGCAGTGACAGTAATGGCTAAAACAAGGAGAACAAATGCTAGTCTGAAAAAGGCGCTAATGAAACAGTTCTTCGCTGCACAGAGGCGCAAGCGTGAATACCAGTTCTCCAGATTAAAACTGCCCCTTTTATCTGCAAATAATTAGCTGTACTGAAGTAAACGGGTTGTACATTCAGCTTTCTTTATATATTGTTCAGTACTTCCCATGTGCAGTTCAAACTTACAGTAAGTATGAAGTCCCTCACCTAAACCAGTTTTACACTTCACATTAACACAATTAAATGCAAATACAAGAAAATAGAAGAGACCAAACAATGGATGCTTGTTGGGTTTATGAAGGCCACATGTGCCATGAATTCGCACTTTGATCTGAACATTAGCATTGTTAAAGATTTGCTTTCACTTTTTGAAAAATGCTAATATGGAGCGATTTATTATTTATTTTTCAAGGAAGGTGGCTGGGGTCTATTTTCTCAATACTGCCTGGACACATTACTATAAATTTTTTTTCTTTAAAAAGACTACATTATTCCATAAGAGCACATTTTTATGTGTAGATTATCTGCACATTAAAATATTGTCACTTAAAACTGTAAATAAAAAATAAAGAATATTTGCGTAACTATCCAGCTCAGTTTCAGTATTTTATCCAACTTCCACACATTACAATGCTCAATTGATCAAACATTTATTAATAGATGTTATAAACACATTATTTCTTTCTTGAACCAAATCAGAGATAACATGAAAATAGAATCTCTGATCAGAAAGTATCAACCTTTTAAAAAGCTAGAATAAATCCTCATCTGAATCCCATCATTTTTTAACGCACCATTCTCTTCATAAAAGAAAGGATTCTCTACTTTCCAGCAAATAATTACTCCTTATGAGTAATCCAGTTACAGCTATGTGGATGTCAACATTCAAAAGAAACACTGCAAACAAGCACAGATTGTCATCTTTCTACCTGGCAACCATGGTAAAGGCTCTCCCTTCGGACAACAAAAAGCACTTAGGTTTCAGTTCAAAAAGAGCTCAGAAGAAGTGAAAGCTAAGATTCTCACATGAAACCTGAGAGAAAAAGTCAAACACAAATTTATGTTAAAAACACCAAAGCTTGCAGCACTACAAGCACTTAATGCAAGTGTTGCATGATCTCCAAAAATCATGTCTTCTCACACTGAGCTGTACCCTGCAAGTACTGAACGCATATCAAATTAGGGCAAAACATTCCAGAATTCTCAGATACGGTGTTTTTTCAAATGTAGTGAAAGAAAGTAAAAGACCAGTGATGCAAATGTTACTTTACTCCTCAATGTCCAATTACACTTCAGATGGCTGGGTTGTTTTGTTTTTTTTTAAAGTACTTCAATAATGCAATATTCCAGCAAATGTGAAAAAACCCTCCACTTTTATCTTGTAAAAACATGAAGTACTTCAAGCTCTGCATAACAAATTCATAAGAAAGACTAAGTCTGAGCATGAAGACAAACTTTCTGCCTTCATTTTTAGGCTTTGCTTTATAATCACTCTGTGAGTTTATACAAAAACAAGCTTTAGCACTTAGAGAAAATCTTGGCAACTGTAAGGAACCACTTGTATACTTGTTCCTCTTACCTAACAGTTCTTTACACCCTACAGGCTGAGTTAATCAAAGCCAAGACACTTCTAACATGCACAATGGATACACCTGAACTTTATGGCAAAGGAAACCGGTACTTTATAATATCCTATGATCTACTACGCTTGTCTTCAATAACGAATGGGGTTCTACAACTTGTCCTTGGTGCTACCAGATTTGCCAGCTACCACGGTAACAGTAATAAGGTATCAGCTCATACTTTTTCTTTAAAACCCCTCGTGGTAATTAAAACAACTCCTGATTTAGAGTCTAATTAAGAAACAAGATAATGGGATAATAAAAGTTCTATTTAAAAAGCTTAACATTTTCAGTCTGATCTCTCATGTCACTTAACAGACTGCACTGTCAACCCTTATTATTGGCTCTTGCATGCTTGTTTATATAGGTTCCTTTCCTGGTGCAGAAGTAGGAGTAGCTGATTTTTTTAACCTCCTGAAGCAGGAAAATAAAAATAATCCAGAAGCTCACTGGTAGGTCTGGTTCTGGCTTGGCACCTCTTAGTTTTTCTTAAGAAACATGACTGAGTATGTTGCAGTGGATTAAGTCACACAGAAGGCAAATGACATCCAGTATTTTAACAGGAGAAACTTTGCGGGTCATCTGTTCAAAAAACTTGCTCCCTTTTGCTCTCCATTGTTTTTCACTCCATTGTCTTCCACTCTATCCACTGCAGCTCTGGGATACTGCCTGAGTACTCCAAGTTATCAATGGGTCAGTCAGCACACATTACAGACATACCTGTATACTTTACGGAGAATCACCCTAATAAGGAGTTGGCATCTGTAATGCCTTTTTTATAGTAACAATAATGAGTTTTTGCACTTACACATTTTCTTCAAAATCACAACAATAAAATCTCCTGTTTTTTCTTGTTGCAGCAGGAGACTACAATCAGCCTCTTTGCAGTTTCATTAGTTTAAACGCAGAAGGTGAATTTATGTCTACTCAGCTAATTATATTAACCCATTACTCAATGAAGTGATCTCTGTGGATTCCTTACAGAAAATCACACAGGGAAAATGCTAAAATATAGCAGAAGAGATTTCCCAGTGGTTTCCTCTACGATTAACTCAATGTAGAATTAGCAAAATTGATTACTTATCAAGTCATGGCTCACCTTGTTGCACAAAGCCCAATTTCAACGTTTTTCAATTCAAATAATTCAGTATTTTTGTTATTTCAGATTTGTGTTGGGAAAATAAGCTGAAATGGCCAGAGGTTCAGGATAAGATTTACGAAGCCAGAACAAGTAGTGGAATCTCAGACAAGGAAACGTCAAATTTTCAGAGATAACGTTATTTTATCAAAAGGCCATAACCAAATCTGACAGCCTAGACACCACTTTAGAAATCATCACCTAAATTTAAAGTGATAAGCAGGTTAAAATAACAAACACAAATAAAGAAATAGTGGAAATTTGAGACAACAATTCAAAATTGTTTTCTGTAAGAGTCAGTTCTCCTATTTTGTCTCTGTCCTGCTTCGTCTGAAGGACAGAAACAATCAGAATAGTAGAGCTCTAATTTTCAAGTGCAAGATTAATTCAGTGTGTTCTATCCCATAGCAGTGTGTTCTGGAGTATTTTCAGGTAGTATTATCAAAGTAATCTGCATGCTACTCATTTAACTCAGAAGGCAGCTGACAGGAGGTTTCAACAATATGTAAATTAAGTGGTAACAGGTCTTCTACCAATGAAAAAGTGCAAGGACAAAGCTCCAGAATCTACTCTCCTTATAGGAACAAAAAAAAAAAAGTCATTATATATTTATCCTCTGCTGTAACAATCTATCTATCCTTAATGCAATGTAAAAACACTAAACAATAGCAGGGTATCTTCCAGCCCTCCCCAAGCACTGTCCACAATTTGTCACACAGTAACCTACTGAAGTGGCAATTTTTTTTCTGCAAACGCATGATCCCGATTGCTCAGTTTCCAGAGAAATCTGAACTCACAAGCAAAGTAAGTTCTCAGCAAGATACAAGCTCAGTTAACACCAATACCACCACCACAGCCTCGCCACTAACTGTGGTCTATACCCACCCACAACAGAAAAAAACCACACTTTTCAAGCACATATACAAACTAATGATTTCCTACCACACATCGTGGAGATCGAATTTTATTCTAGCTGACTTGCAGGCTTCTCCCAAGGCCACAGAAGTGTTTTCCATGGATCCAATGGTTTGCACACAGAACGCTTTTTCACTGTCCACCCTTCACCTTCTCTTCTTGAACATTTTGTCTGATCTGCTGCTTGCAGAAAAAAAACCCTGAAGCTAGGCTAACACAAGCACTGAGTCTATTTGCCTTTTGACAACCAGAACACCATGTGCCAAAACCACTATTACAGATTAATTGCAGGGGGGGGGAAGGGGGAGCAATTTTTTGTTGTTGGAGAGAAGACAGGAAGAATGAAATATGTTTTCTTTTTTTTATTTATGGCTCTTGAAAACCAAAAAACATATGAAATCACAAACTCCATAACCACAAGCAAACTACTTACATTGCAAGCCATTTTGGTATGTGAAGAGGATTATCAGACTACTGTTGTCCTACCCTTAAAGCATCACAGAAGCAGGCTGGTCAGACAGTTATTAAAGAACTTTTGATACAGTCATGTCCTCTGCAAAATAGCACACAGATTATTTCAAGTGTCACTAGAGTTCAAGTGTTGCCAGTAGGGAAAGCAAAAACACTTAGCTCCATTTTGTTCCTTCAGTGCTGAAAAAAAAAAGTTTAAATTTTATGTCTAATATAATATACTATGATAAGCATAGCTGAACCTTTTCTCACCATTTCCAACTCATGCTACACTCATTTGAAAAAGCTCAATTTTCTTAACCTGGGTCTCTGCACTTTCTGTCCCTTTAGACCTATTTGGAGTTGTGAAGACGTCCATCTCCCATTTAAGCCTTTTATTTCATGGTACTGCTCTATTTTTAAGACTTAAATGTTTCAGTCAACACGAGGCATTACGGTAGAAAATAATTGTTGTGATCTGTTCCTCTGTGTTGCTTAATGAAGTAAAAAGGAAAGTTGTATAGCAGTTTGGCAGCCTTACTGGCTGTGAAGTGTCATTAAGTAGGAGATGGCAAGTTTTATCCACGCACCTCTGACTACTAAATTCACAAAACAAACAGAAGGTTTACCATGGGAGGTAGAGAGAAATCAGGCAATATCCTCAAGTTGCTCTTCCAGTTAAACAGCGCGTGGTTACTAAAATTGCTATGGGAACATGGGAGTTCATCAGAAACACAATTTTAGACAAAAATGTTCCTTAACCTTGTACGTTACCACTACTACTACAAAAAAAAACCAAAACCAAGGTGTAGAGTCTTGTTCTTACACACCAGAAACAACTAAAACATAAGTCTGAAACAGTGTAATGATAAAATCTTTTATGCAGCCTTTGCTGCTAAGCTGTAGCATTTGATTAAGGAAAGAAAGTCTCCACATGTGCCCTACAGCGATGTACTTCACTTGATTTTAACAGATTCTCTAACTGCAACTGAAAAAAAGAGGCCACAGCAAAATGATAAACAAGAGACAACTGTTTTCTTTTGAGTCAGTGCTGCATGCAATTATTCTGTTCAATGGACTACTCCTATGATTTTGGACAGCAGTAACATTATATTCGGGTACCTTCACAGTGCACAAAAATTCTGCTTCAATTTCCATTCACATTTTATGATTCGCTGATTATGAAACTATATTAAAAAAAAAAAAAGGTCCTTTAGGCAAAAAAACCTGCTAAACCAGAATTTAAATAACTGTCCGCCACATTGTTCATATTTCCACTAAACCACAATGTCCTGTTTCCAAATATTGACAGTTGGGAAATAAGGGCTTACTCCTTCTAAACACCAATTAAAAAGTAACTTTCACAACAAAGCAAAACAGTATTCCTCAAGAGACAGCTATTACACCACCTCCCCAAATGTATTTAGGAGCCCTTGGCTCTCTGATTGCTGCAAAAAGGCCAAAATGTGGTCCAGAAATGAACACAAACGTCAGTTATTAAAACCGATGTCCCATATGCAGAATTCAGGTTACTTAGGTTATTTCAATATAAAAATCTGGGTTCTGAAAATACAAATTAAGTATTCCAACCTAAATATAGAACCAAAAAAGAAAAACATTTATTTTCCATGTAGCATGTTTCTTTCTGCTTGCTGCCATTTACCCTATTAGGACTGTCCTTTAAAGTGACAGGGGAGAATAGGAGAGGTCATTTGAAATTTTTATGGCTTCTCCAAGGTCATGGGTATCATGGACATAATTTAATAAACTAGATCAGTTGGATTGATAAAGCACAAGGAATTAATTAATCCCTTGCTCATAAAAAATTTAATCAAGAAAACGTAAATAACATACAGAAGCTTTTTACTTTCAACAAGCAAGCTATCCATCAGATTATGATGTCAAAAAAATTACTAGAATAATACATAACATATCCTAATAACAGTGTCTATAATAAATTATTCAAATAATAATGAATACATCTATGAGACAAAGACCTGAAAGACAGGACTATTAGGTTAAATCTAGTCTAAAAATTATGCCCAGTTTTCACTTTTGTCAGAAGCTACCATAGCTCACACACTACAAGGGGCTGTAAAAAAGCTCCTGCTCTAAGGTAGGCACAAATGGCCACTGGAAATGCAAATCTTAGAGAAAGCAAGGCAACATACCCCAGTGATTTTAAGATTTCTTCAGATTCTCTGTTTCTATGAAACCTTACTTAAAACATGTAGCGCCCCCTGAGATGCAAATCTAAGTTTCATTAACACTGTTTTAACTGTGCCATAAACATCATGAAGGTCAAAATCCACTCCTTTACTCCCCCACCATGTTGCTCTGCATGTCATATTTGCATTAAAAGTAAAACAAAGGAGTAAACTGCAACAATACAGTCCACACCTACACAATGGTTACAGCACAGGATTAAAGACAATAAAAGCACGTGTGGATTTCTTATTTTGAGCGGCCCTGCCTCAGACATTCTTATTGCTTCTGAGAATCTGACAGTGTAAGAATAGTTCAGAGTCCATGAACTGTTACAGAATACATCACAAATATCCTTGTTCCCTTCTGCTCACAAGAACCAGAATTAAGACAGCCTGCTTCCCAGGAGACAGTGCTTGGGTTCTATTCCTGAACTTACCACCGAAGTGCAGCATGACCTTTTGCTAATATTTTACCTCTGTGTGTTAGTCTGTTTCGGATTAAAGAATTCAAGTTGGTTGTTAGGGTTTGGGGTTTTTTTTAACAATTTACAAATAGAAATAATATAGAAAATTTAATGTCAGAATCTACAAATTCACATGAAAATACATTTTCAGAAAAAAGTGACCCCCTTCTTAATTCACAAGAGCATTAAGAGAGGAAAAAAAAAAATAATACCTCAACTCCACTGCAAAGGTTGTTTTGCACAATAAAGAAAGAATGGGTTAATTTTGCATTTCCCAAACTTCTCACAAGTCTAATTTCAGAATTTAATCAATAAAATAAACAAGACCCAAAGGGGAGTAAGGCACATATTTCAGTGCGTGATTTTTTTTTACTTTAAATAAAAACATAATTTTTATGAAATTAAATAAGTGAAGAAGACAACAGCATTACTATTGCCACTATGTACTGTAACAAGCACAACATATGTTTACCACAAGCAAGCAGTGCATGTTAGGATGCAGTTTCGTGTGAAATTTCAGAGCACCTTCCACTGGCAGATTACCATGGTTAAGGAAAAAAAAAATACCCAAGCAAAATCTTGCTTCCCAGCTTAGACTAACAATAATCAATATTTTATGTTTTATAATATGCTTTCTAAAAACTTTTTTGACTTATTAAACATATCAATGTACCATTTTACTACCACCTTTCTGTTCCTTACACTTCATGAAAACTAAATTTGAATTCAGTCCAACAATCAGCTTGTACATTTTGGTTTTACAAACACTTTCAGTAAGTTTAAAAAGTGATCCTACATACACCACCCAGCAACGCCACAGAAATGCAGCCATGCACTACTCCATGTTCCCCCTGCCCAGCTCCTCCACCCTGCCCTCACTCACCACCCTCATGCTGGTGGTGTTTGCACCGGACTGAAAGAAGTGACGTGCTTTGGCTGCACCTCTGAGGGAAACCCCATCAGCCACACTCCTGACACCTGACTTGCTTGTGGAGGCACTGCACATGCATAGGTGCAGTGCCAGGTGCCACGGGATGTGCTGGGACTGCGCATCCCAACACCGGCTTCCGCAACCAGCCTGCAGAGCTGTTTGCCGAGCAGCACGGAGCCGCAGCGGAGCACAGGCGTGTGCTCACCCCGTGACACACACCAGCTTGGGCGCAGGTGTAACTGGGTGCACAGCTTGTCACACTGAAGTACAGTCAAGATGCAATTTTAGCAGCCAGTGTACTAAAATAAAGAACGTCGCTCTTCGTTAGTTCAAAGCAATATAGAATCAAAAACTTCCACAGCATTTCCGCACTTTTTCTAGAGAGCATTAGCACTGTACTAAAATTAGTACCTAAAGACAGCAGCGGAGAATTCAAGGCATAACAGTAAACAGGTTAGAACACTGATATGAGCAAATATGAAAGTGCTAGACTAAAATCAGGAACTGCATTTAGCTGTAGTCTGAAGGAACATTTTCCAGTTGTGGCAAAAATCTGCTATTTTTAAGTACAACAAAAATGGATCATGGCTGCAAGGAACTTACAAACGCTTATCTTATTTACACACAAAGTAACAAGTTAAAACAAATCTACCACTAATTTCAGACCTTCCAAGGGAACTTAATCATAAAAGTTACCTATTACAATAATGTATTTTCTCCGCACAGAACACTGCCGATTTTAGAAAGGAATATGCAGCAAAATTAAGGTCAACATTTCAAATGTTGAAGCTTTTCAGAGATAAAAAATTAATTAATTTAAACATTTAATCTTCATGTCTCACTCACCAAATCCTACACCAAAATGCAGAATCAGATTACAGGTTCATAGAAGAAATAGAAAAAAAGGTTTCTTGAAATGCTACTCTGTAATTGGTACTAAACAAACTTAAATCTCTAGTATTACCCTAGTAAAAATAGTTCCTAGTCAATAGTCATAAAGAGTCGCAAGAGATCAGAATCCAGGTCTCAAACCGTTTGTTTCCTGAACTACAAGCTCTGCCCAGAGTAACTGCAACCACAAATATATGCCCAAATGCTATTTTCATATAACATTAGATACGGGATACCACAGAATTTGCACTCCAGGCACAGAACAAGTACTGCCTTTGGTCCTTTATCCTGTAAATAGCTTTTACCTCATTTTGGTGCTCATTCTTGTCAAACTGCCCCTTATTGTGCATGTTTCACATAATTACTACAATGCTGGGTTATGCTATCATACTACTGATTGTTTGACATAGGTGCCAAGTCTGCCAGGTTATGAGCTACTCATTATTTTCCATTATCTAATAGAGACTGAGTGATTTTTAATGAGAATCAATTTCATTGAAGAACTCATCTGCAATGCTATAGGGGTTTTTTTACATTTCTCATTAAGCAGCATTTCTACTGAAAATTCAGTTGGACATCTTAACGTAAAACTCAAAATGGAAAATGTGACAAACTGACCAGTACAGTGTGGGTTTTAGAAAGAGCCAAAACAAATTAAGAACCTTCCACAAAAGCTAAGAGCAATTCTGCCTTGGACAGAGACCCTTCAATTTGTGCTTTTAATGTCCCTGGTTGCTTTCCTCCTCAAAGAGTGTTCCCATTTTGACCCTCTTTGGAACCCACGCACTCTTGCTCACTCTTCTTGTTTAAGCAAAACAGAGCAGATTAAATATCAAATTATCATTCATCTATTCAGCATCTTTTTCAGGATTCTTTAGAAGAGTCTATTTACATTTCCATAAATGAAATCTCTGCACAACTGCAGAATAATTTACCTTGAAAATAGGCCTCAGGAGGCCATCTGGCCCAGCCATCCTCAGATTCCCTGCTCAAAGCAGGGATACCTATGAAAGTCCAAGTATTTTGCTTTACAGAGAATTTTCAACATATACTCCATAAATGTCTACTTCTCACATCTTAGTTGAGGACAGCACTTTCACAGTGTGAAAATTTCAAATTTTTCAAAGTTGCGAAGTTCTGAAGTTTCCAAACTTCAGAACCATCACAAATCATTTCTTCCAAACCATATTTAGCCATTTCCAGTGATGTTCTCAGTTTTTTCCTCTCCTTGAAAATCTTATTCGAAATACTAAAGGATTACACTGAAATCCTTTTGATAATTATCACTATAATTGTAGACAAGAATCTCTGCATTTCAGCTGCAGTACCCCTGATCACCGCAACCCTTTTTATCTTTTCTTTGACACTTTCATAATTTCTTTTAACTTTTTTTTATCACTGGATATGTTACAAGCAATATCCCTCTTGTCTATGATTTCCTTAGCTCCCTTAGATACACACCAATTATTAGCTGAGAAAACAAAGTGGTATGCTAATTCCTGCAGCTCAAAAAGGAGTTTGATTCTCAGCCATACATTTCCTTGATCCTTTAACCAAAACTATTTTGGCAATTTTATCTTATCTATTACTAATGTGCCCAATATTTACTCTAAATGTGGTCCACATTGACATTTCCATAATTTCCATTCTTCTTCCTCTCCTGTTTTCTCTTTCATAATACATGCTGATTACAACCAGGTACGGTTTTGTTTCTTACCATTGCTATTTCACACCTGTACCTTTTAGTTCTATGTACTTCACTTACATATCAAATTCTTCTTATTGTATTCTTTGGCTTATGTTTGGACACAATGGAAAATTATTTTAAAACAGCTATGGTGGCACAAGATAAGTTCATCTCTAAAACTTTATATATAAACTTTGTATACAGACAGTTCTTTTAAACTGAATTGTTTGGGGTTAAAATTATGTCATTTTAAGGTTGAGCACACGAACGACACTGCAAGTAACAGAAAAACAATCTAATCAAATAGCACTTCAGACAAACAAGAACAAACAAGATTACAAAAAAAAAGTGCTTAGTAATTTCCTGCTTTTTAAATTTATGGGAATTTTTAAAGTATTTAATTTTCTCTCCATCTAACTGATTTCATTAAAAAGAAATGCAAATGCATCAACTTTAAAAAATTCCATGCAAGTCATTTATCTTTCCTGCCTCTGAAAAGAGTTTTACAAACTCACCAAAAATCATCCTAATCTTTGTATTAGTAGCAATACTAAACGCACGAACACACATATTTAAGAGTCTTACTTTTATCTACATCTGTAATGCAGAATGATGGTCTTAAAATGCTTGCCAAAATCTGGGAGATGACTGCTATTTTGGAAAGCATGAGACCAGTAACCATGAAAAAGAATTGTTAACAGTTAAAAACAGAGCATGGCCTAAAGTTGCATTTTCTTTGCTATATCACACCCCTCCCCATGCTAAGAACTCACAACCGCCTGCAAATCACAGTCTATTCCCTTCTGTGCCAGTACAATTTTTTTGTAGATCCCACCAGAAACATAAGATCTCATGATTTCTAAAAGCTTTCAGGCCATCAGTTTTGTTTCATTTTATAATTCATTTCAGGGCTCCATTTTGGAGCATAGCTTTACAAACATACAGGCACAACTGTGAGAACGTGAACTTCATTCACCCTCTACAGAAGAAAACACATGCTTAGGGTTTTGATGTACTTAGAGGGAGAATGAATACAATTCTCAACTGCCAGAAGGAGAAAGGGGTTTGGCTTTGTTTTTATTTCCAAGGTTCCTATCTACAATCACAGTTCGTTCTACTGCTTTTGTGTCAGCCTTGAAGGATACTTGACAACTGCTCACAAAGGTTTCTATTTCCACACGCAAAAAAAATCCCACTTAAGTTAAGCATCATTAAGGATTAAAAACATCTCCAACACTCTAACAAGAATAGCCAAGTAAACTGAACCCCCCATGATGGGCTATTGTCCTTGATGCCTGCTCCAGAGGTAATCTTCTTCTCTTTCTTGGTCTAGAATTTCCTGCTCCATTTTGAACCAGTTTGCAGGTGCCAGGAAGAGGAAGGGAACTGAGACCAACGCAGATTTTACTGTCACTCACACATATGCAGTCCCTTACTACTTATTTATTTATTTATTTATTTATTTATAAAAGTTTTGTTAAGAAATTATTTTATTACAATCAAAAAAATTAACAGGGAAAATACTTTTGGTCACCTCACCCATCTTTCTGCTATTATGACTGTGTCTTATTTTATCCTCCCTGGAAATGCTGGTGTTCTTTTATTTTCTGTACAGCATGTGGGAATATCAGTCATCATCTTCTTCATTTTTCTATATACCAACTTCAGAAAGTGGAGAGAACATAGCTGATTCCCTGTAGTAAGAGTCATGGCAGGAAGGAAGCCCAGCCAAGCCCTCTTCTGCTCCAAGGTGCATTATTTTCAGCACCTGCACTATGTGCTCCGCACAGTGCCCAGAAGTGTGGTGTTCAATGACATCAAAGCCTGACCTTAACTCAGAATGCTCATAATCACTTAGCACTTGAGCAAAAATCCAGGAGCTCTATGAGAAACCATTGGCAAAAATGGAATAGTAATTTTTATACAGTTTAGGTCAATTAAACTTGAAAGGCATTTTGTGGCACAAACTAAAAGACACTTTTCTAGCCACAAAGGCTTTCTTCTCAACACTTTCACATTCAGTAAAGATAGTACTCTTTAACAAAGAAAAACAAACACAAACACAAACTCCCTCCATGAAAAAACATTTAAAAGCCCAAACAAACAAGCAAACAACAACAACAACAAACACACACAAACATACACACAAAAAAACCTCCAAACCTGTAACTGAAAACAGTATTCTACTGGAAGCTTAGGAATTAGATGCAATTAAGGAAACAGTGATTCCATGTAAACACATACTTTTTTTAAAAAAACTCTGCTTCCACAAAGCCAAAGAATAATTTAATTTGTCATGCTCTGAAGTAATACGAAGATATTAACACATGTACATATACAACGGCAGATTACTCCTGCACTTGTTCCAGACCTGTTGCTACAGCAGCACACTCCTGGATGTTGTTTCCAGCGGTAACAATAACATGCAGTCTTCCTGACATTCACACTTGCCTTACTCCTGCAACCTTTTTTGGCAGAATTAAACACATGTCAATTTCACCTGAAAATGGAGCATGCTTACCTGCATACAAAGACACATACTAAAATAATAGCACTTTGGTTTTGACACGCAAAGCTATTTTTGCAGTTTTATAGGCTGATTCACGTTTGGTCCACAAATTTTATTTCCATCTTTATTTAAAAAAATAAAGGAAAAGGAAAAAGGCTAATGATAAAAGCACATTACTGAAGTGTTTCATAAAACAGTGGGAAGAACAGAATGCCATTTTTGTTTATTTTTCCAGTGTCTAAAGCCACAACACTATAAAAAGCCAGCAGTCTCTCAAGCTGGATTGGAATGTTTTGAAAACAAATTACTTTATCGCAAAGAAAGGAAGAAAGAGATTCGAACAAGCATCCTCAACCTGATGACTCCCAGCAGTGCTTAAGCTACAGCACTGCACTTCTCATGCTCTGCATTGACAAATATGTTTGATCTGTCTATCCATAAAGAACAGATATATGAGATGCCTTTTTTGGATAATTTTTTTTTGAGTTTTTTGTTGCCATATACTTCTTCTGTCTTACTATTTGCACACTTCCTCAAAAGATCTGCTAAAGGTCTGTGGTTCACCCTTGCAGTGCACTCCCTCAGATAAAAATATGTCAGATTCTTCTCTTCTGAAAGTAGTAAACACAACAGGTATTATACTCCATCCTGGACAAGCACGACAGGCCTCAATGTCAAAGTCAAGGATGGTTTCAAGTGCTTTGTGACTCCCTGAAGGCCACAGAAGCATTCAATTGCAGTTTGAAATGGTAATGTGAATTTTAAAGCACTTCCACTAAAAAAATAAAATCAAATTATGATTGACATGAATTTTCAAGAGCTTTCCAGATTGATTTTTTAGACACCAGCTTGAGAACAAAGCATTGCATCATGCTGCATAACCCTTCTCAGAGTGCATCATTCTCCTGCATGATATTTATCCTCAGTTTTACTCCAAAAAACTTCTTCAGGTTCAACTCAACTACAGGTAGCTCTCAAAGAACACTACTTTCTTGCATTTCTGTGCTCTTCGTTGCCCTTAGTGCCTCCACCTCCCCATAGCTGTTTAATGCACTTCTGTTCTGTGTTACACCATTTTCAGACATCATTGTGCCTGCTTACCTGAGTCTGCCTGGCTATAGTACCCTTGACAAATTAATGCACTCCAACAGAGCAGCTCTTTGCTGCTGCAGTGAAAAAGTTCTCCTGAAAAAGTTTACCTTTTCCTGCTCTAAGTTGTCTCAAATATGTCTGCATTTGGAAAGAAATCAAATAGTGCCAATATCAGCACTAAAACCCAGCTATTCTTCGTCTCATAGATATTATCTCCGACCCATTTTGGTCCTCACAATAAAGACTTCCATTTTCACTAAACAAAATTTAGTGATACAAATTTAGAAAGAGGAAACTAAAATGCTCACTCAAGAACCTGGTAAATTTTAGCATTCAAAAGCACAGACAGGAATATACTGCCACCCAGGAATTCTGAAATTGTGTAAAAACTGCCTAAAAATCTTGCATTTATATAACACTGTGCTGCACATCCTGTTGGAGCAGAAGACATCCTACAGCATAACAAGGGTTCTAAGGCCTCAAGAACAAAGGAAACCTATCTAATAAAGGATTATAACGATATATCACTTAATCAACCATTGTTCAAAAATAAAAGGAACAGAAACAACCATAAAAAAAAAGTTACTAGTTACATTTGGCAGCACTTGATAGCTTGTATTGAGTTTATTAGCCATTGCATCAAACTAAGGAATTCTGTCCCACCTGAATGGCAACTCTGATGTTTGAGGAATTTCAAAAGTATTTTAGAATCTGTTGCATTTCTTTGAAAGGAGAACAGTGCATCTGTTCCTATGAAAACGAGATTACAAAAAGGAAGAAGGAATGGGAACGTGAACAGGCAAAGTGATCTAGAAATTACAAAAAGGAAAAGAACAGCTCACGAATTGTTTCTCTGTTGTCAAAAGGACTTTCCTGAATCTACAGAAAGCTTTCTTCCTGCCTCTAACTGCATCTTCAAATAAACCTTCTCCTCCTAACTATTCTTAAGATTTTCTAATAAAAAGCACTTATTTTCTAATAATAAGTTCAGGTATTTTCAGGCAGTGGTTTCCTGAAAAAGCACTTGTTCCTGAACAAAAGATGCATTTGTTTCCATGTGTGTATGGTTAGATTTTAAAATTCATTTATTTAGGACTCAAGCATTTGAACTCCTCTGTGCAGTTACTGAATCCTACACTCAGTTCCAGGTTGCAAATCTTCCAAAACTACTAGGTACGATGGCACATCTAAGTCACCAGTGGGCAACCCCCTACGGTACAGTTTCAGTCCACCAGAAAGCTTAAGCCCGTGACTATCCTAAAGATACAAGGAAAAATTTCTTCACTGACATAATCAGGCATTGGAAGGGGCTGCCTACGGAAATGATGGAATCACCATCCCTGAAGTGCTCAAACAGCATGTGGACGTGGCACTGAGGCTATTGGTTAGCAATGCTAAGTCACTGGTTGGATTTGATGATCTTGAAGGTCTTTTCCAGCCTTAAGGATTCTGTGATACTTCAATACATTTCTCCAACTCATGAAGGAGAGTGCACCTTTAGTGCTGAAGTACCTGATCAAAGAACTGTACACCAACAGTAGAGTAGTAGTAGAGCTCCACAGAAATCTAGCTATTGGCAACTTGTTTTGCTGTCAAATTCCCAGACTCAAAACATGACTTATTTCCAAGCATAAGCATCTCCCAAATTCTTGTTTCTGTTGACATTGCAAAAGAGAACAGAGAAATAATCTAGTATATTTAGCCTTTTTAAAACTCTGCTGCCTCCCTCTATGCACCAGAGGTAATACAAAAAAAATACCAAAAAATACAGACCAGGCATTACTAAAAAAGAGAGATAAGCATTTTCAGTAGCTTTGGCTCTCTTTTGCCTTTTGTATTATCCTTTTACTACCCCAAGGCCTCAAAATGTATTCTTAGTAACTGGATCTGCCTCAATATGAAAAAAAGGTTTCTTCCTCTCTCCCTTGAAATCTCTTTCTATTACTGTCTTGCCACTGAGTGTGCATTCCTAGAAATATGTGTTATTTCGTTAGTTTTGATTTTATACAATCATACTGAACAGAATTTTCTCAGAGGCTGTAAGCCATGCTGTGGATTGTGGTTTTCCTGTGAAAGACGTCATATTTCATGTATTTTAACCAGCAAAAAAGGTCACTTGTCACAGCAGCTTATAAAGTTTGTTAAACATTTATACAAAGCCAAGTGGCACAAACTGAGATGCCACACTGTTTCAGATACCAGACTCCTGTCATTGGTAAACAACAGGAAACAAGATGAGTGAAAATTGTCTCCTCTGCATATGATCGAGGTGATGACCTACCTTCTTCCACCTGTAGAGGGACTGGAAAGAGTGTCACAACATTGTTAGACACCTGTTCGATGTCAAATGCTCAGCGCTGATATTGTTTGACAGTATGTACTGCACATTTATTGCCTCAAGCAGGACAGATGTTTGCAACGCAGGAGATGTTAACTTCCTATTCTCCCAAGAACAGACATACCATTTCTCCAGAAAGCCAGATTTGGCAATTACCTTAGTTGCAAACTGGCAAAAAAATTAGCAAAAGTAACAAGAAAGCAAGTCCAGCAATTCTGCAAAGTGGGCAATCAAATAGCTTTTAAATTCAAAACCATGTTATTAACCCCCATAGACGCTTGGTTTGAAGCTCATTACCATAAGAAGATTACTTTTCCTTGACAGTACCATTTTGTACCAAAACTCACAAAACTATGAATTTAAAGAACTGACAAGGAAAAAGTAAAGCACAGGAGAGAATTATAACGGTGAACACAAATGTAAATCGAATACAAATGAAGAAGTGTGGGCTCCTTCAATACTACTCTGAGCAGACCTGGTGAGAAGCCTGTCACGTAAAACACCTAATTAGTTTGTAATAGTCTAAGCAATACAGAAATGCTGACAAGGTACGAACCAACAGAGTAATTGGAAATGATCCTTCTCACCATAATGTTTTTTAAAGGTACATGACACAAAAGCAAAGCGTAACCTGCCTGGTATTGAGTTGGTTCAGCAGCTGCCCCTTGTCACCCATTCAACTGTTTTCACAGCCTCTTCTGATACGAGTACTGACATTATCAGGAAGAAAAGATAAGCACACATCTGTCCACAAGACATGCGACAAATTGTGTATAGAGGAGGAAACATGACTGGAGGAAACATGACTGGAGAAAACATGACTGGATGCACAGCCCCAGAGTGGTCCCAAAGTAAGCTGTGGGGCTTGACCCTGGCAAGATGCAAATACTCTGACACAGATCAGTTTTTCTCCTTTGGGCCGCACAGTACTTTTACTTTACTTGTTTTACACAGTAGTAGAATCTGTAATTTCTTAACCCAAATTAAGCCGTTTCATATGTAATGTCCTCATATTTTAGTATCATAAAAGAGACACTATTCAAATGCTTCAAAAAGTTTTTTTTTTTCTGTGGCTAGCCCTACTCTTGAAAGGTTTACAGAGGAAGTCTGCAAGTAAAATACTGTCAAGCACTCAGTCTGAAGCTGAATCTTACCCTAGTTTAACCTCATACTGACAACAGTACAGTTAAAGCCACTATAAATTAACCTAAACTTGCTCTGCCACCACTCCGCAGTGCTTCTTCTGGAAGAAAGATAAATCCATTATAAAAATTTAAGGGTACGACCAAGTTTCTCAAGTCCTCTGCAGGTACTTTGACTGGAACCTCACTTCATCAATATCTCTCCCTCTGCAGAGAAGATGAACTTATGATCGCTTTGATCAAGACCCCAACGGGAAAGTAGCCAGCTGTTCCCAGGGCAGCTCCCCTGCTCGCCCCCTCCAAGGATCAGGACCCCACTGCTACCTCTCTTACAGGTCAGCACAAGATTCAACAGCTGGATATGGCTCGCCTCAAGTTCCCCACTCCAGCACTGAGCTGCTGAACCTCAAGCTCATGCTGATGTTCCACTAGGCAAACGTACTACTCAAATACAGCTCCATGTGCCAGACTACGCTCCCTGGTGAAGGAGTTTAAAAGTTTGCTAGAGAGCACAAAACAAATTATAAATTAATTAAAAAAAACACAAAATTCAAAACTTGCCATGCAAGAAAGTGAAGGAACAACAAAAGTTAACTTTGGTAAATATTCCCAGACTTTAAAAGTTATTTAAATATCATGAATATTATATTTTTAATCCATCTGGCCCAACTTTCTTTTTGCCCTTCACAAACTTAAGAAGGCAAAATCATACTTGTTAAAAGTCACTTATTTTCAGCTCTTCCATTTATTAAGACAGACATCTTCTAGCAATTTAGGGCAGTAAACAGATTTTAAAAGCATATAATAGAATCATACAACTGTTAAGGCTGGAAAAGACCTCTGAAATCATCGAGTCCAACATTTAAACTAACATCACTGTGTTCACCACTAAACCATGTCTCCAGGTGCCACATTCCACTCCTTCCCTGGGCAGCCTATTCCAATGCCTGACTACCTTTTCAGTGAAGGCATTTTTCCTAATATCCAGTCTCAACCTCCCCTGGTGCAAACTGAGACCATTTCCTGTCATCTATCACTTGCTGCGTGGGATTAGAGACTGATCCCCACGTGGCTATGACCTTCTTTCAGGCAGTTGTAGAGAGCCATCAGGTGTCCCCTTAGCTTCCTTTTCTCCAGGCTGAACACCCCTAGATCCCTCAGCCACTCCTCATCAGACTTCTACTCCAGACCCTTCACCAGCTGAGTTGCCCTTTTTTTTGTTATATCTTGTCCACTTCTGCCTCTGCCTCTAATTCTCAAAGGCAGCAGTCAGCATCAGTGTGACAGAGGACAAGGCAGAAGAGCAATGTTGGTAACCTGAGACTCGTTGTTAGAGAAAGTTCAACTTTCACATTCATCTCTCCCTAAACTCACCCATTTCTTAGACTACCTTATCTTTCTACCACAGAGTCAGTAAGACACAGGCATGGGAGAGATGATGGTTTTTAACATACTTGTGAAGGTACCACAGAGCTTATTGCCTAAGTAAAACCAGAGGGAAAAATAGTGTCCAGAAGTACTGCAAAAGCATAGCAAAAGTACTGAAAAAATAGGGTTATCTTCTATTGCTACACACAAATGACAACAACAGTTCATCTGTTAAGACACTGCATGGTCTCTGAGAATAAGAGGCAAGAAAGTACATAAACGCCTGAGAATTTGCCATGAATCCCATGGATGTGTTTGCTTCATCTGAAAAGACCGAAGTACCAAGCCTACAAAACCAGCTTGGGGCAAACAGGAAACAAATTTTCTCAGAAAAAAAGATGTCATGAACAACACCATTAAATAAGAGAAGCTCACCAGATCTTTCGGTTTTCCAAATTCCCTCAAGGCCCTAAACTTTAACTCTGCCTGGCAATGAAATGGGTCATCAAGTTTAAATTTAGTATTTGAGCTACTTGTCTGCTGTTTACTGGGACTGACAACAGGACAGCTACACATTACAGACCATCAAATTTACTTCTGTGCAAAACAGGAGTTTCATTTCTAGCTGTAGGCCAAGGTTGCCCAAGACTGCAACCAACTATAAACAGTCAAATGGCACCATCTTCTTCTTTACTTCCAAGACACAAAGAGACAGGTAGAAAGTCCTAAGAACGTTTTGCCATGAACAGAGCATGTGTAGAGGCTGTAACCAGTCACAGGGTTTGTAAATTTCTGTGATATAGTCTGTATTCATAAATCGTGCATATAGCCAGATGAAAGAAACGTAAGTATACCATAAAGAGATCCTTACTATAAGCTGGATAATTAAATAATGTAAAATCACAAATCAAGTCAGATAATTAAGTACACACTGTAGTGTACAACTTCCAGAGGTGAGTGCATACTCCTGGAGCCACACCACCTAGTAAATGGTTACTAAGTAAAATGTCAAACTACTCACAACTTACAGAACACAGGTTACACAGGCATCCATTCATATGCTGGTAAGAAAACAAAAAAGTCCTCTCAGCATTTTAAAAATTCTGGACTGCAGCTTCATTTTTTCCTCTAATTAAATGGATTTAATCAGAGGTAATAGCTATGATAGATCAAAACCAAGCAGTCTAATGCAAGATTTGCTGTTCATTGTAAGTGCAGAATTTCTGTCACTCATGGTGGAGCAATTAAATTTCTGTCATCTTTCTGTAGTGATGTGACTGCTGGAATCAAGTTATAAATTTCAGGCTCATTTTTCTGAGTTGTTCCACACACTCAAGATTATATTGTCATTCATACTACCACTCCTACAAATACAAGGACCTTTCTCATACTCTGAAACCTCCTCTTAGGGAACTTTCTTCTTTCTTAACAGCAGCATTATTTATTAGGGTTTAATTCTCAGAACAAAACTCATTTCACAATGTACACCTTGCCAAAAGCAGTAACCTTGCTTGTTCAGAAGCACAGAAAAACCTTGAACCAGGACTATGCTGTCCGATGCTATCCAGGTCTCCAGTTAGCTCTTCTAAATAGGAATGAAAAAACCCTTTTATCTCAATCTCATCCTTAAACATTTTTGCATTCATCCAAGGCCTGTCCTACTTTCTTTTTGCAATTGTTAGAGACTACAAATAAGCTTGATGAGAAAACTAAGCTCAATTCAAGGGTGCACATACAAGCTTGTTTGTGCTCTGAGAAGGAAAAGGGTGATGTCCTTATCAGAAAAGAAAGTGGTTGACAGGTAGCTGATGAACGTGGGAAGCAATTTACAATTGTTTCATCTTTGGACCTCATCATAGTTCTTTCAGCATTATTCTTTCAAGTGTTCTCTTTTTTGAAGGCCCTACAGATAAAAATTACTCCCCTATTCTGAAAAAAAAAAAAAAAAAGGCCACATAAATGCATCATCCCCAAAGGCAAGGACTGAGATGGCAAATGAAAGGAGTACATGCTCACTTCTGCCACCTCCTACGTCTCAGAAGTGGGATCATATTACTAGCATCCACCAACTCTCACTGTTATGCCACTCCACAAACACAAATTCTTTTCAGAGAGAAACAAAGGGCTAAACTGAGGTGGAAGGGGAAGCACCATCATATTTCCCTAAATATTGATCAACATGCAGATCCTGCCTGCATGCCATACAGGCTGCAGAGAATCTACAGTGTGAATTAAGTAATTGATGTAGTTCTGACAGAAGAAAAGATTCGTTTCTCATTTACTTTGCTTTGGGTTTTTTTGTAAAAGATGGGAAAAGTAATAACAATGGCAAACACAGAAAGCACAATGGCATACTTACTGAAGTAAACAGCAAAAAGGTCTAAATTTTGTTCACAGTCCATAAATACACAGAAAGCCTGTAAAAACCAGGAGAAAAAAAAATCCCAAAACATATGCTGTTATTTTAACAAGCAAAAGATAATTAATTTCAGATCTCCAGACTTCTACTCACGCTGTAGAATGAGTGTGTATTATCAGCTCAGTTTCAAATGTAATCAAACCCCAGTTTGATTTTCATAGAATCACAGAATATCCTGAGCTAGAAGTGACCCACAAGGATCATCAAAGCCCAGCTCCAACTCCTGGCTCTTCAGAGCCTCAAGAGTCACACCATGTGCCTGAGAACATTGTCCAAATGCTTCTTGAGCTCTGTCAGGCTTGGTGTTGTGACCACCTTTCTGGAGAGCCTTTTCAGTGCCCAACCACCCTCTGGGTGAAGAACCTTTTACTAATATCCATCCTAAACCTCCCCTGACACAGCTTCACGGTGTTCCCTCAGGTCCTGTCACTGGTCACCAGAGAGAAGAGATCAATGTCTGCCGTTCCTCTTTCCCCTCACAAGGAAGCTCTGGACTGCTATGAGACGTCTTCTCAATCTCTTCTTCTCCAGGCTGAAGAGACCAAGCGACCTCAGCTGCAGCTCATATCACTTCACCACTAGACCCTTCACCATCTTTGTTGCCCTCCTTTAGACACTCTCTAATAACTTAATATCTGTTTTATACCATGGTGCCCAGACCTGCCCCCAGCACTCGAGGTGAGGCCGCCCCAGTGCAGAGCAGAGCAGGACAATCCTCTCCCTTGCCTGGCTGGTGATGCTGTGCCTGGTGCCCCCCAGTACAGGGATGTCCCTCCTGGCAGCCAGGGCACTGCTGACTCATGTTTAACTCGCCATCAACCCCCAGATTACTTTTCACAGAGCTGCTATCCAGCATCTCATTCCACAGTCTCTCCATACATCCAGGGTTGCCCCATCCCAGGTGTTGAATCTGGCATTAAAATTAATTTGGTTAGTGATTGCACATCTCTCTTAATTTGTCGCAGTCTCTCATGTGTTATATTCCCCGGTTAAAGCATCTAGAAGTTAGGGGAAATTACTTAAAAGAAAATAAAAGTAAATTACTATAGTAGAATTCTAATATTCTCTTTCATCAAAAGTATTACACTAGCAGGTTCAACAAACCAGCACAATTATCAGTTACTTTTTGTCTTGCATTGGCAGATAAAATCCTGTAAAAATTCTTCCTAAAACATGCATAAAGAAGGAACAAAAGAAAAAAAATACTGATTTTTCACAAGCAATCTCTACATACGATTTATACTGAAAAAAAAAAGCTCCCCCAAGAAGTTCTTTATGGTTAAGAATAAATTCACAGATTAAATAAGGACAAGGAAAACCAAGAAAAGAGCAAAGCCTTCCTAGGACAAATTGCAATTAGATAACTGAATCTAATGAAATCTGTGGAATGGATTTACAGAAGAAAATTGGATAACTATCGAGAGACAACATTGGGCAAGAATAATTTATTTATCCTAACGATTTTCAAGCATAAATGGTAACTACAGATCATGTGCGAAAATACACAGTAACAAATACCTTATATAGTAATGTGCCTTACTGGATCTTCCTAATGATGAGTAATAGCAACAACTCTTTAAGAACACACTCCTACTTCTCACATTCCTCTGTGAAGATATTCAGCACCAATTGTGTGACATTTCTGAAGCCCTTCAATCTTTCTACACGATTTTATTTATTTATTTATTTATTTATTTATATGGCTCCTCCTATGGTTATGGAAAATTATCACACTAGTTTTAAAAAGTCTGGACTAGATAGCCTAAGGAATTACTGCTATTAACAGTCGGAAGCAATGTGAGAGTGTGTGTCTATGTGGACAGTTACTAAATCAATTACTGGAGGAAAGAAATGTTAAATAAACACAGCACTTCTGGGGATCAGTCTATGTGTGCAAATCAAAAATCTTAATTAGCAACACAGAGTATCAGGATTGCTAATTTGTGCTCCTCCTACTTGTCAATTGACCCTATAGCCGTAAAAATAACAATACTCTGTACAGAATCTCCAGATTTTCCTGTTGCAATCAACAGTCCAAAAATCTGAAACCAAATTTACTGTTAAAAAAACCCCTTATACACAGCTGGTATCTTACACATCAGTTCTCAAATGTCACCTAAACTCATGAAAATGTCATAACGGAAGCAAAGGGATCTTGCAGATGAAAGACACGTTTCCTATTATACCAGTTTGTTTTGTGTGTCTAGTTCATAGACATTTCACTTCCCTCAGATTTTGAAAGGCAATTAAACATTTGAAAAAATGAATCATTGTAATAAAACGCTGTTAATTGGATTTTTAATTGAAAGTTCCTTTTTTCTCCTTCTCATACAGAACATCAGCAGCAACCAAAGCAACCTGAATCACAGGACAACTTGGGCTGGAAGGCTGTGTCTGGCAGCCCACCTGATCCACCCCCCTGCTCACACTGGGGCTAACACAAGCATAATTGCACATCTGAGTATAAGCAAACAGCAAATCTGTAACAAAAACCAGGAAAATACAGTTTAACAAAAATCACAGGGTCTGATCACAATTCTTGCTAGTCACAAGCAGTATATTTCCTGGGAAATGCAAATGTCTCTTGCAGCTTGAACCACCTGAAAGAACCAAAGAACACCTTACTTTTGAATTTCCATGGATTTATTCCTCTGGGACTCTCCATTTCTTCTGAAGCTGACAAAATGTACTCTATAAATATTTATACAGCATATAGCAGATTTCTTTTTATTTCTCAATGTACAAATAACATCCATATAGCCACAGGTTTTATGATTACCTCTCCTGGAGAGATAATTTAAATACTAATTTTAAATGTCAGCTTGTGAATAAGAACTGTTTAAATGTTCTTTAAGTAGTGTGATTTGTAGCAAACACTAATGTATTAGTATAATTAATTTGAGTTAGCAGAAGTGAAAATAATAGCCCAATTCATTTACCTTGCTCAGTATGGTTTTTTATTAATAGGCTTTTTTTTTTAAAAAACGCAAGAGAAACTTCTACTGTCATATACAGATTAGAAATGTAAACAGTTAAACACTTCCCACAATGACCGACTTCAGAATTGATTCTGAGTATAATCTCAAAAAAAAGCAAAGAACCGGTGTGACAAAGAGCACTACTGCCCCCTAATGAGCCAGACCACAAAAGCTCCTCTGTAACAGCATTTTGTGTCTTTCCTGAAAAAAAAATCAAGTCATTATATCCATGAATTAGGGAAAAAAAAGGGAAAAATAAGGCAATCATTAAGAACATATACTTTAACTCATGCCACATTTCCACACAAAAGGCACATACATAATTTTGGAGAGGAAAAAAAAAACTAGTAGGTACAATTTTCAGATTCTTAATGCACCAAGAGATCATGAAGATGCAAGATACACCAGAAAAATTACCCACGCTTCTGTTTGTATCTAAGAAGATATAAGTCAATCTTATATACTAGGATGTAATCCTGTAGTGATCTTCACACCAACACAGATTTTTAAATTTTAATGTCTGTGCTTTGAGAGCATCAGTTTTCTTGTTGCACTGTTTTATCTAAATGCCCATCACAAGTTTATTCTAGGCTTGTAATTATCGCAAAGTAATTCTGATCTTGGTATCTAAACGTACCCACAAAAAGAAGTAGGAGAGGTAACAACCAAAAAGTCTACTATCTGAATTCTGTTTGTACAGGAAACAGAAGAACTTTCTGTCTTATATGAAAGTGACATTTTTCCCTCTATATTTATTTTAACAGTTTTGCCATAAGAACTGAATCTGTATTCAGCGCTCACCAATGCAGCTTGAGCACAAAATTTTGTCCGGTTCCTGTATCTGCATTTCAAAAATACAGATTGCAATGAAATGCTCAAAAAAATACAGCTGCTGCAAGTCTTAGTGAGAAGCACAAACATAAACTATGTATTCTCTTTTATTTCACCATAAGTCAGAAACTACATTCACATTAGTAAAATTACTGGTATTTAAATGCAATGCTAAAGCAGCACTGAGTTCTGATTTCTCCCCTCAAACTCCTCTTACTGAATTTTTCATAGGTAAATATTCCAAAAGACACCACAGAACTAAAGACTCCAATTTCCATTAGCAAGACAAGGTTAACACCAAATCATGTGTCTAATTTGAAACATGCTGGCTAACAAAAGACACAGGTTTTATGAACAAAAAATTATGTTCATTAGTGAGTTTGGGTATTGATACGCCACCGAGTCACTAAAATCCTTGAACTTAAGACTCTACCTTAAAACCTCCAAATATGGGGTTTCTGTGCCCTCACAAACTGTCATCATTCATATAAATACATCATTAGCATAGAAAGGTTGCAAGTGATGAGCAATGTCTTACATAACTACACACATGGCAGAAGGCTGCAACCTACTATGTATTAAAAGCTAAGAACTACGATCATATGCTATGTGATAAAAATAAACTATCTACAAAAACATTTAGAGACCTGAAATAACCACACTCCCCGCTTCTGTTACAGCCCAAAGAGCGGCAACACAGCACTCAGTCTACTGAATATTTATGCTATTATATCAGTACTTCACAATTCCAAGTGTTTACTATAACCTTTATGAAATATAAAAAATGAAAATAATGACAAGAATAACAACAATCAAGAGTCCCAGTGGATGCCTTTAGCAGAACTTTCACATAAGGCCATCACCATAACTCATTCCAACTCTGTTGACATATATTTCTTACCTTTGAATCTTCATTGCTCACTCCCAGCTCCAGCACAGCTTGAGGAGACTTCAGCTTTGCTTGCATGGACTCTGCCATTTGAAGATTAAGCTGCCATCCAACTGTTTCAAGCTATAAAACATAAATTTAGATAATAATCAGATGGTACAGAAGCACTGAGGTCAACTTTAAAAACTGCCAGTGGTCTGTGTCAGCAAACACAGTGTCACGCTCTACCCATGTTATGCGTTTGTATACAATGCATTTCCCTCAAATTATCCCAGACTCCAAGACAGATTTGCTTCTCTCTTGTCAAAATTACCCTTCAAATTGCCTATGACCACTCAAATAAAGCAACTCCTAAGTCTCAGATCTGATGGAACCAATCCACAGAACATAACTATGGGTACAGGATATGGTAGTTTCCTCTTCTTGTGGAAGTTTATCAGCAAAGCTGCAGATTCAATTTCATTTCATATTTATTTTTCTTTTAGGAAAAAGAAAACAAAACCAATAAATAACAAACCAGCTAAAAGTGGTGATTCCTTAATCCACAGATCTACTCTTACATGCTGTACCATATGCAGATCTTAACAATAAAATAATTCTGCTTTTTGAAGCATTAATGCTGAAAAGACAAAACCCAGGCAAGCATGTGAGCAATAGAGTTTTTAATAGAAAGCTATAAAAAATACATTTCAAATTCTTTTTAAATCATTAATCTAAAGTTATATTCAAACATTATTAAGGTACAGCTCATGCACAAATGAAGTACACAACAACAGAACTAAAAGGCTTCCACAAAATAATCCTCCTGGCCTTAGTGAATAAAAAGAACTGGACACACAAAGTCTTACCATCTGCCAAGATAATTTACACACAAATTCTTTTTTAATTTAGTGTCTTCCCTCTTCTAGCAAATATTGTGGGTGACTTGGTGAAAGTGTGCCGCATCTTGGTTAATCTCTTACCAATGTAAGAGCTAAATTCAGCTAAGATCATTAACAGAATAAAGCCATGCCAAAGGCCTTGTACTGTGAACAGCAATACACGCTCTGCATCCTCCAGTAACAGTAAGTTCTAGATGAAAGATAGGAAAGGGTTGCAAAAACTTCTTCCATTGGCACAGCTCAAAGACAGAACTTACAAAATTTCTTGGAGCTATACAATTTACATTTACACACTAATGTACGTTTTACTGCATTTATCTGTACACTGGATCAATACGAGAACTGTGTTAACAAACACTGGCCACCACATAACTAAGCATACCAAAAGGAAAATTATGTATCATGATATATCCTAACCACCAAGGCAAATACAAGATGGTTAGAGAGTTTAGCTGAGGCCACAGTTAAGGGAAAGTCACAGTCTCAGACTGACTTTGTGTACAGCTATAGGAATAGGACAGCAGGAAGAACTTCAGCAGGTCAGCCTGCAGTCTGTCAGCTGCTCTGCTATCAATGTACCATTCAAACTCAATTTGTCATAAAAATAACGAAGTTTACATTTAATCAAATCCATGAAAGCATGCAGACCACACAAAGGGACCCTGTGAAGATGTTCCAAGTCTGGTCCACCTCGTTTTGAGCATAGCTTTAATAACAGTATGCCCACAGCCTATGAATTAAAAGATGCTTTAAAGAAAAGTTATATAAATTATAAAAGCAGATGAATTTTTAATCATAATTCAGCTTTGATTTTCTCGAACTTGATTACATCTTGGTTTGTGAAAATAATAGTGCGTGGCCCATCCCACCCAAAAGCAAGGAACAATCTAGAGTGGATTCTGTCTACATGCTCAAGTCAACCAGATCAATGGACAACTCTGCTAAGTCTCTGTGCTAGCCAGTATTTTCCAGGAAATTATACCAGAATGATACAACTAGAAAACATTTTTCTCTCCACAAACTTCAATGAAATTAAGAAATTAACTCTGATTCTTTCAGGAGCATAAAGATAGTACCTTAAATTAAAAAAAAAAAAAAAAAACACTAAAAAACTTTAGGTTTTTTATCAAGGAAAAAAAGTATAGTTCAGTTAAGAAAATTGATAATGGTCAACAGAAGAGGACTCAGATCCTTTATTATGGGTTATAGTGGTGGAAGCAGCCCAAAGCAGGCAACTGAGAACAGTACCACCTATTGGTAAAACATCTAAACACTAAGGACAAACACAGAGACAGCGAGCTCTGGAACTGACGGCTCTTCATACTGCAGTCACTATGGTTCAAGCCCCCTGCTCCTCAACTTAGAAACACCTTTCTATCAGCTACTTAAACAGTTTATTACTGTAGCATGGAAACCAAGCCTTAGACAGGATAGCAGCTTACCCAGGACTGTAAGACAATGCCACTAGAGACAAAAACAATATCCAAGGAAGCCTGAATTTTAAGACTTTTCTGAAGCTGTAATATACTGTGTACTCTGTGTAGCATGAAAAACAAACCACCAAAAATAAAGAAATTCAAGTGTGCATTTTCTATTTCACTTTTAATACACATCTATCCCAGAATACTGTAGAGGGCTCCGAACAAATACAATATATGCAGCAGCACACTAGCCTGAGTTTATAGCTGAAAAGCAGCTGTAACTCTTGCTTTATATACTGCTTCACCTTAAAAATTTGTTTTCCTGTACAATTCATATCTGTTTTCTGTTTTAAACATAGTTGTATGAGAATAAGTTTTAATTAATAAATAGCATGCTGCCTAAAGCATCAAAATGGTCCATTTTCTTGAAAGAAAAATGCAGCATGTATCTGGCAATGGTTGTGTTTGTTTACTTAGAAGACATTCAACATCCTGAAATGTCAATTAACCTTTTGAGAGTAATGACACGTTTTTGCACGGCATTTGTGTCAAGGCACAGTATTTGTTAGTCACAAAGTGGTACATACTTTAGGGCAATTTTTTTCAAACATGAAAGGACTATAAAACTGTTTTTACTTCTGGTATAAAACTTGTTACAGAAAAAAGAATGATGGGAAAACAGTGTCAGAATACGTGATACACTAACTGAAAAGCATTTACTGGGGCAGAGGAGAAGTATTTCTCCATTCCTAGCATGAAAACAAAGCCATGTTTTTAGCTATTGTAGACCTTCAGCTTCTTTTCACAATTTCTTATCAGCAGGTTAGAAATGTGCAAGCTACCTTGTCAGTGCAACACTAAACACTGTCGAAAATATACTGTTTAGTGCTGTAACTTCTCATTGATATCTCTGGCACTTATTTAACCTCAAGGTTATGTTTAGGAAAAAAAACCAAAACAAAAAAAAAAAAAACCAACAGATGCAAGCTGGGAAAAGGGAAGGAAATAAACATAGGTACTAAACAAAACCAATAGTATGAATTTATGAAAATGCTTCAGATCTGCTCCATGAACCCTTTGGCAAATAAGTCAGGCAACAAAAATATGAGGAAGCTTTCAACAACCCCTGTAAATCTTCAGTTCTTTTGTACATTTTGTTTCATTCCGGCTTCTGGAGAGATTACTATGGCACTCAGGACTAACAGACATGGAAGAACTTATGCACCTCCCCCTTCCAGCACTCACTCAGTACCGGCTGTAGAAGAGATACGGTGTGTCTGTAATAAGCTCTGTACTCCCTTACCCACGCTGCTTCTCAGTGGCCACCCACAGTTGTCCCAGGGCAGATCCACACTAGAAAGCAGCTAGTTACTCTACTGTAAGAGGATCTGACCCTTCAACTGAAGATGAGCAGCACCTGTACAGTTACATAAAAACATCACCTCTGGCCTGTCTGTGATGACCGCAGTCATTTTCTTCCAGTGTAAAACACTGGATCTTCCAACTCAAGCCCTGTCCAGCAGACTGTTTTCCATGCTCAACAGTAGAGCGCAGTATTTTACACAGTAAGACAAGATCATCACCAATCTAACATAGCTTTGGTAAAACACCTGGGTGAAAGCCACTCTCTTGAAAAAAGCCCAGTGCACTAAATGTCAAGGCAGCCTTTAGAGCTGATATAAACCTCAAGCACAATCTCCAGCCAAATCAAGGTTCACACAGCCAAAAATAACACCCACAGAATCCACCATTTCTCCTGCCACAGCCCATTGTGTTTTTACATACTCTCTTGTCTTTTCCTGGCATATTTTTACCACAGTTCCTTACTTTTATTTTTCATTGCCCATAAACCTGAACTGAGAAGAAATTCAAGAAGTCTGACAAACAGAACAAGTTTCTGTATTAGTTGTCAAAAAATACTTCTCCCAACTACACAGATATATTTATTTTACACTGTTCAATGAGAAATCACATAAATGTTCTTTGGCGAAGAAATTCAGGCTAATTGTCTTAACTATACAAGAACCAGGCTATCAGACTCAAAATGAAGGACTACAATTTTGGGAAGGAAAGCAGAACAAATGTCAATAATAGGCATGTTGGAGGGCTCCAGCGTGAAGGAGCAATGATGGAGCCCAAGTGAATGAGAAACTGACACTAAAAAATGGTTGGCAAGAACCTAATTTGAAGAAACAAAATAAGGGCAAGTATGGTGAAACAGGGACAATTAAGAGGGAACAGAATTTCAGAAAACATGTATTCACCTAAAATGTCTTACCTAATACTTCCAACTTCAGCCAAACTTCTGAAGCAGGGTCCAGTATTTTTAAAGGACGACAGAAAAAAGGGGCCGAAATACTCAGTCAGTACCAGAGAAGGGAAAGAGAATATTTTTCAGTTGGTCTTGGCTGATGAACTCAGATCACACCTCCTGTCTCTTCACACATAAAGACTGGAAGTTTGTTTTAATTTTAAGCAGAAAACTGGAATTTTCATGTAAATTACCTGATTCTAGAAGGGTCATAACAAACCATTCCAGAAACTAAATGGCTCTCAGAACTCACTGATGTGGCACAGCTTACTTCTTACCACAGTGCCAACAGGATGCCATACCATACAAACCATTGTTTCTGATCCATGATTTGGCACCGGTCCGTCCCTTAGAAAGAGCTTTAAGCATAGACTCACAGAAAGTAAGAGCAACAATGAGTAAACAAAGCAATGAACGTGAAGGAACTATATTATAGAAATACTGCTGGGACACATAAAATCAACAGCACTGAGGTTTTTACAACCACCAAGCATTTAGACAGTTATGAAACAGCCAATTACTTTACAGACCAAATTTAACTGTTATGAAGACCTAGTTAATTTGTTCAGGTTCTTGCTTTCCATTTTCTTGGCAAGATTTGCTGGTTGCAGAATACCTAGCTTTCACTAAATAGAATAAGATGATGTAATCAGAAAACATACATGATCCAGAACATGTGGACAATTAATCAGCATTATAGGTTAAATACTACTTAACAGTCCACTATAGATAAACTGGCCACAGGAAAGACTATGAAGATCCTGTCATATCCAGTATTAGCCTCTCTGGCAAGCAAATGACCATGAGCATTTCTACACGCAGAGAGAGAAATGCTGATTAGCAGTTAGCAAAGAGCAAGAAAAAGAATTCTCAAAACCAGTGTTTCATCTTAAAGCCTAAAAAGTGAGAAAAACACACTTCTGGGCTGAACTTGTTAACAAGCCTGATGGGCAGAGAATGCAGAAGCAATTCTAAACTGGCAGTAGTGTCCTGTAGTTTTATGCTTATGAAGGAAAAAAGGTTATGAAAGCCCTGCATGGAAAAGGAACATATAGCATAGGCAAAGTAACATATCCAATTTGTTGAAGTCTATTACTAGTACAACAACAAATGTCTTCAGTATAGCTAAAAGGTAATTGGTAAATAAAAGTGGTAACATTACCATATAATTGTTGATCTTTGAGAATCGGCTGTATAATACAGTTTTTCAACAGTATTATTTCAACTGGGTATTTCTTCCACTGTTAATGGGCTAAGGCTTTGTTAGCCTGCTTGAACATTTTTAAAGCCACAAAACTCCCCAACATGTGCCTTTTTAGGTAGCAAAAGATTTTCATTACCACAAAGTTGCTAAGGAACTGCTGAAGATCTCCAACATGACTTACAATTTTAAAGCAAACTGAGCTTGTGGCCCACAGTCAGAATTAAAAGCCAGTAACATGAGCACAAATGAAAATAAATCCTAACATTCCTTCTGAAAATTCAAACCTTGGTACAAAACTGAGTGCTTCTAATCATAGAATGGTTTGTGTTGAAAGGGACCTTAACAATCATCTAATTCCAACTTCCCTCTCCTCCACACACAAGGACACCTTCCATTAGACCAGGTTACGTAGAGCCACATCCAGCCTGGCCTCGAACACTTCAAGGGATGGGGCATCCACAGTTTCTCTGGGCAACCTGTTGCAGTGCCTCACCACACTCGCAGTAAAGAATTTCTTCCTAATATCTAATCTAAACCTACCCTTTCTCAGTTTAAAGCCATTACTCTTCATTCTATCACTACATGCCCTTGTGAAAAGTTCTTCTCCAGCTCTCTTGTAGCTACCTTTGTGGAGTAGACCCCTCCTGGTACTGGTGGTGCTGAAAGACTTGATTAACAGGGACACCCCAGCTTTTGGTTGCCAGCAGCTCTCCATGGCACACTTTGCTTCAGACTCGCATAGCTAAGAAAAAACATCCAGGTCTCCTGACTTTAGATCCATACTCAAAGACGGACTTCAGGATAGTTTAAGTGCATCTATAGTTACTTCCCTCCTCAGGCAGTCTGATTAATTTGAGGACATGCTGAATCAGTGAAATTTACTTTATTTTTTCTGAGGTTTTTTAAAACTGCATAAAGGAAACAGAATGCCAATAACTTCTTACCGACTCATTTTTTTACAGGTATCACAGAAAACAGTCTTCCATTAGTCTGAAGCCTAACAAACTATTTCAGATAAAGTAGGTCAGTTATAGCAACACAGAAATTAGTTTCATGCTCCACTGGTATATAGATCCACCCATTTGATTTTCAAATAATTTAATCCCTATTTTGAGAGACCATTTAGTTCAAAATGATCTGGTGTTTGTGATAACTTCAGTGTGACTGAACATCAGATTATGCTTTTCAGAGCCTGAGGAAAAAAACTGACATGCTTGAAGCTCTTTCTATGAAAAACACCAAAATAATGCACAAGTGCATGGCACTATTTTTCAAAGTCACACTCTCCTCATCTTCTTCTACTAAATGTGGTGTATCTGCAAGAGCATGTATCAGTTTACACACAGCAACTACTCTTGGAGGTAAGTTCAGCTTCACTACATCAAGGCTGGAGTGCTCCCTACTTAAGAGGCTACCTTAATTCATAGTTAAAAGTCAGTATTAACATCTTAAGATTGCAAACTCTAAACTTCTAGTATTTTAGTGTTAGGAATGAGTAACTAACACTGTGCAAGAGTGCACAAAAGGGGGATGAAAACCCAGTCTTCAGCCCATTCTTGAGGAAATAGATTTCTGACAGCTGAAGAAATAAGGAACTACCCTTGAAAAGCCCCAGTGTGAGCAAAACCTATACCTTAAAAATGAAGCCTGACAAACTAAAAAAGTGCACTACATAATGTCACTGCTTGCAGTAATGGGGAAAATGAACAACTCAATGTCTCCGTCCGCGTGTACCTTAGCAAGGTACCTATAACGTCCCAAATACAACAACTACAGAAAGAAATTACATCTTATTTTAACAAATGGCATCAGAATTTCGTCATTTTATCTCAGATATTAACTCGTTCACTTCAATTATTTTTCCCTCTAACTTGAGAGGAATAGTCCAACTTTAAAAACAAAACATTTCTTGGAATAACTGGAAGGGCTGTTTATGTAATTTAAGCCACCTGTATCACCCTCACTGAAACTGTTATGAACAGTGAAGAGATAATGGGATATGAAAGACATCTTCATGAAATCTTTTTCTCATATTACTACAGTAGTATGTATGACGCTGACAACAAAACATTAAAGAATGTTTTCCACTCAACAAGATACTTTGAGGAAATAAATAATCCACAACATAAGAAATTTTCTAATGCAGTTCTTTCACTTACCTTTTTTTCAGTTGTTCTAAGCAAATAACCTAGAGGAAAATGAGTATGGCCATCCTTTCACTCAGTTTTATTTTTGAAAGAGTAACTGCCATAGTTAGTTCCTGCACTGAAGACAAAATAGTCCTCAATTCATAGAAGAAAATCAAAATACTCATGTTTAAAGTTCGAGGATCTCCTCTCCTCATCTTTCAGTAATTAATTAGACAAAATATACTAAGTCACAGTTAAATAAATGAATAATTTTCACTTAAAGAAAGTACTGTAACATGCATGTATAGTTTTAATGTAGGAACTATTGGTTTTGTATGATGGGAGAGGACTAAATGTGTATTACATATTAAAAAAAAAACATTGGTCTACAATGCATTACTATAACTTCGTACCTGTGTAATCACACCAGCATAAAACTAGAGGAAACCATTAAGTCTTCTCTCTAAAATTTACAGCCGGAGGTGCCAGTTCCACTTTTCATCAGCAAACTCAGCACTCCAGAATCAAAAATCAAAATTAGACATGAAAATGTCAATTTTGCCTGCTGTGATGATGAAAATAATTTAGGAATGATTTAAGGGTGACAAAACATGCCTGACTATGAACTCCTTCAAAAACTCTCTCCCTCTCAAGAAAAGAGTATTACTGCAGAGGAGACAGCAGGAGGATGAAGCCAAAAGTGTACTCAATATAGCAAATAAATATTAGAACAGAAAAAAAGGGGCAAATTTTTAAGAGAAGGCAATGATTGACAGGCACAATTTGCCAATCACCACAGGTAGGGTCTTCATCACAGAAATCATCTGTAATCAGGAAGTGAGTGTTTCCTTTAAGATAAGCCCCAGATCAAACACCAATTTTCTCCTGATGGGAAACTTGAGCATTGTGAGCATGGGAGGTGACTGCATAAACACATTGATTTCTATTCTCTATTGTTGCTACTGACTTCAGTTGAGCTCAGAAGGCAGGAATATCTTTGAAGTTCTGGATGCTGCAGCTTCTTTTCAGCAGGTCTCACTGCAACAATTACTCCATAGGTGAGGAACGCCGCAGTGAAACAGCTGGATTTTCACATGGTTGCAAGAAATTTCTGACTGCAGTCCTTTACCACGTTTTTAATAGCAATAGAAAAACATTTCTATTTTTTAATAGAAAATAGAAAATAAAGTATACAGTAGTTAAAAATCTGTCCCTCTACTGGACGAACATATTCAACTTCAATGGAATTCAGTATCCCCATTTCATAAATGGGTTACTGAGGCATTTTGTAGTTTCAGTGAAAAGTACTCTTTAATAGCAGGTTTAAAATTTGTAAAATTCATATTTTACCTGTACATATGAATTACAAAATGAATGACTAGCATCTTCAGCTGACACTATTAGGCAAATCTTCAAATTAAACACAAAACTTAGAGCAGTCCCCATAAAAATGGTATGTAACTATCCACAAAACCGTAGGTACAACCACTCATCCATAGAACACATCCAGTACAATAGGTTGAAGAGTTTTATGAACTACAAGTCTGTAGTTACAGTCAGGCATAACACATATGCACAGCCAAGTTAAGCAGAAGTGGCATAGTCACCTACAGTGACTCACTAAATTTTAAGACTGGACTTTGAAACTTTAAAGATAGTTTTGCAATGTTTCGCAGTCATGCAGGCATAAGAAAGTAAGAATCACTGGATGGATCCTATCTATCTAGACACGATACTAGAATGCAATGTCAAACCAGATTCTGCCTTAATCTTGCAGATTCTGTGAGACCATCAGCAAAGAGGCGAACAAAACAAAAAAAAAGGAAGGAGGAACTACATTTTTCACCACTAGACAAGAATAACTAGAAATAAAGGTAGTTGTAGCATAAAGGCAAGGAAAGAGTTGAATTGGGCTAGGCAGACAGACAGTGAATTTACAGAATCCTGTAAAAATACTGATCGAACGGAGCACAATTCCCAGGGCGAGGAGAAAAGTATCTCAGCCCCAAAAGAAGGCACTGTTATGACCAAGAGACTGAAAACAGGTTAGATCAAAGACTCTATTGAGTGATTAAACCAAGCAAGTGGGATAGAGGGACTGAAAGTGAAGAAATCTTCACTAATGAGAACAAACACATTATGTTTGCTGTGCAACTCTTGGACCCCTCAGCACAACTTTCCCTAATAACATCACTGACTTAAGAAGGTAGCAAAAAAGCATAAAATGAACAGCAGTAAGTCTTTTAACTCTGTAAATTGTTCATTTCATCTTGTAATTAATGCCAGAAAAAGCAACAGGGGCAAAACAAAGAGCCAATACCTCACTTATCTCTCAGAGAAGACATTAAGAGCATATGAAAAATAGAAGAGACTGGAATTTAACTCTAAAAGGAAAATATGCACAAATTATGAACCTAAATCCACCTTATTTGGTGAATATATAAGTTTAACTAGATTCTTCATCCAAGACTAGCTGAAGGTTAATTTCTTCTGATCTGCCATTTTTGTCTTCAAGGATAAAATCCTTTTTCTCTTCAGCAAACTTTACTTAGCATGTATACCAACAAAAGTGGTATTTTCAGACTTCTTTGTTTGATATTCAAACCAAACCCCCACACCTCTTCAACATTGGAATTCAAGAAAAAGACGCACACCAAAAAAAACCCAGTATGCTTCAAAAGGAAGGAAACAAGAGAAATAATATGACATGAAATTGGTAGAGTAAGACTAGTGCTAAGCTTCAACAACTTCAAAAGACTTTCCCCTAATTGAAGTTACTGCAAGTTTTCATCTTTAACTGATTTTTACTGATAAGCAACTAGCTTGAAAGCAAACAGAAAGAGACTCTAAGAGAAACATTAAAAACAGCATTCCAGTTTCAAAAACCCTAGCATTTAAGGGTTTACTTTGTGCAAAAGGTAAATGTACTGCTGTGCTCTGTCTGTGGCAAATTTGTGGGCACAGAGTTGCAGTAAAAATGCACACCAGTCTATGACCACTTAATTGTTAAGTCATGGCTGACTAGTGTTTTTATCTAGCAGAATAAGATCCAAGAGGAAAGATTAAGCTGGACAGCTTTTCATTAGAGATAAGGCAGACATTTTTAGTAACCATAAAAACGACCCCAGAAATTACCTGTCATTTCAAGCCTTGAAATCACAAGCAGACCCCTGTTCCAAAAGCTCTTTTACATATAGAGGAAAAATTATGGTTTGTATTACACAGGAAGTTACAGAAGATAAGCACAGTACTCTTTTACAACCTTTAAAAATGCTATTTTGCATGTAGGAACACAACAAAACTTACAAATCTTTCTAAACATTCTCAAAATGTACCTTCTTCCAACCTTCATAATTTACACTTTCTTGGTAGAAGACAGAGGAGGGCAAGGATAAGAAGCAACTCATTAAAAAATCCTCAAGAAGTAGTACCTAAAAACTGTAAATAATTAAAATTCCTACTAACAAAGCTGGCTGAGTGAAAAACTAAGACTCAGTTGTGCTGTAGCTGGTGATTAAAATAATCTCATTAGGTACAAAACTGTGTTTTACTTCGCATTTCATCATTTGCAGTCTCTTTGCCTTTGTGAGTGTATTGGCATCACATAATGCAAGCTGGTTCACCATTCACTGTGACAATGCCCATAGGTACAACACTGTACTTGTGACCTCAGTTTGTCACTGTAAGAATGATTAGTTGATCAGATACTAACAAGAAACTGTAAAATTCTTTCTTATAGTTTGAGCTGTATTCCTCCTTTTGCATTCTTCTGATATCAGAAAAAAAAATTGTGCCATTGTCCTGGGTTGCAGTGTATTCTATTACCATCCTCATGAGCTGTTGAAACCAGGTGGGGCGGTGTTTCCTGGCCTCCTCCCTCCGGACTATCTTTCTGTTAATGGCCCATCAATGCCCTGCCACATGACTCAAAGATAACTCCCTCCAGACTATCTTCTGTTAATGAGCCCATCAACACCTGGCCTCATGACTCATCATTCTATTGTGAGATGCTCCGCCCAGAGGGAGGAACCAAGCATTCCATCTTGGATATAATCTGGGACTCTGAACACCACGGGCATTCCTTCCCACTGGATTCCCAGAGGACAGGAGCTGCATAGTCACCACTGGACTTTCTGAGGAGGAGCAGACCTTTCTACTGGACCACTGCTTCGACAGAGCCACATCCGTCACTTCAGGAGGACTACAGCCACCATCTCATCGGACTGCTCACGCCACCCTGATTAACAGGGTGCCAGGTTGTATTCTGACTCTGTTAGTTTAGCCCACTGGGGTTTTTCTTGCCTTTATTTTTAATTTCCCTAATAAATTGTTATTCTGACTTGGTGCCTCCCACTGGTCTGTTTTCAAACCAGTACATTTTTTGGCGCCCAACGTGGGGCAGGATACTGAGGAAAGTCAGAATTACAATTTTGCATTGTAGAAGTCACCTACTCACTATGATGCTCAGCATGCTTTCATGGGTCTTGTACCTAGCTCTCTACATTTTTCCGCACACGGGGAACTACCTGCCAGTTGTAATGCTCCTGTGTAGACCAGGGTATGGTATAAAATTTGCTTTATTGTTCTATTACGCCTACTGCATGATAACCTCTGAGGCAACGAGCATAATTTGGAATATATACTCAACTTGGTTTGCTTGTCCTAGTCTGGGCTGCTACATCTGGGGCCTCAACAATCGTACCCAGCCCCTGGGTGGAGGATTAAAGAACGGTTTTTTCCAGCCTTTCAGGCCTGACACAGCAGTTTTTGAAAATACTGAGTTCCCTTTGGATGTCAAAGATGGCATAAACTTGCTGTCAGTTCTGCTTTGTCTTCTCTGTACAGCCTGCACCGTGTACACCATGCTTAGAATCAGAGCTATGGCACAGCATCCTCAGGAGAAGAGGGAAACCATGAGCAAAGCAGCAAACACCATGTCTACGCAGACCGTCACGAAGGAGAAAGAAGCCAAAAGCAAAGCAACAGCATCCATGTCTACGCAGACTGTCACTGAGGAGAAAGAAACCAAAAGCAAAGCAACAGTGTCCATCTCTACGCAGACTGACACAGAGGAGAAAGAAACCAAACGCAAAACAACAGCATCCGTGTCTACACAGATTGACACAGAGGAGAAAGAAACCAAACGCAAAACAACAACGTCCGTGTCTACACAGACTGACACAGAGGAGAAAGAAACCAAAGGCACCGTCAGCGTCTCCTCACAAACCATCACCGAACCAGAACAGCCTAAACCCGTAGCAGTTGCCCCCGTCCAGAAGAAGAAATCAAAAAGCAAATCAGTCCGCATAGTGACTGATGAGGATGCAGCAGGACCCTCGCACTCAGCACAAGAGACAGAGCCGGAGATCATCACTCGGTCGCTATCCCTGGGTGAGCTGCGTGACCTGCGGAGGGAATTCACCCGCCAGACCAACGAGTCCATCTTGACCTGGCTGCTCCGTATCTGGGACGCTGCAGCCAATGACACCATTCTGGACGGAAGTGAGGCCAGGCAGCTGGGATCTCTGTCCCGGGATGTGGTCATTGACCAGGGGATCGGGAGAACCCAAGAAACACTCAGCCTCTGGCGGCGACTGCTGACAAGTGTAAGAGACAGGTACCTTTGTAAAGAAGACCTCCAGGTGCACCAAGGAAAATGGAACACCATGGAACAAGGTATCCGATGCCTGAGGGAATTAGCTGTGCTGGAAATCGTGTTCGCAGAAGATGAGAGATTTCCTAAAAGCCCGGATGATGTCCAGTGCACGTCACAGATGTGGTTGAGATTCGCCCGTCTTGGACCAGAGATGTACTCCCGTTACCTGGCAACGCTGCAATGGAGGGAAGGCGAGGACAGAGTGGGCGTCTTGGCCAACAAACTGAGGATTTACGAGGACACTGTCACTGCCCCATTTCGCACTCATGTTTCATCCGTGGAAACAAGGCTGGCTGAGCAAGTCCGGAGCTTGATTGAAGAGGGCCACCAGAAACTAAAAAAGGAACTCAAGGAAGAAATTTGCCACATCTCACCAGAACCGACAAGAGTCTCTGCCATTAGGAGCAGACGTCCCCCAACCAGGGAGAGAGAATACACTCCACGAGGTAATCTCTGGTTTTTTCTTCAGGAACATGGAGAAGACATGAGTAACTGGCATAGAAAACCCACCTCTTCTTTAGCAGCCCGGGTACGTGAACTAAAAAGAGGGACAACTACCACAAGAAGCTCATCTAGAGTCAACGCTGCTCCGGTCTCCTGCACACAGAACTCCAGACAGTATAGGAATAATAATGTGACTGATCCTCTTGAAGGGACCTCAGGAGCATATTCACCGGAGGCGAGCAACATGTACCACGACCAGGAATAGAGGGGCCCTTCCTCTAGCCAGGTAGAGGAAAGGGACAATCGGGTCTTTTGGACTGTGTGGATCCGATGGCCTGGCACGTCTGACCCACAAAAATACACAGCTTTGGTGGACACCGGCGCTCAATGCACACTGATGCCATCGAGGTATGTGGGAACGGAACCCATTTCTATTTCTGGGGTGACAGGAGGATCCCAGCAGCTGACTGTACTGGAAGCAGAAGTAAGTTTAACTGGGAACGAGTGGCAGAAACACCCCATCGTGACTGGCCCAGAGGCCCCATGCATCCTCGGCATAGATTATCTCAGGAATGGATATTTCAAAGACCCAAAAGGACATCGTTGGGCTTTTGGGATAGCTGCTGTAGAGACAGAAGATATCAGACAACTAAGTACCTTGCCTGGCCTCTCAGATGACCCCTCTGCTGTGGGACTGCTGAGAGTTGAAGAGCAACAAGTACCAATCGCCACAGCAACAGTGCACCGTCGGCAATACCGCACAGACAGAGACTCTGTGGTTCCCGTCCATGAGATGATTCGTAAACTGGAGAACCAAGGGGTGGTCAGCAAGACCCGCTCACCCTTTAACAGCCCTATATGGCCAGTGCGTAAATCCAGTGGAGAATGGAGACTGACGGTGGATTACCGTGGCCTGAATGAGGTCACGCCACCACTGAGTGCTGCTGTGCCAGACATGCTGGAACTTCAGTACGAGCTGGAGTCCAAGGCAGCGAAGTGGTACGCCACTATTGACATTGCCAACGCCTTCTTCTCCATTCCTTTGGCAGCAGAGTGCAGGCCTCAGTTTGCCTTCACCTGGAGGGGTGTGCAGTATACCTGGAACCGATTGCCCCAGGGGTGGAAACACAGTCCCACCATCTGCCATGGACTGATCCAGACTGCACTAGAAAAGGGTGAAGCTCCAGAACATCTGCAGTACATTGACGACATCATTGTGTGGGGGAACACCGCAGCAGAAGTATTCAAGAAAGGAGAGAAAATCATCCAGATTCTGCTGGAAGCCGGCTTTGCCATCAAGAAGAGCAAAGTCAAGGGGCCTGCTCGAGAGATCCAGTTCCTGGGAGTAAAGTGGCAAGATGGACGGCGTCAGATTCCCACCGAGGTCATCAATAAGATCACCGCAATGTCTCCACCGACCAACAAAAAGGAAACACAAGCTTTTCTAGGCGCCATAGGTTTCTGGAGGATGCACATTCCCGAGTACAGCCAGATCGTGAGCCCTCTCTACCTGGTTACCCGCAAGAAGAACGATTTCCACTGGGGTCCTGAACAGCAGCAAGCCTTTGCCCAGATCAAGCAGGAAATCGCTCACGCGGTAGCCCTTGGCCCAGTCAGGACAGGACCAGAGGTGAAGAACGTGCTCTACTCTGCAGCCGGGAGCCATGGTCTGTCCTGGAGCCTTTGGCAGAAGGTGCCTGGTGAGACTCGGGGTCGACCACTGGGATTCTGGAGCCGAAGCTACAGAGGGTCCGAAGCCAATTATACCCCAACAGAGAAAGAAATCCTGGCCGCCTATGAAGGAGTCCAAGCTGCCTCAGAAGTAATCGGCACAGAGGCACAACTCCTCCTGGCACCCCGACTACCGGTGCTGGGGTGGATGTTCAAAGGAAAGGTTCCTTCCACGCATCATGCCACTGACACCACATGGAGCAAATGGATCGCCCTCATCACGCAGCGCGCCCGTATTGGAAACCCAAATCGCCCTGGGATCTTGGAAATCATAACAAACTGGCCTGAAGGTGAGACCTTTGGATTATCTTCGGAAGAAGAGGAAGAGCAAGTGACCCGTGCCGAGGAAGCCCCACCATATAACGAGCTGCCGGAGACTGAGAGACGATATGCCCTCTTCACTGATGGTTCCTGCCGAATTGTAGGCGCTAGCCGGAAATGGAAAGCTGCAGTATGGAGCCCCACACGACAAGTTGCACAAGCTACCGAGGGACAAGGAGGATCGAGTCAGGTTGCAGAGCTTAAAGCTGTCCAGCTGGCTTTGGATATTGCTGAAAGAGAGAAGTGGCCGAAGCTCTATCTCTATACTGACTCGTGGATGGTAGCTAATGCTCTGTGGGGATGGCTGGATCGCTGGAGAAAGGCCAACTGGCAGCGCAGAGGGAAACCCATCTGGGCCGCTGAGATTTGGCAGGACATCGCTGCTCGAGTAGAGAGGCTGACCGTAAAGGTTCGACACGTGGATGCGCATGTACCCAAGAGTCGGGCTAATGAAGAGCATCACAACAATGAGCAGGTGGACCGAGCTGCCAAGGTGAAAGTATCTCAGGTGGATCTAGACTGGCAGCACAAGGGAGAATTATTTCTAGCTCGTTGGGCCCATGATGCCTCTGGCCATCAGGGGAGAGATGCAACATACCGATGGGCCCGTGACCGAGGGGTGGACCTTACTATGGACAGCATCTCACAGGTCATCCACAGTTGTGAGACCTGTGCTGCAATCAAACAGGCCAAGCGGGTGAAGCCTTTATGGTATGGTGGACGATGGTCAAAGTATAGGTATGGGGAAGCCTGGCAAGTTGACTACATCACCCTTCCCCAAACCCGCCAAGGCAAGCACTACGTGTTGACCATGGTGGAAGCAACAACTGGATGGATGGAGACCTACCCCGTGCCTCATGCTACTGCCCGGAACACCATCCTGGGCCTCGAAAAGCAAGTCCTGTGGAGACACGGCACCCCTGAGAGGATCGAGTCAGACAACGGGACTCATTTTAAGAACAGCCTCATAAACACCTGGGCCAGAGAACACGGTATTGAATGGATATATCATATCCCTTATCATGCACCAGCTGCCGGAAAAGTTGAACGCTGCAATGGACTACTTAAAACCACCCTGAAGGCTCTTGGTGGGGGACCTTCAAAAATTGGGAAGTGAACTTAGCAAAGGCCACCTGGATAGTCAATACCCGAGGGTCCATCAATCGAGCTGGTCCTGCCCAGTCTGAACCCCTGCACACGGTGGATGGAGATGGAGTCCCTGTGGTACACATGAGAGGTATTTTAGGGAAGACTGTTTGGATTAATCCCACCTCAGGCAAAGGCAAACCCATCCGTGGGATTGTCTTTGCTCAAGGACCTGGTTACACCTGGTGGGTAATGCAGAAAGATGGGGAAACCCGTTGTGTACCACAAGGAGACCTAATCTTAAGTGAGAATGGTATGTAGGGCTTCACTGTATATATACATATATGTGTGTATGTGTAGAGTTTAAGTTGATTTGGGATAATGAAGGTGGTAATAGAATAAGGGGTGGATAATGTCCTGGGTTGCAGTGTATTCTATTACCATCCTCATGAGCTGTTGAAACCAGGTGGGGCGGTGTTTCCTGGCCTCCTCCCTCCGGACTATCTTTCTGTTAATGGCCCATCAATGCCCTGCCGCATGACTCAGAGATAACTCCCTCCAGACTATCTTCTGTTAATGAGCCCATCAACACCTGGCCTCATGACTCATCATTCTATTGTGAGATGCTCCGCCCAGAGGGAGGAACCAAGCATTCCATCTTGGATATAATCTGGGACTCTGAACACCACGGGCATTCCTTCCCACTGGATTCCCAGAGGACAGGAGCTGCATAGTCACCACTGGACTTTCTGAGGAGGAGCAGACCTTTCTACTGGACCACTGCTTCGACAGAGCCACATCCGTCACTTCAGGAGGACTACAGCCACCATCTCATCGGACTGCTCACGCCACCCTGATTAACAGGGTGCCAGGTTGTATTCTGACTCTGTTAGTTTAGCCCACTGGGGTTTTTCTTGCCTTTATTTTTAATTTCCCTAATAAATTGTTATTCTGACTTGGTGCCTCCCACTGGTCTGTTTTCAAACCAGTACAGCCATGACATACACACACTGAGCACACCAATTCTCTTTTTTTCGGTCATAACCACCACAGGATCCACGTGTTTCAGAGTATTTCTGTAGATGTGCCAGCATTTAGCAGAGGGAACTTAGCATATTAACATTACATATACACCCATTAGCAAGAAGGCCGGTTTCTGAGAAAATCACTTTCAGAATTTTTCCCATATGGCTTCAAATAGGCACTCAAGACACAGAACTGACAGCTCTGTCAAGAATTTTAGGTACATAACTTCACTAGCTGCATTCCCACGCATCATTATATTAAGCAATGCTGTCTGAAAGCTATAAAAAACTCTTCTTGCTTGGCAACATAGGACTTTTATCTTTTTCATTATATATATTTTAAGGATACCATGAATAGCTTTCCAAAACAAGAAAGCTATGAAGCACTTAGCTTGATCTGCCTTTAAAAGAGAGATTTGAGCAGAGTACCAAAACACATATAGAGAACATAATATTAGGGGGAGGGGAAGTGGAGAAAAGCAACAAAACTGATGAAAAACTGCCATGAGAATTCAGAGTGAACCCTACTAAAAATCTACCTCTTCTTTGCAGAGAGGAAAAAATACATTTTAATCTGATCAGTGTGCCCTCATTTCTAAGCTTGTACATTACCAAGCAAAGACTTAAAAACTGGATCAGACTGATATCAAACTATTATAACTGGCCTATCATTAGAAAGGCGAAATTAAGAATGAGTTCAAAGGGAAAAATTATACAAATACCATCATTCTAATTGACTAGGATTGTATTATCATCAGCAGAAATAATATAATAAAGGCACTGCCATATGAGTAAGGACCAAAGAACCAATTAACGCAACAGCAGAATATACATAATTAATAACCGTGTGTAGCTGAAGACTGCCAATAATCTGGTGAAGAAAAATGAAAACATGAAGTGAGTAATAGCATTAAACAGTACAGCTTTATTTTAACTCCACAGTTTTTATTAATTTCTCAAGTCAGTATCATCCCTATCTACTAAGCTGTCTGCACAAAAAATTTCAAAACCTATGTTCAAAAACAGTTTTTGTCAAACAATTAGAAATAGTGTTCAATATGTCACAGAAAAGTTCACCTAATCAGTATTCTAGGAAATACTTGCTCTGCTGCTCTAACAAACACAATTTGACCTGTCATCCTAATGAAGGTATCAACCAGCACGTTACCACCTACACCTCCTGCACAGAACTGACAGACCCAGAACTCAGAACACTACTTTTTAACAACTTGTACCCTGCAGGCAAGAAGAGAATCTGGTTTAAGAGAAATAACATGTCAATACAGACAAATTATTTGTAAGAAATTACTTCTCATAATAACTAGTGGTCTTGAGTCCAAACTGAACACTTCTGCAAGCCAAAAGATGCACTGGCCTACTCTCAAAAATGGCAGAAGTAAAATATTTTAGTATTATTATGGAATAACAAACCTGGACACTCAGTTACCCACTAGTTTTGACCATAAGTTAATCAATTCCAAAGGTTCCAATGTTTTCTTAATGTGTAAACCATACCCCTAAAAAAAAAAAGTAAAACTATGCCATTTTTTATTGTCTTGAAACAGAAATGAAAGATTACTGCCCAGTCCTTCTTGTGCACACCACAGAAAACACCATACTGTCAGCATTTTAATACTTCCAGACAACCTCTAAGTACCATGTGTCAGAAGACTCAAAATTGTTTTGCCACACAGATTTTAGTAAAACACAATATAAAATTCCAAACAGATCTTTCTTAGTTATTTCATAAACTGTGTCCTGTGAATGTGTGCAGGGACACTGTGTATGTGTTGGAACAGAACTATCAAGATCTCAGTAATGTAAATCGTGACCCTGATTCTGCACTTGGATCCACACAAGCAATTCCTTTACATACCCACTAAAGCTGCTTTAAAGAAAAGTCAGGTTACTGTCGTACAGAGAAGCACACAGTAAGTGAAAGTACAAAAGAATCACACATGAACTAAATTCTGAATTCGTATGTAGTGCTGCACACCACCTCAACAGGTCAGCAACAGTCCCTACCAAATATGCAAAGACAACCAAAAAGCCTGTATGTATTTTTAAAAGAACATGAAAGAGACAAGAAAACCCAAGCAACAATGAGTATTCATAGACTCATAGAATGGTTTTACAATCATCTAGTCCAACTTCCCTGCCATGGGCTGGAACATGTTGATCACTAGATCATGTTGATCAATGCCCCATCCAATCTTCTGAACACTTCCAATGGTAGGGCATCCACAACCTCTCTGGGCAACCTGCTCCAGTGTCTCACCATCCTCATCAAGAATTTCTTCCTTAAATCCAGTCTAAATTGAGACATTTTCCGTTTAAAACCATTGCCGCTTGTCCTGCAACTACATGCCCAGGTGAAACATCTCACCCCATTTTCTTGTAAGCCCCCTTTAAGTACTGAATGACTACAATAATGTTTCTCTGGAGCCTTCTCTTCTGCAGGCTGAACAACCCCTACTCTCTCAGTCTGTCTTCAAAGCAAAGGTGTTCCTTGGTATCACTTCAATGGCCCTCCTGTGGATCCATTTCAATAGATCTGAGTCTGTCCTGTGCTGGGGGCCCCTCAGCTGGATGCAATACCCCACCTGAGGTCTAAGAAGAGCAGAGTAGAGGGGGAGAATCACCTCCCTTAACCTGCTGGCCATGATTCTTTTTATACAGCCCAGGATACAGTTGGATTTCTGGACTATGAGTGCACATTGTTGGCTCACGCCAAGATTCTCATTCACCAGCACGTCCAAGTTCTTCTTCTGCAAGGCTGCCTTGAATACATTCATTACCCCAGTCTGTGTTCTTACCAGGGGATGCTCTCACCCAGGAGCAGGACTTTGCACTAAGCATTATGAACCTCATTAAGTTCACATGTACCCTCTACTCAAGCCTGTCAAGATCCCTCTGGATGACATCTCTTCCCTCTACCTTACCGACTGCACCACTCAGATTGACGTCATCCACAATACTGCTGACAGCGCATGCAGTCTCACTGTCATGACATTAAGTCATGATGGTCCCAATCCTTTTATAACAGTCACCACATAAAGTATTAATATTCCTAAGTCTATTTCAAACTCTATTCACATTAGGTATTCCCAAAATATGACAGAAATATATCAGAGACAGGTAACATGAAGGACAGCAAGCAGGAAACTTTCATGGAATGAGTGAGAAATTACACGCGATGTAGTTTAAAATAAAACCAAGAAAGACCACATTCTTGTTTAGCATTTCTCACAATGGAACAGGAGATAAGCATTAAAAATCAAAAGATAATGGATATACTGTTTTTAAAAAACATTAATACATATCACTTTTCCCTCAAGTGGTAGAAAATCAGAAACTGGGCAAGTACACAGACTAAACTTCCACGTTCACTAAGTAGGATATCTCATAAGTGAGAAACAATCATCTTTGAGGGGGCAAGTTCTAAGTCCTGACATGAAGCATAAGTTTCCAGCAAACAGGCTAACTAAAGGATTCAACCTCTATGCTTTCATCCGAGGTGCCAAAGACCAGGCACACAACAAATAGATTTTCTGATCCACTACTGTAACGCCTATATTCCCAGAATCTGAATCACAAACAAAACTACAAAGTATACTTGATCAAAAAAGCCTCATTATGAATCCAACATCCACCATGCACAGAACATGAGTACATCAGTCTGAAGAAACCCACGCAAATAAACTAAAGAAATCCTAATACCCCCAACCAAGCATCAGTCCTGAAGATTCCTAAGGAAAGCAAATGTCAATCTTATCTCCAAGACAGGCAAGGAGAACACCAGGAACTGAAGGCCTGTCAGCCTCAGTCCCTGGCAAGATGATGGAACAACTAATTCTGGAAACCACTTCTAGGCATGTGAAGAACAAGATCACTTGCTGTAGTTAGCACGGACTCATGATGGGGAAGTCACACTTGACCAATTTAATTCTACAATGAAATTACTGGTTTGGTAGACAAGACGAAAGTAATAGACAGGGTCTACCCTGACTTCAGGGAGCCCTTTGGCATTGGGTCCCGTAAGGTCCTCATAGCCAAGCTGGTGATGTACGCTGACCGTGCAGACAGAGAGGTGGGCTGAAAACTGGCTGAAGGACTGGTAAACAGACAAACAAAGTCTAGGTGGAGGCTAGTAACTAGAGCATACCTTAGGGGCAAATATGGAGCCCAGTTTTGTTCAACATCTTCATCAAAGATCTAGGTGATGGGACAGGTGCACCCTCAGCAAATCTGCAGATGACTCAAAACTGAGAGGAGTGGTTGGTACACCAAAGGGTTGTGTTGCCATCCAGAGGGACTTGGACAGGCTGGAGAAATGGTCTGACAGGAACCTCATGAAGTTCAACAAGAGGAAGTGAAATGTCCTGCACTGGAGAGGAACAACACTAAGCACCAGTACAAGCTGGACGCTGTCCAGCTGGAAAAAAGCTTTGTGAAAAAGAACCTGAGGCTCCTGGTGGACCCTGGTGCATCCTGGGCTGCGCTAGGAGGAGTAGTGCCCACAGGCTGAGGAAAATGATCCTTCCTCTGTACTCAACAATGGTGAGGCCCCACCTGGAGTAGGATAATCAGTGCTGGGCTCCACAGTGTAAAAGTCATGGACGTACTGGGAAGAGTACAGCAAAGGCCATGAAGATGATCAAGGGATTGGAGCACCTCACATATGACAAGAAGCCAAGAGAGCTTTTTAACTCCTCACATGAAGGAAAGCTACAAAGAGTGAGCCAGGCTCTTCACAGTGATGCCCAGTTACATGACAAGAGGCAACAGGCACAAAATGAAACATGGGAGGCTCTCTCTGAACATGGGAAAACACTTAGGTGCTTTGGGGTGGCCAAGAACTGACATAGGGTGCCCAGGAAGGTGGTGGAATCTGCATCCTCACAGATGTTCAGGTGCTGTCTAGACATGGTCCTCAGCAACTGGGTTTAGACGTCCCAGCTTGAGCAGAGGGGGTGGATCAGATATACTCCAGAGGTTCCTCCCAGCTTCAGCTATTCTGTGATTATGTTGCTGGAACTTGTGATAATATAAATGTCATTCTTTTTCTGTACATAATATTGCTTCTGGAAGAGAAGTGAACAATGTAAAGTGGGAACTCACATTTGGCCATGTAAACAAATACCGATATAGAGGGCATATTTATATAATCTACTGATTTTTATGTTACACCCACATACACATGTTGAAGAGGCTATTAATAATTCAGTGTACATCTCCTTTTACAAAGAAATAAATTAATATAATCTCTAAATCAATATAAATACCTAAATTATATATCTAATCTAAAAAGCAACCACTCTTCTGTAAGTATTTTACAAGCTTATAACTTTTTTTAACTTTAATTGAAGAGATGATGATGAACATTTACAGAAAATCGGCTACTACAGCGATGTACCACAAGTAAGAGAATATTCTGCCCACTATTTTTCAAGGTACAGAAAGGTGATACAGAAAATACATGCAGATATGCGGTTACATACAGAATATTGAAGGAAACAATACAGTCACCTACTGCACTTGTAAAATATTACAAGGAGATTCAGAAGATTATAAAGAGATGGCAAGTTGTTCTTCCATTACACTGCAATTTTAAAAATTTTTTACTTCTGTGTGTCTTGCTAGCAGAATAAATTCTTTATTCAGCAATTAGTTTTGTGAACTTAATCTTTAAGGAAAACTCTCATGAACTTCAAGTCTGCAGGATTAATACTTCAGAGACTTTCAAAACAAACTGAGAAAGCAAATTCAAGTTCCAACTCAAATTACACTCAAACTCATACTCAACCTGATACTTGGGAAAAAAAGCAGGAGGAAAAATGATGGTTTAGCATATGTAGAGGCACACACCTGTATTTAAACCTGCTTTCACACTAAAAAGCAAGTAAATTGCACTATGACATTTTTGCAGTTGCTTTCCTGCAAGCTCAATTAAAAACGACAGTTTAAAACTTCTTTATATGGGATGCAATATAGTAGGAAAACACCATATCATTAGGAGATGGTGCTGAAGTTAGAAAGAACCTCCAAAACGCTAACATACACCAGAAACATTGTATGTTGCAGGGCTCACAAAACTCAAGACAAGCAACAGGGCAATGTCATTCCCAAACTAGGTCACAGAAGGACCACGGGTATGTATGGTACAAGCTGGAAATGAAAGAGGATGAAAGGTGTTTTTACTAGTTTCTCATATGCTGAAGAGCCAGCAGTAAAATATGTACTAATGCATAGTCTAGCTGAAGAAAATTTTTAAAGACAGCCGCTTTGTAGGCTGTCTTCAGAACTGCCTTCCATTCTGCACATATACTCTGTATGTTGAAAAGTTAACCTTATAATCTTTCATTATTTCACTTGGTTTTCAGATTACTTACCTCCTTCAATGGACAGTCATACCTGCCTATATACTTACTGTACCACTGACCATTTAAACTTTGGGACCTGTACACTTGGTAACATTACTTCAAAAAAATAAACAGAAACCCAAAATATCTTGCTGATTCAATTTTTTTTTTGCATACTTATACTATCAGTCATTTACTCTGTTAGTTTCATGAGTTATTATAATTTTGCATATCAGAATCCTATAAATTTTGTGTCCAAAATTACCCAGTTTTACAAAGGATCAAGTTTAAATACTTTGAAAAAAATCAACTGTAATGCAATTCGGAGTATCTTTAGTCTGTTCCATAGACATACATCATCTCAAAATGTGAATTTTACACCAAAGTGAAATTCTAGATTTATTACCAGCAAGCAGGCTGGTACAAATTATGTTGTTCTACTTCTGTCCGTGCATCATGTATACTTAATACATACAATTTCTTTTCTATGTTTATTTTACTCATCAAATCACTAAGTAGCAAACTGAATTTTATCCCAACAAGATAGAAAGCAAAGATAAAAATAAAGTAAGAATAACTGAGTCAATGTTTCAAAATTCTTTCTAAAAGTTTGATCCTGGCTGACACTGGTGTATTCTATATAAATTCCTTCTGCATTTGAAGGGTTATTATAAATCAATACAATGAGGTATTACACCTTCTCATAGACATCTATGCCTAAAGATACAATGAGACTTCCACAGCATGTAGGAAGTTTTAACTAGCAATAAGCACACAGGAAGCAAGATTATATGCCATCATAGAAAAACACCTCAAAATTATAAGTATCTCGCAAAATTCACACCCAACCAGCTTACAAAATTAAAGATGGCAGGAGCTCAGATAAAGTACAGAGAATCACCGGCCCCATGAGCTCAACCACCACAAATGCTCATGAGCACATGGTACCCTGGCCCTGTTGGAAAGTGTGTTCACGAACATCTCCAAATGTAAGTAGGTTGCTAACAGTGCATATATAGCCAGGTTCCAACAGTTACAGCACCTCAGCTAACATGCAACATTTTTGTAAGACAATAGAATTCAACTGTCTCGATCAAATTTATCTAGTACCTGGAGGTACCCTGGCTTGTCACAAACTTTGTACCTTAGTTTAAACTCCTTGCTTTAACACAAACTAATACAAGTTTATTCTCTCTCAGAAGAAAAACCACACACATTACCTTCTGAGGGGTCAAAACCCTCTGCCTGAACTTTTCAATTGTATCTTGACCTGCAGCCGCCCACGCACTAGCAAATGCTCCAGCTTTGTCTTGATCCAGATGAATGCTTTGTAGCTGCTGTTGCAGTGAAGCAGGCTTCAAATTGTGATAGACTGCCTGTTAAAGGAAAAATAACTGCTGTTGCTGAGTGCTCTTCCACAAGTCATACCAGATATGTTCTAGCACAAATGGCCACTGTGTTAACATAAGATTTTTACAAGCAACTCCACTGGGGGAACTACATGCATCCTGTTCATTAACCCTCTCACTTGGGAGACAGAAAACTAACTATCTCAAAATACAGTGTTACAAATTACTCTTCTCAAGATAGACAAACTACAAAAAAAAATGTAGACACAAGCCAGATCTGAGTATATGTACAGTTGTCAGTGAAAAAACTGGGCTTTGAAGCCAATTGTGACCATCAAGAAAGGAGAACTTTTCCAAATTCCCACTATTCAAGCAAACCTAAACGACAAGGTAATATTCTGAAAAACCATGTACAGTTTGCCTAAACTGAGTGCGTTAGACACAACCTCCCTATTAGCGTCAATTTTTTTGTGGAAGACACTCGGTGTCATTCTTCACTTTCAAAACAGGACTGTGTCACCACCAGGTCAGGGAAAAAAAAGAAACAACATATGTGGCAAAAACTCCACAGAAGTCTTTTTATCTATAATACCTCCATAGACCAAAGGGCTGTTAAAACAGTTACGGTCTGACAGAACAAGCAGCTGCTCCAAGAAACGTAGCTATCAGCAGGAAAACAAAGAGTGCTCATACAACATGTAGTCCATCTGGGACTCTTTTTTTTTGGCAGATATTAATATTCTTCACTCTTTTTTTTTTAAATGCAAAAAAAGCAAAAAGATAATTAACTGCTTTTTCTGTTCATCTTCAACAATTACAATATCAATTAAGCAGTCTGAGGAAATCAGGAAAAGGCAATACACAGGTAGTTCTGCTGTTTTGCTGAGAATAAAATTAAAAATTCCAGTCTGAAGGTGACCTCAGGTTTCATTTTCATTTTTTGGTGGATGGGAGCCGTGAGGAGGACTGTTTGTTTTAATTCTAATGCAGCAGAATGTGTTAAGTGAACTGATCATAAATTGACGTGTGTAAGAAAAGACCAGATTTAAATCCCGCAACAGACCATCACTATGCATGCCCTCTGCACAAGACTACACTTTCTATATTTGCATGAAATGGATGGATAACATCATGGGCTTGACAATTTTTAAAACAGTTACCCTATTTACCTATTTAATTTATTTTATTTATTGTAATACAACAGCTTCCCAACCTTAGTAGAGGTAGACCATGGAATCAGAAAACCTTCTCTGTTTACAAGATGACTGCACCATGCTACACCATGCAGTCATCCACTCATCGAAATACTAGAGCTACATTAGGTGTGCCTGTTCACCTCACCACAGACTGCTTCTGTGCATGAAAATTTTCCATAACTGACTCTTAAAGTAACTTAAGATGTGCTCAGTAATGTTATCTAGTATTTTCCTCACAAGAACTTTAAAAATGCGTGGCTGGCTTGTTTACAATGAATAAGAGAGAATAGTGTATCTCATAATTATCAACAGTTCCCTCAGAGTCATGCAGACCTCGCTTCTACTATTAACATTTACATTAGCAGAAAAACCACTCCAGAAAGGCACCTAGTCCCATCCAAATCAGAAAGGCAGGAAACCAAAAGCAGTAAAATCATGACCCCAAAACATATATTATCTACTACAGATATGTTTTCACTAATTCCTTTTTAATTTCACTATCCTACTTTTTAAATCTATAGTTGGATTAAAAAAACCACTTATCAATATATAATGATGAAAACAAAATACCTGTTCCAAAATGAATGATATAGTTTCAAGAACCAGATGAAGATCCTGTTTTTCCAACGAAAAAGCTATTTGAAGTTTTTCTTCCTCCTCTTCACTGAAGGTACTTTCAGCCTGAAGCACAAAAATGGTTAGTCCTGACATTTCATTTAAGGACCAAGAGCACACCTGTAAAAATAAAAACTTTCTCCCCATCTTTGTAAACACAGTGGCTATCCAGTTGTTTCTAAAGAGAAATTACAAAGCAAAGCTCTTTTCCAATAGAAAATGCAATTCCTCTCACTGAAAATCAAAATTAAAAGCCAACATAGTACCACAGGACTACCTGACATACATCAGAAGAAAAGGCTTTCTCTTTGTACCTCATAGACACTACAGAAATATTCTTCTTTCAATTATCAGATCATCTCCAACAACCTTTTTTAAATAAAAATAAGACAAGTACAAAGAGCATTACTTAAATCACACCCCAGAAAACAGAAGGCAAAACTGTAGTTAAGTTAGTTATGTATGCTTCTTCCATTCTGGATACCCTTCTAAAAATCACCTATGCTGTTGCAAAGGAAATAAAGGCCTAATGTGTATTTATTTTGAAAGTCAGATTTGAATCTATAGCCTACTGTGTCACTAAAGACAATTGAGAATGTGCTGTATTTTTAAAATACAGCAGTTGTACTCATTATACCACAGCAAATTAAATAGTAATTTAAAACACAGACATTGCTTTCTTTTAAAACCTAATTACTAACAAACCTATAATACAGACATCAAAACACCACATTTAGACCACTGAGTAATCCAAAACTGCAAAGCTGCACAAGCAAAACAATTTAGCTGTCCAAATAAAAAAATGAGGCAATTACACAAAACTTTCAATGATCACAACGTTTATAACAAGAGTATCAAAATGGAAACATTATTTGAATCATTAGCTGTTAAAAGGAAGCACAGAGCTCCCAGTGTCTGCCTTGTTAAGGCAATAAACTTCATTTCAAGTTTCCAGCAATTTAACTAGGTACTTAGTTAGGCACTTTAGAAAGGTCAGTAAAACTATTCATGAGATTGAGTGGGCTGAATTACAATAACCACTTCAGCTCATGTAAAGGCTGATTAAAACTGTGAAGAGCTACTAAAATGCTACAGAGTAGTAAAAAAGAACAAACCAAACAAACAAAAAGTCGGTGATACATTCCAGTTACCAAAGAATTAATATCCATGTGAAACCCTGAGAAAACTCTGTGCAACTAACAGGGCATCCAAGCTAGAGATGTTAATAGAAAAAAAAAAAAAAAACCAGCAGTTGAATCAAATGACTCCTTACAGTCTCATATCTTAATATATTTGCATTTTTTCCATGCTGCTCCTGTAATATTTAGTCTGTATGTATATGTGTACAGAAAACAAATTCTGTGTTTCTTTTTATACTTTTTCTGAACACAAAACAAGGGAATAAACAAAATCTGACACTGAAAGACAATGAAACTAACAAAATAATTTCTGGTGTAAGATTCATTTTACAGTTTCCCCTGCAATATTTGGTACAAAGTTTAGAGCTAGCCTGCATTTGACATTTTGGCACTGTGCAATGAAACTGACTTCTGATTTACTTTCTTACTTCTGCAGTTATAAACATCTTCTGCAAAGATGACAGAAATTTTCACTGAAAGCTCTGGACTTAATTTTTATCCTCAATTCCACAGGTGTCTTTAGTTGACAGACATGCACAAACACAGAAAAACAAATAAAACGCATTTAGTGTTTCCCTTGTGTTGTAACATGTGGAACATGTAAAATTTGCTTAAGAAAGGATGTTCTTTGGTGTTCGATCTTTGTAGACTGTCAAGCCTAATCAACAAGAAAGGTGAATTACTCCCTGGAACAGAGAGCAGCCAACAAGCTCTAAGCGATGTGCAGGTTTTAGAAAGACAGATTACTTGTTGGAAGAATTGCCTTGTTAAGGTTTAGGGCTTGACATGCGTCAGTGACCTCAGACCTAGGGGGAGGTTAACGAAACTTGGGAAGAAGGATGTACCACTGATAGTGAACACAAAGAATGCAGAATTTATGGGCCTCAAGGACATTGGGCAGAACTCCCAAGACAAGGGAGAAACTAACAAAGCCAACTCAGCAACTGTGCTGAAATCCGCTCAGACTGGGTAAAAGGTAATTCCTGCAGGGCAGTCCATGACCACTGATTCACGGACCACCAAACCATGAAGCCCACTGACTCAAAAGGAGAGAGTGAGCATGCAGACTAATTAGCATGGGAAGTAAGAGAATCATTAACCAGCAGAAGATAGGATATTAATTAATAAGAGCTATGTAACTTGTTGCCAATGAACACTAAAGCCTTTGTTTGCTGAAATATATAAATGGTAAAAAGTTTTGATGGTTAGGGTGCTTGACTTGGGGAATACCACTGAACATCAGGCCTGCACAATCCTGAAATAAATAATCAATGTCTCGCTGGAGTGTGTAATCATTGGCTTTTTGCAAACCGAGTACCAAACCCGATTTTTGTGAACAACACTCGTGAGGGCAGAGGCGGAGTTTGTGCAAAAAGCCAAGCAACTCGCGCGTCCTCTGACACCGCTCTCGGACACACCAGCACCTGAGGGCAGTGGGCTACAACAAGCAACACTCGCTCTCACGCCATTCACCTTCTCGCGCCATTCGTTACCGGCTTTTATTTCACACATCACACCCCGCCCCCCCCCCCCCCCGAAATAGTTCTGAAGAATTAGCGATGAATGAAATTAAGAACTAAAATCCTTTAAAAAGGGAGAGGGTGTTAGGCTCCGCAGCCGCGCTGCCCAAGCTCCGGCCCGGCCCGGCCCCGCGCCCTCCCAGCACCGCCGAGCCCCCGCTCCCGCCCCGCCCCAGCGTGACACGGCCCCGCCGGCTGCCCGCGCCCCGCCAACCTTCAGGTGCAGCTTCTGGAGAACGCGGGACAGGAGCCGCGGAAACCGGCCCGGGTCCACGGCGTTCAGCAGCGACACGGCCCTGCGGATGCTGTGAGAAAGGAGAAAGGGGGTCAGAGGGGCCTTGGCCCCGCTGCGCCCCAGGACCGTGGCAGGACCTGCTCCGCTCCGCCCCGCCCCGGCCGGCCGGGAGGGGCAGAGCGGCCCGGAGGGGCAGAGCGGCCCGGCGGGAGCGGCGCCGCCGGAGCGCCGGTACCTGTCGCTCTCCGGCACGACGGGCGCCGCCATGGCTGCGGCGCGGACCCGCCCCCGACGGCGGCCTGGCGAGGCCAAGCGCTGCCGCGCCGCTCGCAGCGAGGGCAGCGCGAACCCACAGAATCACGGAGTGAACCAGGTTGAGAAAGATGCCTGGGATCGTCGTGCTCCAGCCCGTGATCTGGCCACCACCATGTCAATTAGACTAAGGCATTGGAGTGTCACGTCCAGTCTTTCCTTAAACACCCCCAGGGACGGTGACTCCACCACCTCCCCGGGTAGTCCATTCTAATGTTTAATCACAGTTTCTGTGAAGAAATTCCTTCTAAGGTCCTGCCTAAACCTCACCTGGCGCAGCTTGAGGCTGTGTCCCCTCGTCCCGTCGCTGGCAGCCTGGGAGAAGGTGCCCCCCGTTTCCCGCGGGGCTCCGCAGCGGCGGCGGCCGGAGGGGCTGCGGCTGAACACCCGGCGGGGACGGGTCCGAGCCGCCGTGGTGCCCTCCAGCAGGCAGCGGGGACCAGTGCGCATCCTTGAGTCACATCCCTCGGCCCTCACTGTGTGGAACTCCTCAGCCCCTCAGGCTCCATTTGTTCCCATGGTCAGCCCCTGAGACACCGAGCATCTCAATTCTTGTTTGTAGGCCGCGAACTTGTCAAAGCAAGCTGCCCTCGTTATGGCAACAGCAAATTGTTCGGGAGGCCGTGGAATCTACAGACACTGGCTGCATTCCCGCCTTCCCCAAATAACCTGTGCCCAGGTAACACTCCCAAGGTCCCACCCCGTCCCACGCCATTGAACTCCCCTGCGTAAGGCTAAGAGCACACCATGCCTTGTTTCGGGCCAAGAACAAGGTTGTTAAGCTACATGAACAGAACCATTAACTTTCAAGCATTGAATTGTGTGTTTCTACTCCACTTGAAAGGATGTAATGTCTGTGCAACCTTTATTTTCCATTCTATTTGGCTGAAATTAAAAAATGGGATCAAAGACAATGGGATGAGCAAACAGAGGAACAGACAGCATAACTGTGTAAGCCTTGTTTTCCCTAGGAAGCAAATTAAAAATATTAGAAGTCTTCAAAAGACTTTTGAATGTGAGTGCAAAGGTTCATAAGGTGTGTCATGAAGGTAATAAATGGTAATAAATTATGGTAAGCTCAAGATACAGGTGGGAAAAGATTGGAAAATTTTGAGGGTACTGTGAAGAAATGTTTTATAAACATATATGCTGAAATCTTGACTCTATTAACTGAAGGGACTTTAGTCAATACAGTCAACTTCAATATGGTCAGTATTTCAGCCAGAACATCTGAAAAGACAGTGTCTGTTTAAATACACTTGGCCTTAAGAAGCAACTTTAGGAGAAAAAGAAGAGAGTGACCAACGTGGCCATATTCCGTCAGGAATTTGAAAGTAGAGAATTCCTGCCAGAGACTTTAAAAACTTTTGTGCTATACTTCTAACCGGGGTAACTTCACCATATGCAGAAGTTTATTTTAAGCCAGGAGGAACAGTTTAGTGGTCTTGCAACTGAAATATCTAGACTTTCTGGAACCACAGATGTGACTTTTCCCACGACTGACTGTTCTTCATTGTTTTTAAAGCACTGAAGGTAAACTGAATGCTTTGTGGTTTACTTAAGTTATCTAATGTTAAGTCCTCATTTGGATAGGAATCTCATAACAATTTTTATATAAAATGTGGGAGCTTTCTTTGGAAAGAAAGATCTGTTGTTGTACAGTGCTATGATCTATTGTATTCATAGTCTGTGTTTCAGAAGTGCTATGTTACACAATTTTTCACTGTGGAACTTTGCATGAAGGATTTGCAAATACTGAGAAAGAGAAAAATCAGGATCATGTGTTCCCTTTAGCAGCAGGGAAATAGAGGTAGACAGGAGAGTGGTGGTCCTGCTACAGCTGGCTAGCTAGGCAGCCTTGTGCCCCAATACACCTTTGGTCTGCCGTATTCCCATCTCTTAACTCACCCAATAAAGCCTGAGATGTTCATGGTCTTTCGCATACCTTCACATCTTAAAAGTCATAATATTTCATGGCTCTTGCCTTTGCCTCTTCTGGGCCACATGCTAATAATTCCATTGATGCTTCCTTTTAATTGGCCTTTGTTTTAGAAGCAGCTGTAAGTATCCAATACAATATGAAGGGACAGCTATTGTGGTTTTTTCATCAGAGCTGTGACAACTTCAGATTGAGAAGTAGACACAAATTGTTAAATAGAAAGTATCTTTAGTAGATAGCTTTCTAGTTTGAAGTCTAACTCAGTGCAATGAAGGCAAACAACAAGATGCTGTGCATAGGTCTTATTTTATTTTCTGAGTTTTCAAGTTTGTAAATGGCAGGAGATGCACAGCAGAGTCTTTGGAATTAAGACAACTCCAATAAGACAATGCCTAAGCACACAGGAGGCTAGAAGGGAAAGAAACATCTTTATGCATAGCACAAAGATCATATGGGAACACACTATTCATTTCCCTGAGACTGGCTTCTTTGTAGTAATAACATCTAATAAAGCAGAGGGTGAATATCTCCTTCCAGATAGACAATGATTGTCAGAAGGAAAATACAGTAGAAGACACAATAATTTGAAATTAAACAAACTGAATCAAATTTTAGGCAAGAGACTGAGAGGTGTTATCTTAGTTTGGGGTGTAGTTTAATATGGATCTATACTCTTCCTTTCCTTAAGCCACAACAGGATCCCTGTTAGCCATGAGCAAAGCAGCCCCGTGGACAAGGAAAAGACAGGAAAAGTAAACTCACAGTGTGTCATTTAAACTGCATAATCTGGGGAGGAGGGGAGGAATGGGGAGAGAGAGAAGGAGGACACACAGACCTTAAGGAATAGTTCATTGATCTGCTTTCCCTTATTTTATGCTGCTTTCTAGAGCAAACTTATTCCATAGGGAAAATCATATTCTGTTTAGACTGATTTATAAGGTATAACATGATCTGATGTCATCTGGAGCAAAACCAATTTCACAAGAGACTATGAAATGTTCTCTGTCATTTCTCTTAAGGGATTTAAAACCATAAGATCATGCAGTGTGGTATTATTGGCTAAGAAAACCATCAGATATGGGCACTGCATTGTTATTTGTGTCTAACACTAACTTTCACAATGCAAATAAAAATATGTGTAACATATTTTCTTCTTCCCCATGTACATCTGCTCTAATAGAATTATACTTGTGCACTGTGAACTGCTCGTTTGGAATTTAGGGAAAAGTTAGCAGGATCATTGCAGTGGTAGATTCATTTTCAAACCACAGCAGAACTGCCTCTGCCCTATTATTTCTTTATCTTGGCACTCACCTTTCTTTTTTTTTCAGGTTTTGTGCTCTATTTCCAAGGTGTCAATAAGTGTGTTTGTAACAGAGTTCTCTTAAACTTTGCGTTTAGCTATGACTGTGACTGAGTCACAGTCCATTTTAAAAACCATGGAGTAACACAAATGAATTCAACAATGGGATTTACACCGATCTGGGTTTAACCACATTACTCAGAAAATGTAACATGTAGCCTTACCACAGGAATCCATGTGATAAACTATTTAGGTTTTTGCCTTAAAGTGGAAAGAAATATAAGCTAATTCAAACCTATCCATTTCAGATCTTGAGGTTGTGTCAAAGGAAGGCTGCCATCTTCCTGTCAATTTAAATCAACTTTATCTTCTTAAAGAGCTGCTTGTTCCGTCAAGTCCAGAATGAGTCTATGGCACATCTGGAATAAGAAACAATCCCTAACTCCTGACTCATCAGCAGGACTTCCACCTACCTTAAGAAATACAGCTCAGAGATGATGTGAGCTCTTTGGACTCCTGGCAGAAGTCAAAGGATACTTGGGGACCGGTGAAGTATATGAGAGAACATCACCAGATCCAACTACCAAACACAGTGTTTTAACCACCACAGAAGATATTCCTGTGATGGTTTTTTTTGGTAGTGGGTATTTTTATAGAATCATAGAATTGTTTAGGTTGGAAAAGACCTTTAAGATCATTGAGTCCAACCACTAAACCATGCCTTCAGGTGCCACATCCACATGCCTTTTGAGTGCTTTCAGGGATGGTGATTCTACCACTTCCCTGGGCAGCCTATTCCAGTGACTGACTACCCTTTCAGTGAAGAAATTTTTCCAATATCCAATCTAAAACTCCCCTGGTGCAAATGGAGACCATTTCCTCTCATCCTATCACTTGTTACCCAGGAGAAGAGACCAACCCTCACCTGTCTACAACCTCCTTTCATGTAGTTGTAGAGAGAGATAAGGTCTCCCCTGAGCCTCCTTTTCTCCAGGCTAAACATCCCCAGCTTCTTCAGCTTTTCCTAATAGAACTTGTGCTCCAGATCCTTCAACAACTCTTGTTGCCCTTCTCTGGACCTGCTCCAGAATCTGGACATGCTCCAGAGTCAATGTCTGTCTTGTTGTGAGGAACCCAAAACTGGACACAGCACTCAAGGTGTGGCCTCGCCTTTGCCCGGTACAGGGGGACAATCTCTGCCCTAGTACTGATGGCTACACTGTTGCTGATGCAGGCTAAGATGCCAATGGCCTTTTGGCTACCTGGGCACACACTGGCTCATGTTCAGCTGCTGTCGACCAGCACCCTCAGGTCCTTTTCCTCTATGGAGGTTTCCAGCCACTTTTCTCCAACTCCTGCATGAGGTTGTTGTGGCCCAAGGACCGAGCAGCTCGCCTTGTTGAATCTCATCTAGCTGGCCTTGGCCCATCAATCCAGCCTGTGCAGATCCCTCTGCAGAGCCTTCCTACCCTCCAGCAGTTCAGCACTCCCATCCCACAGTTTAGTGTCATCTGTGAACTGACTGAGGGGGCACTCAAACCAGTTGTTAAACAGGCCTAGCCCCCACACTGGGCCAGGGGGAACACCACTAGAGACTGGCCTCCAGCTGGATGTAACTCCATTCACCACCACCCTCTGAGCCCGGCCATCCAGCCAGTTTTTAACTCAGGGCAGAGTGCCCCTGTCCAAACCATGAGCAGCCAGTTTCTCCAGGAGAATGCTGTGGGAAACAGTGTCAAAGGCTTTACTGAAGTGCCGGTAGACAGATCCACAGTCTTTTCCTTATCCATTAGGCAGGGTCATCCTGTCACGAAGGAAGATCAAGTTAGTCAAACAGGACCTGCCTTTCATAAACCCACACTGGCTGTGCCTGATCCCCTGGTTGCCCCATACATGCCAAATGAAGGCATCTGCTTCATGACCCTCTCTGGCACTGAGGCCAGACTGACAGGCCTATAGTTCCCTGCATCCTCCTTCCAATCCTTCCTGTAGATTGGCATCACATTTGCTAACCTCCTGTCATCTGGGACCTCATTAGTTATCCAGGACTGCTGGTAAATGATGGAAAGTGGCTTGGTGAGCTTTGCTGACAGCTCCCTCAGTAACTTTCAGTGGATCCCATCCAGCCCCATGGACTTGTGTGTGTCTAAGTGGTGTAAAAGGTCAGGGTCACGGCCTCTTTAATACGCAGGCTTCATTCTGATCCTCATCCCTGTCTTCCAGCTCATGAGGCTGGGTACTCAAAGAATAACCTGTCTTGCTCTTAAAGACAGAGGCAGAGATGGCACTAAGTACCTCTGCCTTTTCCTCATCCTTTGTCATTATGCATTTCCCCACATCTATGAGATAAGGAGATCCTCCTTAGCCCTCCTGTTGTCATGATCACAGAATCACAGAATATGCTGAGTTGGAAGGGACCCACAAGGGTCATGAAGTCTAACTCTTAATCCTGCACAGGACATCCCAAGAGTTATACCACGTGCTTGAGAGAACATTGTCCAAACACTTCTCAATTTATTTATGAAAACATTTGGTGTATTTATAAAAACATTTTTGTTGTCTTTTACAGCAGTAGCCAGCTTAATTTCTGGGCTTTGTCCATTCTTTCTTTCCCTGCATAACCTCACGACATCCTTGTAGTCCTCCTAAGTTGCCTTCCCCTTCCTCCAAAGGTGATATACGCTCTTTTTTACCCAGAATTTCAGCCAAAGCTCTCTGTTCAGCTAGGATGGTCTTCTTCCACGTCAGCTTGTCTTTTCGCACATGAGGACAACCTGCATTCTTGAAGATTTCCTTCTTGAAAAACCTTGTCCAGCCTTCCTGGACTCCTTTGCTATTCAGGACTGCCTCCCAAGGGACTCTGACAACCAAGCCCCTAGACAGACCTTCCTAAATTCAAGATGGCAGTTATGCTGATCCCCTTCCTTTTTTCTCTGAGAATTGAAAACTCCATCATTTCATGATCCCAAGATAGCCTCAGACCATCACATCATCCTCTAGTTCTTTTCTGTTCACAAAGAACAGGTCCAACAGGTGCTTCCCTTTGGCTCCCTTACCAGCTGTGTCAGAAAATGGTCTTACACACACTCCCATAACTTCCTGGACTGCTTCCCCTCTCTGCTTCAACTCTGGAAAGTTGAAGTCCCCCTAGAGAATAAGGGCAAGTGATTGCGAGACTACCTACAGAATATTTCATCTGCCTCTTCATCCTGGCTGGTGGTCTACAACAGACTCCCACCAGGATAGCTGCCTTGTCCTTCTCTCTGATTCTTGCCCAGAAACACTCAACCCTATTGTCACAATCATTGAGCTTGAGACAACTAAACACTTCCTAACATACACGGCTACCTCCCCACCTCTCTTTCCTCGCTCATCCCTTCACAAGAGTTTGTAGCCATCCATCACAGCACTCCAGTTGTGCAAGTCATCCCACCATGTCTCACTGATGGCGACTATGTCGCAGCATTCCCACTGCACAATGGCTTCCAGCTCCTCCTGCTTGTTGCCCATGCTGCCTGCATGATACAAGCTTAAGGTGTCATTAGTTAAGAGGAACAAAAAATCTTTCTGAGGTAGCAAGGCAGAAGGAGATTTTGGTGTTAAGACATTCTTGGGATCTGTTCCCAAGTTTCTTCTGTTGGGAGAGATCTTTGTCTTGGAGCAGAAGGTCTTTGTCACAGAGAATGCCCTCTTGTAAGGGAGAAAACCGGTGCCATATTCAAAGTTGGGAGAGTCTCCTCAAAAACAAACAAGCACTAGGCCCAAGGAATGATTCCCCCACTAGCAGCATGCTCTTGGAAATCACCTGCAACCATCTGCAGCCTTCTTGCCTTCAAAATCCAGAGGGACCCTCACTCCTCAAAAAGGGCCCATCATGAATGAGAACACCTACCTCATAAGAAGACTGGGTGTAAGTTATTGTATTTAAAATCTGTGTCTTGCAGGAAGAGGAAACTTCTAGAACTAAAGGGACTTTTCTGCCCAGAAGGAAAAAATATCCAATCTGTTTAGCCATATAATTAATGACAGGTGGACGCTTAATGTGCCAAATGCTGTAAAAAAATAGTGCTGACTGAACATGTTGGTTTCAGTCTTTCAGCCTGGGCAGCAAGAAAGAATTGCTGAGATAGAGTTGTTTCCACTCTCCTTTGCTTAATATATAGGGGAACATGGTAAGTAGTGACCTAGTTTCAAAGAACAGTGTTATCTCAAATGCCTCCTGCCTCACCTATATGAGGAATGAATGCATCAGGATGAAAAGGCTCTTGGACAAGCCTACACAAAAGAAAGAGCTGTGTCACACATCTGAGTAAATGAACAAGCAGAGAAATCAGCAGAAAGCCCTCATTACAAGTAATGGGGTTCAGCTTCCCAGGGTAAGAAAATTATTTTCCCATAACAGTTCAGACACCTTCAATTTTAGAAAATCAAGATTTAGAAAGGATTGACTAGGTGCCTCAGCAAAGCTCACATGGAAGAGGAAGAATGAAATACATACTTTTACTTGATGGAGAATGGTAAAGTTTGCTAGGCAGGCAGCAATAAAGAAGCACAAGCACCACTGCCAGGTGCTTCACTAGAGACAATTCATAAAATCAAGATTTACTTTATTGAAACATGAAGAAAAAAGAACAATGTTCACACACAAGAACTATCAGAACATAATCAGTCAGGGACAAAAAATGGTAGCACACTGATCACATCCCCTGCTTCAGTCTCAATTGCATCATAAACCCATTTTCTATTGCAGCGACATTCTGGTCCACATTTGTTTGAATTGCATTTGGGGCAAGGATAGAAGCAACCCAGGCAGTCCATTTCCAGGCAGTCACATAAATCTATATCATTATAAAGCAGCCTGCCATGTTTGTCATACTTCTTTGTAAATCTGTGGAAGAGAACAAAAATTATTCTCAGAGAATGCTTCAACGCATTCAGAGACTAAACCAAATACATGTGGAAAACATCTGTACAACAAGTATTTAGTCTTTAACAAACTCACAGCAAAATTAAATACCAGCATTATATCCCATTTGCAACAGCCATTGGTACTAAAAAATGAATGTGTACCAAACTATATCAAAATTCCCTTAAAGTCACACAGAAAACCCTTGTTTTCCCAACACACCTTTCAAGCATAATAAGAAATCGCTCTGCAAAATACAATGCTTTTAGTAATTTCATTTAGATTTAGTGAACAGCCTATAGGCCTTTTTTTAAAGTAAAGTATGTAATAAATCAGAGGTCTTACTTGGACTCGTAAAAAATATTTTGTTTCATCTGTGACATGCATGCTTTCTTTTTCTGCTGCCTAGTTTCAGGATTGAAGTCAGCTACCTGAGGTCCTGGATTTTGAAAGGCTAAGCATTTTAATTGTTTCTCGAGTTTTTGCTGTAAATAAACAACAGAAAATTTGTAATTAGTACAATTGGAAAATATATTTATTAGCTGCCAAGTGTCCTCACTGGCTTTTAAATGACATTAAAATTAATATTCCAGATAATTTATAAGATTATATTGATTGTTTAAAATGTTTGCTTGTCTAACTATTAATCGAGTATTCCTTTTACCGACTGTGCATCCTGACCGGAGATGGAACAATCATGACTCTGAATGCATGACTCTGGTACAGTGCCATGGAGTTTGCAGGTTGTCATGTGAGAGGCAGAATTATGTGTTTTGTTCTTCAACTTTATCTAAAATGTAAAAACAAGTACTATGATTATAAGCATCTCAAATGGATTCACTCTTATTTTCACTGTTCCCTCAGATGCCTAGAAACTATCTTTGTCCAAACAATCTGAGGGCAATAAAAATGTCTGAAGGAGCAACTAACGCAGTAAGGAAGCATTTTCACAAGTGAGAAATATGAAAAAAAACCCCAACACACAGACAAAAACACAGAAGCTCAACTGAGCAGTTTTCTGAGAAATAGAAGGAAGCATTTTCCTGCCAATTTTATGGACATCATGTTTGCAATTAGCTAAAACTGCTGAATACTTTCAGAAGTTAAAACATCATCGCTGTGTATTACCATTCCACATAGCCCATGTATGTTGACAGATATTTCTAAAGTCACTGCAAACAAACATAAGCATCATGTCAAACAATTTCCTTTTGGACGATGATTGTGCACTTTGATCATACACTTGTCATTCATTATGTAAAGGCACAAAAATACATACAAATTTATCTTTTCTCCTGTTGTGTAAATGGAGCTGCCTTGCCATCTCTCAGCTTCCCTGGAGGGTGTCATTCCTTTCAGAGTCCACAGTGATTTTCCACAAACAACTGAGCACTTTCACTGTTTCTCATGGGGAAAGCAGTGGCGGTTCAGCCCAATCTGCTGATACAGTGATTCAGAAATATACATGCACTTGAGTGCACTTTTTTACTAGGTGGTTGATGCTGTCCATCTTCAGCTGCATCCTCCTGAAAACCTATAGGGCAATCTCATATACCTACATTATATGCTTTGGACTCTGGGGTAGATTTTCAGCATCATCACCATTCATAATCATAAATAATACAATTTTAAGTTGCAAACAAATAATAAACTATGGCAGTAGTCCTCCTTCTAAGACTACTCTCCTATTTCCCCACTTACTTAGAATTGCTCTTAGCCCTCTAAATCACTTCACTGCAAACTTGATCCACTTCACTGTTGTTGTTACTGATACTTCCTCCTGACTCCAGCTCTTTATTTTTGTAATGACTAAAGAAATTGAAGGCAATGGTAAGTACCTTGATAATAAAATAGTACGGGAGAAGTCATACCAATTTTTGGTGTCTTACTGAGCAGTCCTTAGCAGGAGACACATTTGTTTCTGCAGATGTTTCCGGGGAAGAATAGCTCTTCTCGCAGTTTTCTTCCACAAGATCACTCATTTGACCACCCTTGTGAAATACGCAGATATTTGTTAGACATATACAACAATATAAACAGACTTGTAATTTAAAGCAGGTGATATCCATTCAAGGCTTTTATGTGTTCTTAATCAACAGCAAATGCGAAACAAAATGTGGGTCAGTCCCCGCGCCGGCCCGCAGGTGGCACTGCTGCCCCAGCCGTGCGCGGTAGGGCGGGCTGCGCCCATCGCCGGCATTCCCGGCGGGTTCACTGTTCTTCCCGGGGATTTCAACCAACGGAGTGAACCTAAGATGCTTGGCTTTCGAATCTCACTCCTTTGCGGAAGACTTTTTTAATAAGTAGAATGTGTACCTTTTAGGTTTAATAGAAAAACGTGCATCACTCACTCTGCTAACAAAGTACCCAGGGAGGCCTGTGGGTTCTGTGAGTCTATCCTGCAAATGCCATCCATCACCTCTCTGCCATCAACACAGTTTAAGGATGGATGTTAGCTACCTCTCACCAGCCTTGTGCAGCTACTTAGGTAAAATATTTTATGTAATATATACAGTACCAGCACCTCAGACCTTAATCCCAAACACAACCAGAAATAACTTAAAATTTCTGGAGTTCCTCCAACCCTTCCCTACTTGCTGCCCAGTCTCTCCCATTACCTCTGAAAGGTAGCACAGTGGTCTCTGTCAGTTTACCCTGTACTTCAGGACTGTTGCCCCAACCCTGTCCCAGAGAAGGACTTCATTTCACCACTGCCGAAGGACCAGCACCCATCTAAGATAAGCAGGAGTCCAAGCTTTAGGTTTGGACTCTCTTGCAGCCACTTCCTGCAGGGCAACAGTCAAAGTGAGAATAGGAACAAGAAGGAATTGACTTTGGAGTACCTGGAAGGGATGTCTTTTTGAGAGCTGAAACAGGCTGAAGGCTGTTTCTGAGAGGGCTTCCCGTTCTCTTCAGTAACCTGAAGAATGACAGATGTGACAGTGTTCACAATGGGATGCTTGACAGCAACTGTTTTCTGGGACTTAAATATCATTTTAGGATTAGAAAAGGAATTGTTACCAAGCAATTAATATTTACTGGATTGGGGAGCCTGCTTTCCTACTGGAAATTTGTTAGGGGTCTGCAAACGAATAAAGAATGAAGGGCAACACTCCTAAAGATGAGTATTGCTCTTCATTTGCACTCAAGTTGGAGTCCTGGTAAGGATTTTCTTCCGACATCTCCTCTTGTGTCCAACCATATATTTAGCATTGTTAAAGCACTTTATGAGTATGCATGATCATCATCCATGCCTGTTTTATCACAGTATGCAGGGTTCAGGACCAGAACAACCATCAGCAGCTACCAGTGTAAGCATGCAGAGTTTACATGTGTTGTCTTGTGGTGGTGTAAAAATTTTATTGCTTTGACAACTAAGTCCTAACAGTTATCTAGAACCAAACACACAAAATCAGAGACCTAATTTTAAACACTAATAGAAAAGAACAAGCATCTTGTTCCACAGATGTGTTTAAAATGCCGTTGCACCTTAGCAAAAATATCCTACGCAGAGAATGCAGCAGATTTCTGTCTACACATACATATACTCTGTGGTGTTGAATTTTAATCTTCAGGAGAGATACCAAAAAAAAATGAAGCAGAATGTAACTAGGAAAGTGAGCAAATTTTAGAAACAGGTGAGACTCATGGGACTGATTATCCTCCATTGTGTGTTCTGAGGGGAGACAGGGAAATGAGGGAGACACAGACATCCACAATGAAGTCTGCAGAACCTAATTATCAAAGGGAAAGTATTCTTGGTTCTGAAACAGAGTTTTTTCTTCTACTATTTTTAGTTTGACTCTAGTGATAACCCAGGGGCAATGCACTGAACATTGGTCTCTTCTGTAAAAATTTCAACTCTGAGGACAACCACCAATTGCACTCTTCCTCCACCAAAACCTGTGGTCTCCCATGCTTTCTGAATACAGCAAGTACTTTTGTGGAGCTGACCATCCACAGATTAACATCCCATTGTGGCTACACTGTACGGCCGAGAACTGGCAATTTCAGCACAGAGCCTTGAAACAGTTGACCAGGCTAAAAGCAAAGTAAGGGAAGAAGAAAATTAGAGGCTGTGTTATATTAAGAGTCTTATCCATGACACAGATGTTTCTGCTCAGAGAACAGTTTCAGAAGTTGTTGAGATTTGGAAGGAATTGCATTTGTTTATGATTCTCATAAAAGAAATATTTTCCTATATCTCTGGTTTTTCAAGAATTTAGTATCTCTGTTTATGTTCTCTGCAGATTGCACAGCTAAGTGTTTCGGCTGGTGTGAAATGTGGTGACTAGCATTCCAAATAGTTCAGGCTGTTTGATCTCAGCAGCCTAAAGCTAGTGTCTCTGCAAGGCTTGCCAGAGTGAATGCACATTGTTTTCAAGTTGTATTTGTTTGTGCCACTGGAGACATTCTGGCTGAGATATGTAAAGATGTTCATCACCTTCACCAGGGCAAGATAAGATGCTGTCCCTATGGCATTAATCCTCGGTCCACACGGATTAGACAGACCAATTGCAATAGTCCCACCTTCCTCATAGCCTAGTTCTGCAGAAATGTCTGTGGGCTCAGGAACCAGCAGTCAAATTTGTGGCACATTCAAGTACGTATCTCAGAATTTCTATAGGACATCTGGTGCCAGCCAAATAAAGAATGAGAATAAATTGATCTGTCTCAGATCAACTATGGACTGAACTTTAAAGCTGTGGAAAGACCACTTGGCATCTACTCTGTGCCTTCTCTCACAGCCACAAGTGTGCATGTGTTCAGAAAATGGCCTTGAAGCCAGGTAGGAAACACAGACCAGATGAAGAAACAGATCTTATCTCTTGTAACTCAACTGGTTTACCAGAACACTGATAAACATGGTGACAGCACAATGGCCCATCCTTTAACAGGGGTCTGGAGGAACAAATGCATCCCTCTCCAACTAAAATAACACAAATCCTCATGAATTCTCCCTCCCAAACCCAGACACCTTCTGCTGTATCTGAAAGTGAGGGATCCTGTAGCTGAAGTTAAGCAGTTAATTATAAAATCATGTGCATCTTCTGGTTGTCATACAATAGTCAGAAGAGAACTTCGAGGTACTTACTTACCTTCTGAAAACCTGTGGTTCTGAAGGGTGTATGTTCAGTTCAGAGCAGACAGCAAGAGAGCAAGGAGGTTCTCCGTAATTTTAAATCATACTTACCAAAGAGAGGAGGGGAATGGCACAGCCTAGACTTACTGCTGCACGCAGTTCCTCTGATATTGGAAGTATGACATCAGCCCCAGAGTGACTGAAACAGAAGACAAATAATCAAAAGAATGCTCCCCAGAGAAGCAGGCTGAAGACAGCACCAGGTAACTGTCTTAAAGGACCTCACACTTTCTGTCTCATTAATTATGCCTTTTAAATAGTACTTAGCACAAAGAGTGAGAATAGAGAAATTGTATAAACTGGGATGAGACTTCTCACTTCTCATTTGCATCTATAAACAACAGAGCAAATGCATTTCTTAGAGCTTTTTTTCCTTAAAGGTAAGTAAACAAAAATACCCTGTAATAAACTACTGCATTTTTTATTTTAAAATTTTTTAAAAGTGAGGTATTTTTAGGGCATGGATGTAGTAAAGAAACACTGTACCATTTTAGACAAAATGTTCTCAATTCTATTCACTGTTTCCAAAAGTCAAAAATAAATATGCTCCCCAATTACTGAAGTGCAACCTCATGTTTCATCTTGCTGCCTTTCAGGTTTATTTGTTGCACTTGTGCAGCCAACTCAGTCTTCTCCTGATACCTCCAGATGCCAATTTTCAGCTTGCTGTAATCACCAATGGCTTTCATTATTCTTCTCTAGAACACAGCTAAATCCTAATAAGCATCTGAAACTGTCAGGTCTTATAAATTCTCCTTTTGTGGCTTAGACAAATAGTCCAACATGTCTTTTTATCTTTATCAGTTGTATCCACCCATTCTCTGAGGTATTTTATAACCCAGACTGAGGGCAAGTAGATTTTTTATTTACCATATTTTTCTTTCCCTCCAAACATTTTAAAACCAAAAGATAATACACAGCATTCAAGCAGGAGACCTTAGCTACCCAGATGCAAATGCTGCTACGCATACCTTCATTTTGCTTCACAGAGTGTTTGTTGGGGTTCTTGTTGTGAAAAATAAACCAGAAATCCCTCAAGGGGAAAAAAAAAATCACAATCTCCCAAATACTTATAAAACAGCAAGCCAAAACCAAAAAACCAACAACCTGGTTTATTCTCATAATTTTTTTCTGAGGTTCTTCTCTCTCCATTAACTACTTGATGGAGAAAACAGAAATTAATTCTATCAGTATAAAAATTGTAATTAAACCATCTTATGCTTAATATCTCTTTCCAGTTTGCTAATTATACTCATGTATCTGAACTTTTCCTCAATTGCTTGTGAATGAGTTGTATTTGTTTATCACGGCATACGTGATAACATGTAGCCTGCAATCTGCTCAGAAAAGCTTCTGCTGGGTGGGTGTCCAACTACAAGGATGTAAACATAGGAGGATTAAAATCTTAGGCGACATTTAGAGAGATTGATTTCAGAGGTGAAACTCCTAAGGGTTCCTATAGGGACAAGTCTTCCCCACCATGAGCACGGGACTGTAAATACACCTGGGTAGATACAATACAAATGTGGCTACACAATACAATATGGGGGGAGGGAGGTGCAGGGGAGCAGATGTGTTAAAGTTCTCTTAAGCTTCCTGCAAATCAGGCTGATTGCTCCTCAAACCACCCTGCCCACAATGTGCTCAGTAGCACCTACAGGGAGACAAATGGGGCAGCTGAAGAGGAAAAAAACCACATTTTCCAGTGTAAACAATTAATCTGTGATATTCTTGTCCTATTGGGAAACAGTTCTTTGGATGTCTATGATTTCATTGTTAAAATTTTGACAGAGTGCTATTCCTCCAATTTTATAATTAATTTCCCTCCTCTTCCTCCCTTCACCCTCGTTTTTTCCAAACAACCAGGTCTATCAAGTCTTTCTGCCTCTTGATTTTCCCCTCCTGCACGTTCAAATCGGCAACAGTCACCGGGAAGAACGGCGTGGGGTGGGAAGGACGGAACAGACGGGAGGAAAGCACATGGAATTTCGGGAGATGATTTTAGTGGCTGAGATGGCCAGAAGAGAACGCGCAAGGCTCGTGTGAGGCACCAGGTGGGAACAAGCTCCCCTTGTCCAGAGAAGGCTGTAAATACTCCTTGCCGATCGGCCCGGCCCTGCAGCTCCGGACAGACCCCTCAGGGCTCCTACAGGCAAACCGACCCACGCCGTGCGACCGAGCCCAAAGCAGAGGCGCCAGCGTATGGCCTCCGTGCCCACAGAGCTTCCTCGGCCTCGGGGGCACATCCCCATCTCCCTGAGCCCCCCGGCGCGGAGCTGCCGCCGGGAGCTCCCCTCCTGCCCCCTGCCCCCTCCCAGCTGCGCCCACACTCGCCTGCCTCGCGTTCCGCCCGTGCCGCCCCGATCGCCCGCACCTTGCGAGAGCGGACCCAGCGGAGCCCACGGCCGAGCGGGCAGCGCCCCGGGGGAAGCCTGCCAAGGAAAGGGCCCGGCGAGCAGAGGAGCGAGGGGAAACCGCGACGGGAGGAGCAGCGGTGCGAACCCGAGGTGAGTAACGCCTGCAATCGAGGGACGCCTGGGGAAGCACCTGGAGAGCACCACGGCCGGGCAGGTGGGTGATACTCGCCACAGGAACGGCGGTCTGTGGGAGGGACCCTGCGCGGAGCAGAGAAACAGTGCGGAGGAAGGAGTGTCAGAAAGGAGCGATTCGGGACTGACCTCCACCTGCTTTCCTCCTTATCGCTGGGCTGCTGTAGGAGAGGAGGTGAAAGAGGTGGGAGGGAAGATGAGGCTGGGAAAAACGAAGGGAGGGGGGATGGTGATGCTTTAATTTTTGGTTTTGTTTCTCCCTATCAAAGGCTATTTTAATGGACGACAAATATTAGGCATCTATTTTAATAGCAAAAAATCAAATTATTTTCCCGAAGTCAAGTCGATTTTGCCCTGTCCTGGCTCCAGTTAGAACAAGGTTAGTTTTTGCAGTAACCAGGAGGGGGCACGTCCAGGACACTGATGTTATGGGTGTTACTCTGCACCGCCAGGGACAGGGGAAGGGAGTCTTTTCCGAAGAGAAGAGGTCCTTTCCAGGGTCGGCGGAAGGACGGGTCAGGTATTGTTTCTGTGTGAATCTTCGCCTCTTTCTTGTACTGTCAGTCATTAGTATCGTTCCCGTTACTGTTGTTTTCTTACCTCATTGCTGTTTGCAGTCAATTGTTCTAATCTCAACTTGTCATCTTTGCCTTTTGTGTCTCCTCTCCTCCCTATCATTCTGCAGGGAGAGGAGGAAGGAGGGAGTGAGCAGGCAGCAGGTGGTTTGGAGTCTCAGTGGGAGCACTAAATTGGGGAGTGCCATTCCTTAACTACAACATGCCCCTGATAATAGTCGGTAAGTGGTATCCCTGCTTTTACCACAACATATGCGCTTTTTCACCTCATGTTCTTCCTGCGTTGTCGCTAGCCGGGTGCTGCGGCTTTGCGGTGCCCGAACGCAAGGTGCTGTGACCTTCCAAAAGCGTGTCCTTAGCGAAGCCGCTCGGCAGGACCAGTGCATGCTCACACATGCGTACACATGCACACACGGATAGCTCCTCGATGGCAAAAAGGCAGGAAGGGTTTCCATACAGAGTTCCACAGAGCAGTTTGTTGCAGCCACACTATGAAGGGTTGCAGGGACAAAGACAGAGAACAACGGAGGGTCGAGGTTTAAGTACGGGAGCGGGGCGAGCATCACAGACCAATGATCTGAGGACACAGAGCGGGACACAGGTGGGACTAGGGAATGGGAGCCAATGGGGAAGCCATAGGGGAGTGGCAATGGGACAAGGGCCAGTGGGGGAAACCTGGAGTGGAGAACCTTCTAGGGCATGGGACATATAAGGTAACAAAGGGCGGGGAGGCCAACAGCCAACCAGGGAAGCAGAACTGGGGTATATTAACATAACAGGGCAAAGCGTCCTGGGAGAAGTCTCTTCTGTTCACTCTAACTGGGGGAGGAATCTCTGATCTTAGGGACTATCCTACCAGTGGACTCTCTATGTCCTTTGTAACATAGAGTCACTGGCCACCACACTGCATCAGGATGAGTATTCCGCAGCCAGCCAAGGTCAGCCTCCCCCTGTGCCCACGCAGGTCCTTGTCTCATCCCATCACAAATGAAAGATAGTGACCCCCCCGAAGACCACAGCCCATTGTCCCTCTGGCGCAGGGAAGATTTTGACTTCTTAAGGAACCATCACCAAACATAGCAGCAACAGTGGTTTTATTGAAGTAAGATATTGTGGAAGTGAAACTTATCAAAGGGTTGCTTAAAAATAGGTTCATTCTGTTACTTGCTGCACAGAGGATACAGTAGTGATTCAAAGTTAGCAATGCACAGTCTTAGTGTGCTATGATACAAGGTTATGCACGATGTTGATCACTTACCAGTGCAGTTGGTAAAGGGTGTTTCAACCTTGAGAAGCAACCCTGAGAGATGTCCTAACTCCAGTGGAGGTCACCCCCATGCCTTAGCAGGGAGAGAGCTCAGAGAAGGCTCACTTAGGCTGTCATATTTATGGGATAAAGCAGTTGGCTCACAGTCAAATTACAAGTGATGGAAAAGGTAAAGGTGAGACTCCTTGTACCCACAACCCCCTTTGTTCCTTGACAAATGAGTCTATTGTTCTTGTGTTAATCACATATTTCCAGTTCCAGTTTCCAAGTTTATGGCATTAATGCTCACCATGTCACCCTTTTCCTGCATGGGCTACCAGAGAACAAGCTGGAACTAGAGAAGTTTTAGCCTGGTCTAGGTCTAGGCCTTTGCTGCCTTTGGAGTCTGAACCCAAGTACCATTAGTTTGGCCAAGGGGTTGAGTCCATACATCACACCTGGCTCTGGAAGAGCCCCTGCACCTCTGAGTCAGGGGATGCAGAGATGACAGCTCTTTTTATCTTTTGTGAGTCACCACACAGCAGGAACGTGGCAAGGCAACATCTCAGTTCATTTTTTGGCTTTTTAGCCCACATCCCTTTTCCCTACCCCGTGCTCACGTTTCCAGGACTTGCACCAACCCTGAAAGAAGCAGCAGGCTGCTCCACCCACCTCATCAATGTACCATCAGTGCAGCCAGATGGCATGGGGCTTGTGCCTTGGCCACCCAGGCTCCACAACCAGCTGCCTTCTCCTCGCTTGCCTGGGAGGCTTCTTGGGGTGCCAGGATGGAAAGGGGGCACACCCAGAGTGGGGCAGCATGACAACTGTGCCAGGAGGTGCAGAGGAGAAGCTGGCTGGTGCTCTTGAACCTTGACTTAAACAGCTCTAAAGTCTCCCTCTCCACTGGGCTTGGCATGCATCCTTGCCAGCTCATGAGTCTGCTGGCCTGTCACACATGCATACAGTATGGGCAGAACAAGTGTAGCTTTTTGACTTCCACACTCTCAAGGCAGAGAGCAGGACTTAAAGCAAAAAGCTGGTCTTTTCACATCTATCTACTTTTTTTCCCCACTCAGGGCCTACTGAATGCATCCTATCTATCAATGACAGCCATTTTTACTGGAAGTTGCCCCATACACACACATCTTCACAATTACATGCCCCGTAACACCTACACAGTCTGCATAAATACTATTAAAGCTCATTTCCTGATGTCCTCATATTAATTACCCATGAACTTTCTTTCACCCCAATTCTCTCTGCAATAAAGCAGCATTCCCAGCTTGCCCCAGATTCCTCCCATGCATCTCTTCTTCCGTTGTTGCATTTAGCAGTTGCCACTCTCCAAACCTCTGTACTCAGCTTGTACTCCACAGCAGCAAGAGCTGCCACTGATACAGCCACCAAGTGCAAATGTGTGGATTCTGGAAGTGATTCAGATCTGCTCCTACTCAGGCAGCTTGCCTAGCAATCGCCTTCACCATTCTGCCTCTGCCGTGAAAACTATGCTGAAATTCTGAAATACAGGCTGTCACTGGGAGGCAGACAGTTCATGCCTTAAGAGGCCACCTACAAACAGACTAGACAGGAATAAGGGAATAAAGGTAGGTATTTATTTGAAAGGCCTTTAAAGGTACACCCTGGGAGCCAGAGGCTACTGCCAAGATGGACCCCAAGATGGACAACAGGTGATGAGTTCTTCACACTTTTGTAAGTTTGGTTCATTTGCATATGAGGGTTAATTCTCCAATTAAAGCTTCAGTTAATTATGTAATTCCCATCAGCTTGCCCCCCCTTTCAGAGGCTTTTGGTTTATACTTTTTGGGCCTAGGCCGGTCTGAGTGTCCTTGGAGAGCAGGCCTGGAGAGGCTTTGTTATGTCTACCCAGCATGAGAGAGCAGAAATTATCAGGCTACAAGAAACTTCAGAGTTACACACTAAGCAGTACAGGATTTGAAAAACATCAAAGTTAAAACCTAAGACATCATAGTCAGGAGCCATTACTTGAAAATAACTTCTTATTTAAACTTCTTCTAGTAATTTTTACATATTGGCATTTCAAGTTAAATGTTTTATTCAGTAGGATGAAGAAAAAAGAAAAGCCTGGAAGACTGGTTAGAAAGGAGTAGTGGTTGCTCATGGTTGTAGAGAAATGGTTTGAACCTACTGGGCACAGGGTAAAGTTGTGGGATGTTTCTTGAGCTTTGCTTAGCCTACCTGATGAGGCATACAGTGCCAGTGATTAAAGTGGAAAGTGGAAATCAGAGAAAATGCTGAAGCAAAACAGCTTCAGTACTGGCACAGGTTCCCCAGAAAGGCTGTGGACTTCCCATCCCTGGAGGTGTTTGAGGCCAGGCTGGACAGTGCTTTGAGTAACCTGTTCTAGTGGAAGGTGTCCCATCCCATGACAGGGGGATTGGAACTATGTCATCTTTAAGGTCCCTTCCAACCCAAACTATCCTATATAGGTTCTATGATAAAACCCCTGTAATTCACCACAGTCTCTCTCAATCAACTTGAAGAATACTTGCAAGAATGCATGCAAATTTTCTTTGGTATTCTCTTTAACTAGATCAAATGCTACAGAGGTCAATTGTTCCCAGCACAAACTTGTGTCACTAGTTGGTAATTCCCATACAGTAAGGGGATTCTCAAACAGTCTGGAAATAGTTTCAATTTTAATTTGCAGCTGTGGAGAGCAGAGTCAATTCAGTGCAGTCAATATGGCAGTGTTTTTCTTAAATGTATTTAGAGGATGCCAGTGAAAAATCCTTAGTATTAACATGTCTGGGTTTTATTCTTTTTTTTTCATAGAGCAGTATTCTAACTTATTTTGTCTCCTGCATTCCCACATAACAGCGTTTCCTGATCCATAACATGTTAACTGATCACCTGTACTGTAATTTTGTCATAATACTGTCACCCCACAAATAAATGAATTGCATGGACTGAGTATCCCATACTTTTTTTAAGGACAAGCTAATATGGTTTCCTAATACTAGTGGACTGAATTTTGTCTGTCACCTCCAAAATGCTGTGTAAGCAAGGTGATTAACCTTGTATCTACAGCACAGGAGTTGGGCTCTATGATTCTGATGGGTCCCTTCTAACTCAGCATATTCAGTGATTCTATGATCAGCGAGCACCTCAGTGCAATTAGAACAGTGATGTTCCAGAGGGGTTAGTTTGGACTAGTTGCACACTAGTGCCATGGACAAAATGACCATCCAATGTCGCACACCAGGAGCTCATCATCTCCTAGACAAATTTTATCCAAAAACAACCCAGTTCACACACTCCAAGACCACGCTGGGGGCTGAAGCATGCTAAATGGAGACAACCAGCAGGGTCTCTTCGAAAGCACATGGCTAATCAAACACAAGTGTACACACATTAAGTACAGCTCTGCTAAGAAAAAACAACGTTTGAATGGCAAGGCATTTATTTCTTAATTAATATTAAAATTTGAGGATTCTTTGGTCCTTTCCTTCCTACAGGTCTGGAGTCATTCTGAAGTTTGTCTTTCATAGCACTGTTCTCAATAATTGTCCTCTTTGCAATTTAAAAACATAGAAGTGGAGAAAGATTATAGATCATTGTACAAATGAAACAAAACAGAATATAAACTTTTTCAGCTTCCTCCCATGTTTTTGCCACAAATATGCAGCACACCTTTCATTTGGATATTCAGAAAAAAACCCCCAAAGGATTCAGGACTGTATCTATATGTTAGATTATTATTAGCAATGCATCCCTAAGACCTCGTTCAGGAGTAAATTATTTTAGATATAACATGCAAGTATGTTTATAATTTCTTTTCCTAAATCCTTCTTTTCTTTGTGAATTAATTTATCCAGGCTTTCTAGTGGGAAGACAACCACGGGACTCATAAAAATGTGCTTTACCTTTAATTACCGCTTATAATGAATACCAGTATGATCGTGAATCACATATAATATACTGGAAATTGTTTTCCAAGTCAATCATCTACATTTTTCTCTAACCAGCTGGCAACTTTGATTAGTAGTTTTCCCCTTTCAATATTTTCAAGTTTTGCAGATTCCAGTAGCAGAGTAATAGCCTCTCTCTCATCCTCTTCCAAAGTAGCATTATAAAAAACCTGCAACTGAAGAAATAAATGCATGAGCTTAGTTCACATAACTTCACTTGCAGCAAGCAACTGTGTCCCTGACAGATGCTTTAGACAGAAGTGCACAGAAAAGGGGCAGATGAAAGAGACTAAAGAGGGGATGGGGCAAGGTTACTGATTTACACTAACATGGGAAAGCTCCTTACATATCAAGAACGTGCCCTTTTGCTGTTCCTCTAAAAATCCTTTCAAATGCAGCCAGCTTCACTGGTACTGGTGGTACCACACTGTCTAGGACTAGTTGGGTAGAAGAATCCTCTTGTGCTGCCTGTTCTACAATCACAGAATAAGAAATCTTTCTTATCAGTCTAATAGGCAAAAGACAAGAGAGGACTGAAAAATAGTAAAGAAATACTTGGGGGAGGCAGTGATTGAACAATATGAGAAATTATACAGATGTCAGTGTGACAACCTAACATGCCAGCAGCCCAACTGTTGGTACATTTTCAGTAGACATCATGAGAGAGGTTGTCTCTACAGACAGATTTTATAGAGGAAAATGAGACAGTTTTGATAGAATTTGTGGGGACTCTGCTCCAAACATGAAGGTTTGGAAGACATCAACATTATGTTTAATGATTTGTTTAAAGAACAAAAAATTGTATTTACAAACTGTCGATAAAGTTGAGACTAAATGCTCCTCTGGTTTACCTCTTGGATCTGTACATCTGTTTTGACAAATCTTCCCATGACTTTTAGTACATCATACAATAATTCCTGCCCATATCTGTAAAATTGAGATAAAGGTCCTTCAAATAGCATGTTAGCAAATATACTAAATTTCATCTCATTTGAAAATAATCACACTATTTAGTTATTATTTACTATGTTGCAAATACCAACTAAGTGGAAGTTTGCAACTGTGGACTGTTTTCCCTTTTTTAAAGAACTACCATTAATATTCCATTTAGACATTTGAGCCGCACGAAATACGATAATTACCTTTCATTTTCTTTTCTCAGTAAGATCTGGTATTTGTACTTTGGTAATGTTAATTCTTTGCATGAAACAGATAATCTCTCTGAGCCCATACAGCCAAACTGAGCTAGAAAAGCTAACCAGTGATTTGCCTAACAAGTTGGTGTTCCTGTTGCTGTCCTGAGGGTGGCATATAAACACTTGCACTATTCTTTAGTTTGAAATTAAGTGGTCAGTTTTCCAGCAAATTTCTCATCAGTTTAGAACACAGAAAAGCTCTGTAAGGGAACAAATTGATATGACACAAATCTGCTACAACTTGCCTTTTCTAGCAACATTTGAATGTTCCCAAATGGTTTTGGTTATGCTGCCACTAATGGATCACAGTGGCCTCCTCTGCTATCAAAAGCAGCTGGAATGTACTCTGTCACAGCCCTGCTGCTTTTCTTCATTGCCAAGGGGAAGGGAGTCTTCAAACAGACATCAAAAGACTTGCTTTGCTCAAGAGAGGTAGCCCAAGCTCACCTGCCATTTCCCTGCAGCAGTACAGGTAGGCTGGAGATGGGTTAAGATTTAAGTCAGGGAATAACACTGTAGTTGGTCCTAGCAGTGCTAGCATGCCTGCATGCTCTAATCCCCGATCTCTTCATACTTTCTTTGGAAAGGAGGTGAGGATTTTACTTCAGCATTTTACACCTATGATTTACAGCATTTTACACCCACACTTGTAAAATCCAAGTGGATAAACCCACTTCTAGAGTCAGAATTCCCAGGAGTACTTAAAAGCACAGAAACGGTCATTAACAGGCTAATTTTTAAAGTCTTCTGTGTTTAATGAGCTATTCTTTGGCATTAAACCCTGATCAGAGTTGAACCCTCTGAAAACTGCTCTGCATACTTAATTGAATCAGTCATTACAAATAGCCATCTCTGGAAGGAAAATCTGCACCTGAATTTTACAGCTCAAACGTAAAGACAGAGGAAGAAGACAAAGAGCCACAGAAATTAAAGGAAGCCAAAACTTGTTGCTTACCCTTGACTTAGAAGTGGCCAATTTTCTGTAACGAATTCCCAGGCTATACGGTGCCCAATATCCTTAGTCACTACATGTGAGATGATGGCTGAAGTACAATTGGAAGAAAATAATGTGTCACTGAGTCCATATTGCAAGTATCTGTTAGAAAAGTAGGAAAGAAATAAACCTGTCACTTGCTGTTTTACAATGGAAATACACAATATTGCAATCTGGAAATATAATCCAGTTCACCAAAATTCCTATCTCAACAAGTATCAGCACGTCGAAGGTTATACCAACGTTGGTGTCACTCTGAGCTGTGTATTCAGCTTAGGTTTTGTCCTTAACATCTGTGAAATCCTGTTCTTGCACACTGACTCGTCACGTCTTAGTGAAGTGAGGGTGTAGAATATGAAATGGACATACGTGTGTTTCTTATCTTTGCGGCAGAAAGACAACTGCTCCTACCAGACAAGCCTGCTCCTCACCTTCATGTGATTCACTTCACTGTGTCTCAGATGGAGCCTACAGAGTATGCCAGCAGTGAGACACTTACACAAAAGTGACCTGTTTATAGGGCTCCCTATAACAAGACTCAGTAAGGAGTTTTTCATGAGGGCTAAGACGGGATTTCAGCAGTATGTCAAGAAGTGCCTCCTAATGATGTCAGTGGCAGCAAATGCCTGAACACCTTGAAAAGTAATTATTTTCTTTGTTGTCTCAATGGTTTACCTTGCCTGCTCCTACTTTCAAAAGAACTCGTCTAGAGTTGTTTTCTCATAGGGTCTTGCAGGCAGCTGCTTTATTTATGGGTAGAGTAGCTGAGTGGGGTTTCTCCCCTTCGCACGTCACCGCTATGCTTAACATAATGGACAAAGTATTGTGAGCGCCAGGAAGAGCACATCTTAACATTCTTCACCCCAGAAAACTCCCTGGATGGCATTTCAAAAAACAGATTGGCTTATCAGCTACTAAGGTGCATGGAGGAAGAAGCTCATCAAAACTCCCTGATCTTGTCAGGGAATGGTGCTAGCCTGTTGCAAGAAAAAGGCAATAAAGGATCATAGGTTAAGTGGGAAATTAGCATAGCTGATTTGGCATCACTTTGCAACACTTCTTGTCTTATTCTCAGTCATATTTGTTCTGTCATCCCAAATGACCTCCACACTAGAGCAGGTGGCTGGGAAGGAGTAAAATGCTACTTCCACACCTTTAGACCCATGGAGTTTATGCGAATGCTTGGATGATAATTCTTTGGACCATCACTGCCAAAATTCCATCCCTTAACAAATGCTTTAGGTAATACAAACATGACAGATTAGAGAATTCAACATTTTTTACTGACAAAGATATAGATGCCAGTAAAAGAAAATAAACACTGTGTTCCAAACTCTGTTCTGGAAACATTTGGACAAGACTCTTCGATATATGTCTTAACTTTTTGGTTGGCCCACACGGAGTCAGGACTTACAACTTGATGACCTACATGTTGCATCTGCAGAAGGATTGTTGATTTGTGTTTGTCCCATTTTTTATACTTGCTCCCTAACAAAACTCTTTAAAACTTTACCAGTGGTCAACAAGACACATGCTTCTGTGGCAGGCAAACCTCCACCAGCTTTGCACAGTAAAGTATTTTTGTTCTTATTATTTACTTCTATCTACACAAAGATACACTTTGATCAAGGTCACCTGTACAGTAACCATGGCTCGTTGGTACAGCTCATGGCATAGAGCAGGATGTCTTCATCTTCCTCAACGGAGTCGGTATGGTTATACATTTTCCATGCAAAATTCCATTCTTTATCACTTCCCACTGCAACACCATAGCAGCAGACTGTTTTTCTAATTAAAAAGGGAATTCTGCAAGGCAAAATACAATTAAAAGGTACTGTACTGTTGTAGAAGCAAACCCTGCTGTTAATGCATAACTGAAATCAAATGTTTATTTACAGTTAGAAGGTACACAACAATGGAAATACAAAATAGTAATGTAAATAAGGATAGGAAATTTGATGGTTTTATTTATGATTTAAGCGTTAAAAAAGCATGCAGTTTAAAGGAAAACCAAAAACCCCAACATTTTTTAGAGCAGTTGGAGCAGACTATTTTGTGTACATACAGTGTCAATGCCACTGTTTCCTGTCACAGCCCAGGGAATGGGTCACACCATTAAAGACTGCACCACTGCATATATGCATCATCCCAGACAAGCCTCTTCAAAGTTTCTTCAGTGAATGCATCCACTAGGAACAGCCATTTGCAGCACAAAAGGAAACAGAAGGGACATTTTTCCATGCAACAGGCAGCCTCCTATTACTCCCACCCCAGGGAAGAGTCCTCAACATGGCAATGAATTTCATAACAGAAATTAAATGCAAACTTTACCAGTATAATGCTCCATATGCAAAGGCTGAACAGAAAATGTCTCCTGTAGCAATGATGTGTTCCTGATATTAAGACATTGAAAACACTTTCCAGTGACAGCAGTATTCTACTATGCAGGCTATCTGCAAACAGTTTCAACTAATGGTATTTTGGGCTAATTCCCTACAGAAGAATGGGTCCCATTGCTACAAGCAAAACATTTGGCTTCCCTACGTCATACTGTTAGTCTGCTTATGATTACATTAGGCCAGGATTGTAAGTAGGGGTGTAAAAATTATCCTCCCCTTGATCAGGGGATACACTTGGAAAAACAGACAAGTCTCTGGTCACAAAAGCCATTCTTCAGCCCCAAAACTGGAAAGAAGCAAATTCAAATTTAAATACAATTTGAGAAAAATTCCTGAGTTTCTGTCGCACTTGGACACGAAAGAACCACGCAGACACCTTGTCAGGAGAGAAGCAAGAAAAAAGAGGGGGTCAGAGACCCCGAGCTTTATTATGTATGTTCTTAGAAACCACCGTGGATTGGAGGGAGAAATTACCACCCCTCAATCACACTGGTCAAAGGAAAAATCCATCAAACGTCTCCGCCTAGGAGAATGGAATGAAAAACAATAAAGACGGTTAACAAAACATGGCTATGTTTACAGAAAGTGCGTGAGAAACTGTTACAGAAAATGAAAACATCGAAGAGCTGCAAACTCAGGGCAATAAGTTTCAGCCGAGTATCCTATAGAAAATGAGGATGATGCCAACAGAGTTAGTCAGTTAGAAGGAAGGACATATGATATCAATCTTCAGAGTACAAGGTAGAGAAAAGGAAGTTATAAACTCTGGAAATGAAGGACTAGTAGGAAAGAGGGAGAAAGTTGGGTGTTTTACACGACAGACATCATTTGTTAGTGAAAAGGCAAGATGCAGGGATTTTGGTAGTCCTGTTGCAGGTGGGGCATTTCACTGTCATAATAACAGAAAGCATGGGCATATTCTATATTCACTTCAAAGAATAGTTTGGATTTATTTACCTAGATATTTGCTGTGACATAAGGGATTTGCCACCAAGAATGACATGTAGAGTAGTTATGTCAGGCTAAAGTATCGTGCTATGAGGAATCCTTCTCTGACAGATCTCATTTGAGTTACAGGGTCTAGTAATTTGTTTTATAATCCTTTCATAATATTGCAGTAAGACGTCATGGTAAGGTGATAACAGGGTAAAGCTATTTTGGCCAAAGTACAGCTATTTATTTTGCTACTGAAGCTGTTCCAGTAGTTGCAAAAAATGTTTGTTAGTAAGTGTAAAGCTGTTGTGTGTGAATAGACAAGTTCTGTGTATCATTTGGCTGCAGCTCTGATGCGCAACACTCAAGGCAGGCTGGACGGGCAGCCTCCTGTGGGACAATAGTTTGCTGGCTGGTGACATCTGTGGTGGCTCTGAAATGGTTTATGTTGTGCAGTTCCCACTATGGTCCAGAGGGACTCTGGCGCTTGAGGTTATGTTAGGTGAGGGGTGTGACTTATGCATCTTGATATTTTTCATGGGAGTGGCTGTGTGATTTGACATTACTGGCCTGCCAGGATTCCTCATTTCTGGATCTTGGGGAAGATGCAAAAAGCTGCTGGAAAGCAGGGCAGGTTATTTTACATTGTGTTTTTGGAACCAATCCAGAAATTACATAGTGGTTTCTTAACTTTTGAGGGTAGCAGCAGTATATGTGAACCTTTAGTAAACAAGTAAAATGGACAGCAATGCTACCCCTGCCCCTAGGCTAGTTTCCTTCTTTCAAAAGACAAGCCAGTAACAGCACCTAAGAGAATGCATTAATTTAACAAGCATCACTACACTCCTATAATAAAAAAGAGTAAAACAGAGAAATTGGCTGGGAATTACAGCTCTTGGCTTGTTATTTCCACGAAACAGATAAAAATGCACTGTATCAAGTCCAGTTGCTTTCTGCCAGGAACTGTTTGGAAATGTTCAGCTGAAAGTTGATCACCCAACCTGAAACAGAAAAGCATTACTTTGTTCCACAGATGTGAGAATCCTGCTGGGTTCCACCTGTGGCAGAACAGCTGCAGTGTGCTGTTATGAGTTTGCTCTCAGCATGGAGAACATAAGAGCAGCTAAAGGCATTTTTCTGTGAAATATGGGTCAAAAATGTATTGTGCCTGTTTCCTTTCCTACCCAGCACATGAAAAGTCTCTAGATTAACTGCATGGGAACAGTAATCTGTCACTTGAAACCTAAGAAGTGTCCTTCTTCTATGGGGTTTTCACCTTAAAACATGATCATTTTTTTTTCATTTAACAGAATTCAGAGTTTCATTTTTTTCCACACATAAAGCCCAGTAAAATCCCTTTGAACTTTTCTCAGTGCCAAGGACAGCAAAATTAATATTCTCCATCAAATTCAAAACCCAATCAGCTAATATATTTCATAGACTTTTCAGCTCTTCAAGTCAAATAAGGTATGTAGTATTCCATCACCTCAAATGTTATTAATAGGAGAAGATTACTATTTTGAAAACAGACAGACAATTCAGCACAGCATTGTTGCTTTTAGTGTGGAATTGCAAGAATATTCTCTCTAGAATGGAACAAAATGTATTTAAGACTTTTTAAACTTTTCAGTCTAACTGCAAAACTGAGTTTAGCTTTTATGAGGATGATCGCTATGAAGCTATTTTAGAAAACTCAAACATAATAGTACAAGTTCAGTTTACTTAGCCAACTACATATATCAACAGAGACACAAATAATGACACAATATTTATCACAACTACAACACATAAAAATAAACTTTAAATATTCACTCACCGGTGCCAATACTATTTGACTATTACATAGAAAGACATTGAAAGAAAGAGGGAAGAAAAGAGAATAAGAATTTCAATACATTGTAAATTTTTTTTAATGATGCAATATTTGGGTACAGAAAGTCTCCTCCTGGTAGAGTCTAGACTCCATTCTCACAGACCAGACCCCTGACCACTAGGCTTCAGTATCAGCATAAGCACTGACAGCTGTTCCTAACACCTCTTTATGTGAACACAGAACATGCAAGGCACTTTGATGGGTTCATCATGGGCAGATGGCTGCATCATGCAAACATCACTCAGTATTGTTAAGAGAAGCTTAAAAGCTGAGTTGATAGACAACTCCAAGGCTGTACTGTAGCAAAGGGACTGGGCCATATGGGATATTAACACTAATGGGAGGTTCACCTGTTACATGGCTAACCAGATTTTGGTCTTCATGGCAAAATCTCCACCCTCCAGCCTGTAAAGTCTATGTAAAAAGCCTAAGTAATTATGAAATCATCATAAAGCTGGGATATGGGGAAGAGGACAATGCTGGGGAGACACAGTTGTCTTAAATTCTGTCATTCTGTAAGAAATAAGAGCAGTGTACAGAGGCATTTCTCCTTCTGCCTCCCCCTTGTAACAGCTTTGTAACTTTCCACCTCCCTTAGACATGCACACCTCTAAGACCAGATCATCGTTCTTACTTGTACTCAGGGTTGTCCATCCATTTAGCAAACAGTTCAGATGACAGGTCCAAACAGTCTTGGAGGCCCAGCCAGCACGCTGTTGCAAAGAGTTTTTCCAAATACATTCTTGAAGGGAAGTTAAAACAGTAAGAATAAAAGAGATGCATACCACATTTGGAGTGCTTGAACTGTGCCTGACCACCACAGTTTCAGAACATGATGCCATTAACCCGCAAGAACCTCTACTAGGAACAGTTGAGTTTTAACAAAATAATTAAACAAACAATAATGGTCTCCTGACATCAATATTAATGGATATTAGTGAGGCAACCAATGTACTATGTTTTTTGGTTAGTTTTTTGTATGGCTTGTATCCCTCTTTGAAGTTTTAAGCTACTGGTTGCATCTAGTCCAAATCACTCTGATGTTCAAGCCTGTGGCTGCAGTGGCCTTGCAAAATGAAGTATTTTAAAGTTTAAGTGATTGGTCCAAAAATCGTATCTTAAGTTTGTTGTTTTTCTTCAGTTTTTGTTCAAAGTTGTCAGTTTTTCTTCAACTAGCAGCCTGTTGAGCTGTTCTCTGATAAATGAGAGCCACCACTAAGATCCTTAAACTATCATCCTTTATGCTCCTATCCTGATACTGCAGTTTCACTGGAGGTGTCATCATAAGGAATACACACTTACAGGACAGTAAAATAACAATTCGGCTACATTCACATTAGTTAGAGAATTGTTCCTGTATCTTGTATTTAAATTTACACAAGCAAACTACAATGTAGCAGATCCAATCACACCAGAAAAAACTTTTAAGAAAAGAAGAATACTTACTGAGCAAAATAGTCATCTTCCAAAGCGTCAACATTTTGATGAATAAAACCTGCATAATAATGGTATATTGGCAACATTCTCTTTAAAAGGTATTTCTTTTAAAAGAAGGGAAAGAAAAATTACTTTCATTTAGATGCAAGTTTTTATTTTTCTTATTTACTTAGATTTATACTAAAAATTTACCACTATTAATGTCTTGAAAACACAGGATATTAAATAAAATATAAATTTGGTCTAAAATTCAATATACCTGTACCTCAATTCAAACTGGCACATTACCATTTCACATCACTAGGACCTTTGAACTTCTTATGAAAGAACACAAATTCTCAGAGAAACAGGAAAAAACCCTTCTCAACAGGAAATACTTTGTTCTTCTCACTTATTTTCACATATCTTTACTTTCTAGAGCTTAAGAGAACTAATACTGTGTGACTGTATTTTAAACATAAGTGAAATCTTCAAATACAACTCAAGGAAATAAATTGTGACTATTATCTCAGGTAAGTCAAATATGGGAGAGAATAATTTCAGCTAGTATCTACACCCAATTCCTTCTTTCACTCCACGAAGATGAATGGAAAGGCAGCACAAAGCACAGAGCACATATATACTGTGTGCCTTTTATATGTAGCAGTGTTGGTCTTTTCACTTACTGCTGACTGATAGCTGTATTTTCCAGATTCGCAGTTTCAAAAAACCAAGGATAAAGCTTAATGTAAAGAATGTGAATGTATTTCTGCTTTTCAATAAGAATAACTCAAGATTCAATGAGACTTATCATTGACTAATATTTATAATTAAGTACCTCCTCTTATTAAAAAAAAAAGTTGATAAAGTCATGCAAAAGGAATGACAAGAACTCTGACCCATCATACTCACCACTACATTCTTGAGAATTTAAAAAGCATTAATTTTAGACTGATGTATTTGCATGGTCTAGTATCTTTGCTAACTAACAAAATGGTCATACCTTTAAAAGTGGATATACTTCATAGTTCTTCAGTGTACTTTCCAAATTATCAGGTATTAGGTTTGACAATACCACGTTCCATATGAAGAGTTCATCTTCTTTGGCAAGGTATTTTGTTAGTTCAAGTGCTGTTTCAATCGGAACATATCCGAAGCTATGTAGAAAAAAACAAAACAAAACAAAACCAAAAAAATCCCACACATTTTAGCATACTTATTCACATTAATTATCTACCACAAATATCTGTTTATTTGTGAAACAGACAATAAGACATCAGGATACCGTGTGGAAAGTAACCTGGAAAAGACATTGGAAAAAATAAAATAAATATAAACAAATGGTGATTTTAGGATCTTAACTCTCAAAACATCTATTAAAGAGCACAGTGCCCCTATCAAAGTAATAGGATAATCATGGCAGTAAGCGTGGCAGTATGCACACTGTATCTGCTTGTGTCTGCAGGATACGGTACAAGCACATTGACAGCATGTGTCAGTCTCACTGGAACAAAACTAAGAAGAAAAGCACTGTTTTAGTTATAATACAATTTTATTTTTATTGTGAAACAATTTATTTTCATTCCATGTTCTTCTGTGGAACATACATTATTGTAAAAATGAAACCATTTAATTCACGTGCATACTATTTGTGGAATTAACTACTTCAGCATGGCATTTCTGCCCCTCAGTGTGGAATAAGCATGGAATTCATTTTTTCACAGTAAAATTCCACTTCGAGCCCCTTTCCTCCAGAACAAAAATATTTTTGGTGTACTTATATAGCAGCACAGTTCTATACTTCACAGTTACATTCCTTATAAACTACTGGTTTTGAGCTCTCTGATGGTAAAGGACTTTGTATGGGAGGAGGAATAGGAATTTTTTACTTCCTCCTCTCAGAAGTACTTTCACAGGCCCTGAAGCAGGGCAGTGTGCTTTGGCCACATCATCCCTGAGGTCCCTCATCATAGGGAGACCCTCATCATAGGTGTCTGATGCTTTTGGGACCTCTGGTACATGTGAGGCACAGACACACTTGATGCTTTTTCAGCTCCCTACAGTACTGCTGACCTCTCTAGAACCAAAGACCTGAACAACCAAGTCGTGACTCAGCAAGAGAAATGAAAGAGGTTTTGAGTGATGCAGTACAGCATAGCCAAGATAGCCCAGAATGAATGAAGGAAGATCAGAATCTTCATTTGAAAACTTTTTTCCCTTAAAACAAATACAGGTTAATCCCTAAAGAACTCATGGCAGTGCCACTATTTAAAATAATTTCCTAAGAGCTGGAACAAAAGTTAAAATAAATTTTGAAGTAAATCACTCAGCACCGACAAAAGAAGGGATTAAATAACTTTCCCACCGTTTTGTCAAAGCAGTAATTCTTATGATCACACATGGGTAGGAATGAAGGAAGCAAGCAGAAGTAGCAATCTTGTGTGTGATCATATTTTTTAATCATTTTCTGTAACATATTGGAAACATACTTACTCTGTCAATGCAAGAACATCATCTATCAGCTGGAACCTGCTGACAGCGGGAATAGCCTGCAGAAAGCATTCATGTAGTGTTAATAGATTTAAACGTGTCATTAGGAGTTTACGAAAAGCTTTGCTATATTTCAGAAGGATCCCTCACAGGTTTTCTAAATCAAAATAGCCTACAAAACATTGTGAAATGGATCCTGCCTTTTAAGCTTAAATTATTTATGTGCTTTAAGGGATGTTTTTATATATCTATACACAGAACTACATGATATAGTTATATATTATGTTGTATATAAACACATAACTACAGTACATTAACCAGAGAATTTCAAGACTCCTCTTACTTGCATGCCGTAATTAAAATAAAATATTGAAATGCCACGTGTCCTAAAAATATCCTAGTTACATAATTTTGGTCCTTTTTTTTTTCCTTTTGAGGCTTAAATACAGAATCTGTACCCAGTGCAGAGCAGAGTGTCTAGCACTACCATGAAATAAATGACCAAGGCACAGCCATGGGTGGGTGTACTTCTGCCTACAGCTCATGCTCTTGTGAGAGGACTGCCATCCTCCTTGTCTCCTTCCTATTCCATGCCTCTGCAGTTTGGTCACTGCTTGAGCAAACACTCCCTCTGACTGCTGGAAGCATGAAGCAGCGCAGAAATGCCAATCTCAACATGCAGTGCTGAAACCAGAGGTCGGGTGGCTTGGGCTGACGCACCAACCAGGGAGGAACGTGAAGCTAGGTGGAAGCTGCGTATTCTTGTTCTGCCTCTCGATAGCAAGAAATATTACATACAGCACGACCACGAGGAACGGAGGGCTTTGCACAACTGCTGCCGAGAACACTTCCCACAAAGAAGCATTACCACAAAGAACAGACGGTTTGACCACAGTGCCACCCACGGCACTTTGCACAATTGTGGTTGACAAGGCATAGAATGCACCCTCATTGTGCACATAACTGGCAGTTATGAGAGTTTGACACAAAACTGTAGGCACAGATCCATGTGTCTGTCCTCCTCACCCTTCTCAGAAGGCATGCCTTATGGTAAGGCTTACGTTCTTGACCACACTGAAGGTTTTCACTCAAGAAATTAACTTTGTGATTTCAATCCTATTGTTAGTGCTCTCCATAGCTATTCTGCAGTTAACGCATTTGTCCCATCAGTCCAAAAGAAATACTTAGGTTGCATTTAATAACCCATGCTACTTGTGAACCTGTCTTGTTTGAGTGTGACCAAACCTATAGTTAATAGATTATTCCTGCACCTCCTGTCCGGCCCATAGTTACATTTTTGCAGCACTGTATGGTGCCAAAAAATGGCCCCAAGTCAGCACACACCCAATTTCCTGATGATGTGGATTTTCTGTGAAAGAAAGAAGCCTAGGAGAAATGAAGCCAGTGTGACGTAGGACGGTTTAACGTGCTCTGATCAGCCTCGTGTCCAGACTCTCTAGAGAAAGCTGACTGCACTGATTACTATTGCACTATGATTACTATTATGTCGGAAGGTTAAATTTTCTCACTTTTTTTACCAAAACCAATGAGCTGACACCACTGCTGGAGCCTCTGGCTCACTGTAGGATTAGGCAACACTGAAAATCATGAAACCCCATATACAGTCACAGTTGTTCTGTACCACTTTCACCTTCAGTTCAGGCTATGGCAAGTCAAAAGTGGGATGAAATCTACTCTAAGTCAGTGTCTACAGAGAACTGAAAGAGCCCAAGTAGAATTGATTTGAACTTCTAGGAAAATTCTCCACAAAAACCCAAAACCAAACAAAAAATTCACAAAACCCCAACCAACCAACAAAAAAAACCAAAAAACCCCAAAAAAATCCACCAAAAAAAAGTCAGATTTTTTTTTTAAATTCCATGGCAGAAACATTGTGGTTTGACAAAATGTGGAAATAAAAAGCTTTCTCACAACTTTCCTTCTTCATGGTTACAATGCCTTATACAAGATAAAGCTCAGTCGCACATTCACACTGAAAGCTCCTTGAGCCAGATTTAAAGAGATTGGGAGACCACAAGCTGTTAACACTAATTTGAAGACATAATGTCATGTAAAGTTATTTTTCATGCTTATGTGAAACTGTTCAGGCCTGTCATCTTCCACTACAAAAAGACAGTGACTTTACTGGTGCATTGATGAGTTTGTCATTATTCCAGGTTTTCATCAATGTGATTCCAGGTAAAAACTGCAAGAAAAAAATACATGGAAAGAGTCTGCTCATAAGCTTGAGAAAACAAACACGATCTTACCTTTGGATCATTTTCAAGCAAGCGTGCTAATCTCTTCAAGTTTAATTGGTCATAGTTCACTCTGTAGTATCCACTTAAATTTACATTTAGCAAGATCCAGTCATATTCTGACTCTGATACTTGCATTTCAGGAAACATTTCTGTAAAGTGACATTAGAATGTATCATTTTGTTTTCCGTGCACTGCTTCTCTTGCATTTATAAACAATGGACTTGGTGCCCATGTGAGATCTGAGACACAAGTTTGAGGCTGGACTCAAAAAGAATCCCCCAAAAGCACAGTGCACTTGTGATCTCTGCTCTGCACAGCAGAATGACTTCAACAAGTCACTGACTTGTCAGGTACTAAGCACCTTGAGATTCTAAGGGGTAGGCTGAAGACCCACTTTGCTCCTACTCTCCAGCTCAAAGGCAGCTGTGAGAGTTCAGAAAGTTTACCCAAGAGTCAACTCTCAGGATGAGGAGCAATACCCTCCCACACCTGCTGTAGGGCATGCACCCACAGCACACCTGCTGCTCCCAGCTCCAAAACACAGTGCTCAGCACCTTACAGGAGAACTGACCACCTACCAGTATTCAGATAAATGGAGATCAAGAAAAAAAACCTGGTAAGTTTAACCAAGAGACAAGTAATAGAAAATGCTTATTTTAAAGAAGATAGCCCCATAGTCCTTTTGAGCTACATCACTCACTCACGGCTTCCTCTTGCAGTCTATCTCACTTATTCACGTGTTCTTGTCTGATTGACTGCTCCTGATAGCCTACTGTGCATTGAAGGAGCCAGTGCAGCCTTGAAGGCTCTAAGCTGCCTCATCAGAAGGGCATTCAAATGCTGTTTTCACACCCTGATTTGAGAAGGCAAACTCTTCTTAAGACAGCAAGTCAATACTGGTGAATAGTCTACACCCATCAGTGCTTTACTCTGAACAGAGGACTGAGACTCCAATGTTCAGACAGAACAAGTACTGCAGGATTCATCCTGTACTCAGAGGAATATACAGCCAGTTTTTCTTATTTGCCTGCCTGTATACAGTCGAATTAATGATCACTCAAGCTATCTTATTGCCTGTAAAAGAGAGGAAGTAACTTTTAACCAATGCAAACAGAGGCTGGAGAGCTGCAATATGCACAGCATATCAAAGATTTGCTCTTAAGCATTCCATTGCATTAGTCTCTGCATCTTCTTTTGACTCATCTAAAACCTGATACACGGCTGACTTGCGAAAGAAAAATGATTACCCCATTTTAACGATTACACTTCTTTCTCAAAAAATATATCTGTTAATTGGAAAACACTGAGTTTAGAAAGAACTGATTTTTTTATTTGGTTGGAGATGTCCATAAAATAACTTTATATTACAAGACTTTAAAACTTTTTAAAATCATATTCTTTTGATAAAAGTATTTTTTCATTTAATTTGCATAAAAAATTAAATTAAATGTTGTTGAAAACATTCATTTTCTGTTGTTACAGATATTAACAATGTTGGGTCACTTCCCACAGCTGGTGTTAATTTTTTCAGTCTTGTATCTACTACTTGAGCTGCTAATTTTCTGGTATTTCACAGCTGAGATCCTGTCTATACTCAAAAGCTGGCATTAACATCAATGAGATCTGTTGGGGTAAGAATAATACAGAAGCATGAGGACTTAAGAGTTTGGATTTGTGTAAAAAATTACAAAATAAAAATTTCTGTGGAAATCTCTACTCATAAAATGTGTTGTACCATATTATTAAAAACTCAAGCTTACACTGAAGTTTGACGCAACATAGAAAAGAACATTATATGGACCTAATAAAAAATCTACTGCTATTGTAACACAAAGTCCTTACCATGGATAAACACAGAAATTTCTGTATTAAAGATTTATCTCCCTATTCAATTCAAATATATCTTCTGTTTTCAGAAGACTTTTGAGTGTTTTCATCAATTTGGTTTTAGCATGTGCAAACAAATATATTACTTACTGCTGCTTTTATCTAGCCAGGTTAAGGGTTGTGATGATCCATTTCTCATCCAAGAAACAGGAATAATCCAGGTGTTACTTAACAAAAAAAAAGGATATTATTAAAGTTCTTGTACTTAAAAATCCCTCTTAGCTGATGCTAAACTACAGTGCAGATTAGTTCCATTTTACAAGATTATCCATCTACCTTCTCTCCTCTCTGATGCATGCAACCTCATCAGATAATGGTACTTCTGTTGGATCAGCATTTATCTTCTCCAAAAGGGAGTTTTAGCATGGCTTTGAAAAGGCACTCATACCAAGAATATTGTTCAGTGCTAGGTATTTAAACACCATTGTCTCTCTGTGCTGTCTTTCCTTCTCCAGGCAGTAATTTTATCCTCCTTAGTTATTACACTTCACCCTACTTCTGGAGAGCTTAAAGCTACTTTTCAGAAGGGTATCTACCGAAAAAAGGTCCCAGGTAAGCAATACAACTGTCATTCTGACAACTGTAATTTCTTTTCTGAGGGAATGTAAAACTCCTTTCTGGTAAAAGAGATGAAAGCTTCAAACACGTGAAAAATTCTGTAATACATGTCCTGGGCTTTCTTACATTCACATGGTAATTTGTGCTTGCTAACTGTACAGGACTGCACACTTGTAACTTGGAATTCCTTATCTGAGCTAACCAAGAATATTGAATGGATTAATGCTTTGCAATTCCTTGGGAGCAAAGGACCCTGTGGCTCTTGTCAAAATTCCTTTTGCCTGTTTGTATTACCAGCAATAACGACCAAGAAAAAAACTGCTTTGGATTTTGCTCTCCTTTACCCTTTTTCCTCACGTGGCAACTCATCTCATGGGCTCCATCCATGCACCCCAAAACTCATGTCAACTGCTCCTTCATAAATGTTCAAACCCTAGCCAGGAGTTTCCAAAGTGGGTGACAAAAGGCAGCTACTTCTATCACCACTTTCAGACATCTGAGTAAGCAGCACAGTTTTCAAAAGCCCCAGGCACTCAGCAATGCTTGCTGACAAGAACTTAAAACTGTTGTTCAGGGATCAGCACTCTCTGAGAAAGGGGTCATTTATTTAAGTATTTAAATGCAACCCTTTTATCCTTGCCAGGCAGAAGAGACTGGGAATATGCGCACTGGAAAGAAGCTAAGCATGGTTCATCCAGGTCCCCAGTCTGTAGACCTGAGGGATGAGGAAAGAAGAAAACACCAGGCAAAAATCCTCCCTGCAACACACTCATCGCCTAAGTCTGTCATTATTATGTGGCTGGAAAAGTCACTATTCCAGAGGAAAGCGACTTTTTGGCAAAACAAGCAGAGTTTGCAGAATTACTGCAAAGTCCAGTCTCAAACAGATTTTACTTGACTGCTTGTAACAAGAAAAAAACCACAAGTTAAAAAATCAGATGGTCAAAATATGTTGTCATGACTGAAAACTTCCTGTAAAGCAGGGTACAAACATACAATAAAAACACAAGCTAAACATACTTGTGAGAATCAGTACTCTTTCTATTCTTTTTATTAAAAAATTGTTCCTGTCTGATTGTTCCAGTAGTTAGATTTAATGTTAAAACTGGAAACCCATTTTGGCATGTCCAGGAATCCATAATTTGCTTTACAGATGCTGGCAACTGAACTTCATCCTGTGCATCTATGACCTGAAAGAGAAAGAGGAATTAGAAATATTTACGATGAACAGGTACTTACTGATGTTGCTTCAGTGAACCTCTGGGAGCTGTTCTAACACAGTAGAGAAAAAATCTGCTTAGCAGCTTGCTGGTCTTTGACTCATGCAAAAAATCAATGTAACAAAGTCCAAAGAACATTTTTTACATTATAATAAAGACATAATACAGGCATAAGCCTTTCTCAGGAATTATGAAATACTGAGATGACATTTCTCATTCTACAGCCTGACCGCTAACTTTTCCCTTTTTAGTGTTAACGCACTTACACATCTGTGTGGCTATGACAGACTTGATGCATTAATTTCATTCAAGTAAAACTGATGGAACACAAAGATTTTTAAGTGACCTAATAAACAAACTGAATTAGTGAAGACAAATTGAAAAAGACATTAAGCTGGAGTCTCAACCAGTGTGAATTGGTACAGTCTTCACTGGCTTAAAACATGTGACAACCTTGCATATCTGAAATTCTAGCACTCCCATTCTTAAGACAGAGTCTGCAACACAACAGAAGCCTTCTTTAAAGGACCAGGAAGGTGGATTTTTTTAAAAAATAAACCTAATATTAGAATCTGTTTCCTTAGTCAGATTTCGGCCAAAGCATTGAAGGGTGAAATGCTGAGCTACTGCCCTGGATATAGACTTTGCTGGATCTGTGACATACCAGCACCTTTGATCATCAAGCCCAAGGCATCACACACTCTGATCTGGCAAAACTTAAGCTCCAGAACAATAGGCTGTGCAATTTCATGTAGGCTTATGTAATTACCACGAAATCCAAAACTTTGCCTGGTCCTATTTTCCATCTCATCTCTCTACTCCTTGTACTTAGTTCTACTGATCCCAGGTGCAGCAAAGTAGCCAAATAAACACTTGAGAAGACATTAGCTGAGAGAACCAGTAAAGCAAATTTTATGCAGGAGAAAGACTGCACTACACATAGCCACATTTCAGTGCAGTCTTCTACGAATAGTTTATGCCTTAAATTTGGACTGTGCCAAACACCAGAGAAAGAATATTAGAGACATAAAATGAGTACCATCTGGATGTGGGTCCAGAGATCATCTTGATTAGCATTTGAGAAGGAAAATTCTTTCAGATATGACTGTGTGGAAACAAAGAGAGGCATCAGAATTCATGCAGGTTCAATGAAACCACTAGCAAGGCAAGCAATTTGTACAACTGACATTTTCAAGCTTATAAATCAAGATGGAGGGGTTGTTTTTTCAAACTTACAGTAAGTGCTCTGATGAACAACTTTTCAGTCAGGAAACCAGAAAGCATCCAGGTTATAGAAGCCCCCTGGAGTACAAAAAAAAAAGTATGAGAAAAAATGAATTATTATTTCAATTACTGTTGCAATACTTTTTCAGATATTCCAGAGATGCTAGTTGGTCTACACCCACACTTCACATTTCAGAGAGGTTAAAAATGTTTTCAGCACTTCCTTCAAAGCCAAGTAGATTTGTGACACCCAATAAATTTGTGTGTACAGCAGAAATACATTTTGAATGACAAAACAGTTCTGTTCAGCAGTTCCTCCCAGACCTACCTTGTACCATTAGTTTAGAATCTGCAAGAAACAGGAAGAATTTTCTATTCTTTTACCTTGCTGTATGTGATGTTGTCAAACAGAGACATTAAAGAAAATGATCCTTTGATCTTGTCTTCACTCTCTGACAGTGATCGAACTATTTCACTGTCTTCCCTTAAGACAGGTTGTACAACATGAGCATAAAAGATTTTATCCTGCAAGAAGAAGACAAATCTAAGTGAGCTGAACAACTGGAAGGTACTAATTCTCTGGAGAGAATGAGGATTATGGCATTAGCACTATTATGGATCATTTGTCCATAAGCGAACTCTCCCACTCCCTAAATTTGTCATGAAGTACAAGGGACCGTATACCTGATCCCAGCATTTCCCACATGCAACATCAGTGATCACTGAAAATTTTACATCTTCAAAGTACTGTGGTCTTGGGCCTGACAGTCAGTTACAGTGTAATCCTCAGGCAAAAATAAGTCAACTATATTAAATGGCAAATGAACATGTACTGAAAACTGAAAGTCTGTATTTCACTTACTTCTGCCATGAATATGGCATCGTTTTCCTCCTAAATTCCCTGTTTCTTCTGCTGCAACCCTGGGCAATAACCTAAAACCTAAGCTACTGAAGGTACCAAAGTTTAGCTGTGAGGCCTTTCTGCTGTCACCCAGTGAGAAATATGGAGGAAAAATGGCTCCTCAGGAGTAAATGCCACCTACCATGGTCAACAGCTCAGAGAAGGCACTGGAGCACCTCTCCTCTAAGAAGAGGCTAAGAGAGATGGAACTGCTCAGCCTGGGGAAGAGAGGGCTCAGAGGGATCTCATCAGTGTATCTTCCTGAAGGAGGGCTGAGCAGAGGACAGAGCCAGGCTTTTCTAGTGGTGCCCAGTGACAGGACCAGAGGCAATGGGCACACACTGAAACACAGGAGATTCTCTCTGAACACCAGAAAACACGTTTTCACTGTGAAGGTGGCTGAGCATTTCCACAGGTTGCCCCGAGAGGTTATGGAGCCTCCATCCTTGGAGACATTCAAAAGTTGTCTGGGCATAGTCTTGAGCAATTGGCTCTTGTGTGGCCCTGCTTGCATAGGGAGGCTGGACAAGATGACCTCTAATGTCCCTTCTAACCTCAGCCACTCTGTGACTCTGTGAACATTTATGACCCACAAAACTGTGCAAGAAAGACCTATATTCTCACACCTGTGTGATTAATTCTGCATTGCCAAGGCACATTACCTAACTGCAATATATCAAATAGAATTATTACCCAGTAGTAGTATTTACTTTATGGACACAAACGACAACTGCTGATTTTTAGAAAGGCAAGCTTCTAAATTAAATTTTTAAAATTAAAAAGAAGTCAATTTATTTCCAATTTAAAATTTGGAGCCCTTTACACTTTTCAGTGATATTAAGACACTGCATTGCAGACAATAAAGTGAGCTGCTATAGAAGTTCAAAGCAGAAGGTAACCATATCCCATGACCTAGAAATCCTTCTGACAGAATTTGTTTGGCATGCCTTTATTAGTTTCCAATCAAGCATGTAATTAAGTGCTTTGGTGAACGAGAAAAGGAAATTGACAAACGGTATTTCAACTCAGCCAAATAAAAAGCACCCTGGACTAACTGCAGTCACAGGCCTGCCCAGACTAAAGGCTCTTCCTTCCTTCAGAAGCTGATGGCACTATGTACAGATATTTAAGACTGCATGGGCAAGTGCACCTCATCTCATGGCTGCAATTAGCAGCTCCTATCCATCTGTCTCGGAGTTTAACAATGGATGGAGTCTTCTAATGTGCTGTGGGATTTATACTTACTCCCATTTGGGCAGAATGGGAAGGAATTTCACTGTGCTGTTGGATTAGCTATGTGCATTGTACTTGTCTTATCTACAACCAGACATTCAGGGACCCAGTGGGGTAAGCAGACTCAAAATGACCCAGCTTAATCTCTGCCTGGTAAGGATACCTGAGGACTGGGATAATTATAAAAGAGCTTGGCAGGCAAGGAGGAAAACCATCAGCCACAGCAGGACCCAGGAGAGAAATATGGGTTTCCTGCATGACAGATCTAGGGCAAAACACCAACTCTTTGCCACTGCAGAATCCCAGCTGTCCACCTGTCCTCTACACCAGCTGTAGGAGCTGGACATGATCATGGTCTCCCCACAGATGGAGGCCTACAAGGAAAGAATCAAGACCTACTGGTCTTTCTCACAGGAGTTAAGTTTGTAATGGCACTGTTTAATTAACTCCCATTTCCTGCACCTTCCTTTCCTTTGTATGTGATGGAACTTTGCTAGTAAGTGTTAATGCTTACCAGTGAAAGCTTGGGTTCAACAAAGGTAGCTCCCAGGTACTCAAAGTAAGATGCCAGGCCCTCATTAAGCCACAGATCATTCCACCAGCTCATTGTAACCAGATTCCCAAACCACTTAAATAGAAAGAAAAAATATCTCAAAGTCTCATTGGAGTGCTGTTTCCACTTTTTTGCAGGTTAAACACACATACATAGGCTGAAGTAACTTTATTTAATGCCTACGTGTAAATTTAATAAAATGCTGAATATTCCTTCAAATAATGAAAATGCAGTAGAAAAAGATGTACTTTAGAAAAAGTCAGAGGTTCAGGGCATTTTAAAATTTTTTAATTGCTTCATCTACAATTTCATACCATGAATGTCAATCTCAGTGCATTATGTCATTCTTTTAGAATATTTAATTTTAAACACTTCTCAATGTAAGTTAAATATCTAAAATGTCATATCAGGCTATGATTAGAAGTAGGGCATTTATAAAGCAATTAAAAAATCATCTTTCCATGTCCTCAGCAAAGTGAAATTGTCAGAGGAATGATACACAACACTGGGGAAATAACCATTTCCAAAACCCGTAAATCTTTCTCCTGGCAAGTATAAAACTTCCAAAACAGCTGCTGTGTACTCATATCTGGCAGTTAATACTTAAGTAAACCTCACCATTTCTGGATTTATATTTGCTAAATTTTATTTCTTCAAAACTTGAACTACAACTTTTTTGTAAAATAGTTTAGTTAAGCACTGACATTTATTTCATTGGCCTGCACTAAAAACACTCTGCTCATCTGAAGGTCTGCGAAGTTACAGACCTTGTCAGAAAGGCATAAGAGTGCACAAGCCAAGTTAAGCTCTTTTGCTAATTTTACTGACTAAGTGCAAATAGTTGTTCTGGCAAATAACAGGAAATTAAACATTGTCAATAAGGAAGTGAAACTGCATTATCATTCCAAATCAAGTAAGAAAGAATTTGGAAATCTCTATGAAAGTGGGGCAAAGATCCAGTTACAGTGCAAACTATGTTCATGTTAACTTTGTTCTATCCTACTATGGGCTGTGTCTTACAGAAAAACAAATGCCTTTTCCAGTAAGTACATGCACTGCCACTACAAAAGAATACTGATGAACTCCATTGAGTGTCCTACCAAAGTACTAAGTTTATTGTGTAGAGAGAGTACTGTCATCCCTACATCCGTAGCATATCTTCTCACATGGCATTCAAGTGCTGTGTAAGAAAAAAGTATCCCATTAAGAGTTTTGTATCAATGAGTACTGTACAATCAGTATGCAGTCTGTAATATGACAGAACCTACTTTTAACATTACTTTATCAGCAGAACATACACTTAAACACGCTTTTAGTGCTCTAGTGCTCACACCCTCTACTGTTAAGTGATTATTTTGCTTCTAGCAATCAGTAACTGCATCATCAGCAACCATACTGAAACAATGTCATAGGCAAATAAATGTACAGAATTTTTTACCACATGCCTGGTGTCCTAATTCATGTGACACAATTAAGGCAATCATTGCCTTCCTGCTTGTGAATTCATCACTTGGGAGGTTCATCAATGATGCTTCTTGGAAAAGTATTAGCCCCCAGTTTTCCATACCACCTGCTCCAAAATCAGGCAGTGCAACCAGATCTAAATTGATTCAAACAGACAAAAATTTTAAAAAAGGTATCTTAAACATTTTCGTAAATAAAATGCTCACGTGATTTTAATGCTCACACTGGCTCAGCACCCCATTGAAGGATACTACATTGTAGTGGTTCTTTGTGGTACTACAGCAACACTTGGAAATGGTCACTGAAATTTCTTCTTGTCATGCTTTTCACCTATGATACCATTCTTTCAGGAAGCCTCATAATAAACTCCCACAAAGCCCAGATATGTACTGTATCTTCCACATCCAAATGTTCTGAATGAAAATTAAGGTTAGAAGAGAATATATTCACTGCTGGCTATCAGAAATCTTTCTCTGTGAGTTTCTCCTATGTTACCTTTTTCTTCAGCCTTGGAACTGATAAAAAAGAAGCCTTGCTCTTTCAGCTGTGTGAGTTCTTTTCCACTCTTGTTTGAAAGGCGCCTTAGAAACATCTCTTTATTTACACGGTAAGACTGTTACCTCTGTACTGCCCTTCTGCCTTATGCACAGAGATTAGCTTCCAGTTCAAATGTGAGAGCTGGACAAAACATCAGGGTCTCAAGGAAAGGTATACTGTTTAAAGTCAGCAGCAAAGATCAAAATTTGGAAAAGGTATACAGAACATTTATAAGCAGACACAAGCTTGTATTCCAAAGCAGCTGACCACAAGAAAGCTGCAGTCCAAAAACCAGGCAATTAATGCAAGCATGGAGCTGAATCCCATCACAGGCAGGCTGCACCTCAGCTGGGATTATTGCCTCGAGTTTACAGCGAAGGTATTTCGCTTTTGGTGAGGCAGCCCTTATCCAGCCTTGGGGCAAGAGACCTCACTTACAACTGTGTTTAGATCAGGTGTAGACAAACCCTTAACAATCCCTGGGTTTAAATTTGTTTATTCTTAATTTCACATTTCAAGTTTGAAATAGAAATCTCTAGCATTTACAAGGAGGCGCTCTTGGTTGGTCTAATCTATTTTTTAAGCAAAACTTCAAATAAAGATGCAGGGAAATCTGGTGGATATTGCACGGCATTACAATGGGGATTGTAATGGTATTATAGTCCTCTCTGAAACTGAAATCCTACCTAACAGGAAGTCTACAATACCGTTCCTCTACTTTAGTTGTGTAATAGTTTCATATTATTAATATATTGAATTGCTGCTGAACAGAAGAATACAAGCATGAAACAGAATAATCTAGCTTGTAAGATCACTAAGACAGGAAAATTTAAAGAGTGAAGACTGCATATATTGCATTTTCCAAAAGAAGTGTAGTGAGTAATTCTGCAAGTTATTAGAAATATACTGGGAGATAATAAATTTACACAGATTAACATTTATTTCTTTAAAGTGCCAAAATACAGATTTGACAAATCAACAAACTGAAGGAAATTCCTTTCCCCCAGTTCTGCAATCTGCTAAAATCACTGGCTGGTCCAAAGTCCATTTTAAACAAGAACTGCTTTCTGTGTTTTCAATGTTCTACCCATTTTCCCATAATATTCATGATGAAACTCTTGGGAATCCAAATACAAGTAGCAAACAAACTGTACAGTGAAACTATATGGTGGCATCCTTTTTCTTGACTGAAGTTTGACTGAACCAACTTACCTAATGTCCATTTTAAGTAGAAACAATGTTTTCCCACAGGGTAATCCTCCCTGTTTTTCTGGGGAGGAATGTGCAGCAACATATACCAAACTCACAGGTAAGACAGGAACATTCTGAAGAAAGCAAGGCATGCCTTGCAGGGACACAGGCTACAGGCAGCGTGGATTTACGAGGAGGACACAGGGACTACAACATCCTTGTGTGTTATGGTCTGTGCATCCCAAAAACAGCCACGTGACTGACCTACTCCTTTCTATGCACTTTGTTGTCCCATCGGCCCCTTTATTAGGAAAATATGCTTTAAAAGAATGAATGGAATGCGAAGGTAAGACTGCTGCGTTACACGTTAATAGAAGCCATGACATGGAAAAGAGAATTCAAAGTGATTTAAAGTTTAGGGGGTTTTTTCCATGAATGTGGTAAGCTGTAGAAAGAGAACACTGCAAAAAACCCCACTGTTTCTGTGAACCATCAGCAGCCATTTCTGATCCATTTCAGAAAATAAGTCATCTCACCTGTCTTTGGCAGAGGGTAGCTGACATTAAGTACATCTTCCAGAAGTGAAAATATTGGGCCTGTGATATTTAAAGCATAGTCAACATACCCATTTTTAACTGCCTCTTTCCGAGCCCAAATACGTATCTGCAACAAAACAAGGAAAAGTTATTTTAAACAACCCTCACATTTTCATTTTCTTTGCTTCTCTTCTGTGAATCACTGTTGGAAAAATGCTATCTGTCCACACCAGACCATGCAATGAAGCTTTTAATTAAAAAAAAAATCCAACTCACGTTTTACTGGACCTAAAAAAAATGTGGCACAGACCCCCATCCTGCTAAAATCTAAGAGAGTTCAAGTACTTCAAAAGGACAAAGATTTGAATACAACTACACATTGCAAGAACAAATGAACTCATAGGTTAATTTTCTTAAGTGGAAAATGCTGTAAAACTATTTAGAATTACACATCTTAAACCAGTGTATTTCAGTGACTGTGTCTGGGTAGCAAGCTTTCCTCTAGCCCACCTGAAGAGAGAGAAATGGATGTCCAGAGAGCTTTTGTAGTCCCAATGTGCACATCTCTCCTCTTGAACTATCTCCTAGACCACTGGCCTCCCTTTTGCTGGAGAGAGGAGATGACATCTGAACAGATGACATCCATATCTCTGAGTAATGAGGACCATAGCATCAAGAAATCCTTCCCCTCCTGTGCCCACTGACTTTGTCACGGTACTGAAAAAGTACCTTGGGGTGCTTGCCCAGAAGTGATGGAGTAGCCTGAGGAATGGTTTATGTCTCCATCATGTATCTCTGAACAACAGACACCTTGCCATGTGCCCAGCAGCTCAAAACCTCACATTTCTTGCATCTAAATGCAATGCATGATCTCACAAGAAGCTTCACAGCCAAACCCTAAGAGCATAGCTGGGAAGCATCAAGATTTACTTCACAATGGAAAAAATAATTAAGCATATTCAGTCAACAGAGTATCCTTAACCTCTGAGGCCCTCTTTTCAGCCAAGACTTCTGAGGAGATTCGAAGACCAGACAACTTCATTTTGCAAAGCCTAAACACAGCTAGGATCTTAAAATCCTATTTCTAGTATGAGCTTTGAGTGTTTGAGGTTACCAGAAATATCAAAACAGGCACAATAAACATGCTCACACAAATACTGTGCGGGCATAAACTGAGCATCTCTGTCCAACACGAAGGGGTGAAATACCCTCTCCACTCAATCTCACAGAGCACAGGTGGCACCTTTTCCCTCTGAAAAGCAGCCCATTTGAATGCTCTGCTGAGTCCAAAAACAAGGCCTAAGGAAAAGCCACCACAGTCATAGCTGTAAGTATCCGACAAGTTCAACACAGGAGGTGGCAGGTCTGACATACCAAATCCAATATTCCCTTTAAAAAAGAGCCAAAACTGTGCTTCTTGATGACCTCTGCACTGTCCACTTACATTGTCCCATCTTTCCCCAGAAGGATGAGAGTGAACTAACCATGAAGTGCTCTCATTTAATAAGGACATAAAGTAAATGCTATCTTTAATAGCTTTATGCTTGAACTTACTATTTATTTCAGAAAAACTTGATACCTCTTTTCCCTGTTGACTTTGAGCAAAAGAAAGAAAGTGAAGCAACTGTTGCAAATGCAGTGAGGTTTTTTTACAGCTTCTCTCAACAAGCTTTGGCCATTTTAGTCTAAGAGCAAAACTGAATACTCACAGATGAAGAAACTTCAAACACAAAACAGTCACTTTTGGAGGCTAAAGAATGTGCGCATTGTGGAATAGAAGGCTAATATACTAGTTGTCTTGGGGTGACCGTATGATGTGTATCCCCTGTCACGGCTCTGTGCCCAGAAATTAACTTTGTGCCTTTCTGTGCCTTTAAACTGAGCTTGAGAGGGGAGAGAGGAAAAAAAAAAGAGTGAACTTTTTCAAAACAGTTGCTTCAAGGACACAGATACACTCCTCTGCTTCTGCTCTGGCAGCAAAGGGGGGAGGAAAACACCCTTGGTGCTTTTCAGCCAGCTTTCAGCTCCTTTTTTTTTGGCAGGAGACAGAGAGTTGAACTTTGTTTCCTGGGACTTTGGTTTTTCCCTTCTCCTCTTCTGGGCTGTTTCAACATCAGAACACATTGGGAGAATTTTTCCCCCCAGGCCCAGAGGTGGGCCCATAACCCAGCTCCAAGGAGGAGAGAGACCACACCTACAGAAGGACTCTGAAATCTTCCCAGCTTTCCCTCCATAGCAAGAGATTTCCTTATTTAGCATTATTATCCTTTTCCTGTGTGTTTGTTAAATAAATAGTTATTTTATCTCTTTCACTTTCCTTTGAGGAAAATTTCTTTTTTTCCTGAACCTGGTGGGGGAGGGGTGGTGTAACCTGCCTTCTATCAGAGGATATTTTCCTCCAAATTTGGCCAAACCAGCACATTAGTATACAAAATGTTTGGAGCACAGTGTTACTCCTACTGATGTCACCATGCTCCTCAAAGGACCTTGAGGAACAAGGCACTGAACATCAGTGGCTTGTCACAGCAGTGGAAACGGGTATCTTTTTCAACTAAGATGACTAAGAAAGTAAGAAGACCATGAATTATAACCAGTACTTTCTGCAGAGCAGCTGCTCCTAAATTTTAACATACGTAGCCCATACTTGTGCAGTTGTATGGAATGAACAGGAAAAGACAATAAACTAATTGTCCCAAAGGAAAGCTTTCTGCAGAATATCTGTGGGACAAACATTAGCAGTATTGCCACATAAGCAGATAGTTTGGGAATGGAAAGCACAGTTAATGTCTGTGATGTCTTCAAAGCACATGATGCACCACAGGGCCAACTTCTGTTGTAAATTCCTGTAATACACTATGCAGCCTCATATCTACCTCATTTCCCCGCTCGGTTCTGGTGACATAATCGAAATCACAAATCACAAAAGCAGTCAAGTAAGTTGACATTTTCAGTGAAGTGTTAAATGTGGTAACTGTCCACAGACTTCCGTTTTCATCCTTCACTTCAGATACATCTAGAAAAAAGTCAAAGAAATATTCAAACCAAAGCTCTTCCATAATAAACAAGGAATTTTGTGCTTTCTTCATGTTTTTTTTTTAACTCCTTTCTCCAATAGGGTGTATTCCTGCACTAACTCGTATGTTTGTGGTAGAAGAAAAGCAGCCAGACTTACTGCTACTGACAGGTGTCAGAGTCGTGACCTTCCATGCAAACAGCAAAAATCCACTCTTGAGCTTCTTAACTGAAGTGTTGGAAGGATACCAAACTCCATCAGTTTTAAGTTGTGGGCAAGCTGAGGACAATTTATCCCATGCTACCTATCTAAACAACTGTCCTACCTATCTCATATAGCCCGTTAGAATCCAAATACTGGTCATGTCTGCCTAAGAATTATTAAATACTTAATCAGATACCTTCCTTCTAAGTAAGCAGGACAAAGGCAAGACACTTTAGGGTAGAAAATGCTTCCAGTGATTCTCATAGAGATCCCACCTATTATAATTCCTAAATTACTTAGTTTCCATGAAAATCCCATAAAACTTAGTTTTATTGCTGAAAATTATTTAGTTGAAAAATAAAGATTCATGGCATTGAACTGCAAAAAAAGAGTTTCGAAGAAGGAGGCAAGAGACCCAATGGATCTCTCTAGGAATACTAATCTAGAATATTTGTTTGGAATCTTATACCCCACAGACATCCCACTTGAGATCCCAGCAAGGGACAGAAGGAGCATCTCCAGAGCCTTATAGTCCTCTTGTTCTTATTCTGCACAAATACAGGAGGCTGGAATGTCTCTGCCTAGCAAAACAATTTTTTGTTTGTTGTAAATATCGTAACATCTCCTGAGAATTAGAGGAATCCCTTGATGTCACCAACACAGGCTTTGCATTCCTGGGGCTGCCATTTTGCTTTAAAATGATGTCACACAGTAAGACAGACACACTAACTAAGCAGTAAATACCAGAAATCAAACCCTGTGCAGCCTCCAGCAGGCAGAGGAGAGCACATCACAACTGATAAAGTTGTTTAACAGAATGGCTGCCATCAGAGACATTAAATAACAGTGTCCAAATTTTTAAGTTCATAGATACAGATTTTCTGCGCCTTTTGAAGACATTAGCAAAGGGCACTTCTCAGATGATATAATCTTCTCATATGAATTGCACCCTTTTTAGAAGTTATGTAGGGGGAAAAGAAAACATATATCAACTTGTTGTTTACCTACCAATAGCAGGCATGTTGGAAAGAGCCACATAGCTTGGGTCATGGACAATTCTGATATTAAACGTAGCTTTCATGGCAGGTTCATCAAAACATGGGTAAACTCTCCTGGCATATGTTGGTTCCATTTGGGAGGCAATGAGCATACTGTATTAAAAATGCAAATAAGATTAATTCAGCATGCTACATCTGATCAAAATCCATATATAACACATAGAGACATCAAATTAGAAAAAGCAGCAAGTGAAGCATGTAGATATGCAGATTCGGAAAAGATTTGGCTATTATTTAAAGTCATGCCTAAACCGCCATACCCAACAGCCAGTTCAGTTTGGATGCTTGTAGAGAACAGCAGTCTTTTTTAATTGCATCTGGGTTTTTTTTTCTCACAGGCCTTTTCCAGATACCTTATTTTTAAATATTTGAGCATTTCTACTTTGTTTGCTAAACAAAGTTGACTAAAGTTTTGTATACAGCAGGCTGTAACTCTTTGCACCTGGTCTTCTCCCTAAAGCATGCACTCTTACTAATTAATCATACATTTTAATAAAAAATTGTAATAACTGTTAGCTAACTGCATATTCATGCATTTGCACACCTTTGTCAAATCCTATAGAGAAGTACCCCTGTGAATACAGCACAAATGCTGTCCCAGTGCACTGGCAAGCCCAGAGTAATATTCAAAAGGATCCTTTATGCCTTTATCCTCACTTGAGGCAGACCCCTGTGGCACACTTTGACGGATGCACTCCTCCTGTTTGAACCAAGTGAGCTTTGCTTCACTCAGATGCTCAGCAAGTAGGTCCAGTCAAGGTTAATCCTACTGTGTGAAGCTGCCAGTGAGAATTCAGCAGCAAACCATAACTGGAGACTGGAATGGACTAGTAAGTGGTAGGAACTGCATTAATAGCAGAAAAACTGACTACAAATCAATTACATAACACCGAAATATCTGCAGCTATCAGTCTGTTGAGCTCTCCCTCCACAGCACCTGGCTGCAGGGCAGTGATCTCCCCTCAAGGAGGTACACCTCTTGAAGTTATCCTTGAGGTTGTAAGGCCCCTTTCCTGGCATCAGAAATGGATGAGCTGGTGATATTTTTTACATGCATGTAACATTTAAGATTTTTAATATGAAACTTACTCAATAATCTCTGTATCCCATACTAGCTTTAAGTGTAGATCATTGACCACTAATCCATCTGCACTTATTCAATATTAAAATACTTACTTGTACTTAATACTTATTAACTGTTAAAGATTAAAACCTAAATTTACTGTTGGAGTGATCTCTGACTCTTCTCATTGAACACACACTCACTGGAAGCCAAAGATAAATCACCATGTCTTGTGGCAGGTGCCTCAACAAGCCGTACATCTGAGCTGTTCACATAAGGGCATCCGCACCAAAAATTAGAAAAAATACACACACAATGATCCTCAAAGCTCCACACCTGTCAGCCAAGCAGTGCCAGCAGCTGGGCACACGAGAATGGCATCATCTCCTGCTTCAGTGACCTCATACTACAGGGCAAACACTTTTCTGTTGTAGTTGAGGTGTTCCCCAACAGTGTATTCACACCAGGGTCAGAAACGCTGATTCTTAGCACTGAGGCATCCCAAACAAGCAAGGAGCCATCAGGACACTACCCATACACACAGCATGTAATGAGTCAGGTCTGCACTACATTCTAGTAATTGGTGCAGAAGCAACTGATAAAAACCAAAGCAAATACTGTGTTTGGTTACATTTTGGAATGCCTGTTCAGCCCTACCCAGTTAAGTATTTTATGCACAGGATGTGTGCAGAGTGGCTACCATGCAAAATTCCAAAAGGATTTTGAAATATTGATGTGAACAGTGATATGCATAAAGCCTGCACTTCATAGTACAGGCTATGGAATCCTCTAACTCTGAAGTAGCATACATGAGCTCATTCGTGGCAGTGCAAGAAGATCTCCGTGCAGAATGATGGACAACAAAACTCCTGGACTGTGTATGTTTGAGCCAGCAGTGCTAGAGAAGAAGAGCAAAACTGGTTTCTTTATCTTTCTGCGTACCCAGATCCTGGTATGGACTACCACAGCTATATGCAGAATACAGATCCTCCATTTCAACAGGAAAGCCTTCAAACACTCAAGGCTAGAGAAGTGTGAGCTTCTTCCCTTTTCACTTCTTTTGATCCTGCAGACATGGGCTGTCCTTTTTCCATAACAAGCACTCCTGTTTTTCAGCGTTTTCTTTTGTGTGTAAGACATGATCAGGTGGGTAGCACAAAGTGTCAGCAACAGTAAAAACACATGCAGCCATCAATGGTCAAACTGACAACAAACAACGTCCATGTCGGGTATGCAGTGAAGCTGGAGCTTTGGTTTATTCTTTTTTCACAGAGGTAAGGCTAAGACTTCTGAAAATAGCTGTCTCTCCAAACAGCCTTCCAACCCAGAGCATGAGCAGTAGTGTTAGCTGACCAAGAAATATGACCAAAAAAAAAAAAAAAAAAAAAAAAAAATCCAGATGGAACAAACATTTCAGGGACTTCACTTCTCAAAGCTTGTCTTGCTCGGACTCCTCTGAAAATAGAGGCCTCTAGTGGTTCCACAAGCAGAAATCACAAAAACCACTAAGGCTTCTAGCACATGCAAGAAATACAGGGCTGCATAACCATAGATAGATGTCACATTGTCTACTACAGCTGCTGGTTTCAGTCATGTGCTGAGGTCAGAAAGCCTCTGCAGGAAACTGACCTGAGGGTCTACTGAAGATTGGGATGAGTCGCTTTAGAAAATTACAGAACAGTCTGCTGGAGATGAAAGTTTCCTTGCAGAAGAGTAACTGGCTTTGTGCTGACAGCCGAAGGGCACAGAAAGTTTTCATATCACTCCTCATCTATGTAATCCATTAGAATCCAACTTTTTCCATCATTAATACCTTGACAGACCTTACAAATCACTCAAAACATATCTCCTCAAAAAAAAGAATGCAAAACCCCTTCGGTGTTATTGGAACCCATCAGGTTAGGAAGTGGTTGGTAAAGTGATGACCTAAATCTTAGTGAAGGAAAAATAACAAGATACTATTGCATACCCTTGATTCAGAGAACGCCTTTTTTAAAGCAGGAAAAATATGCAAAATCACTCAATTATATCAGTAATGCGTGCAGGAACAAATAACCAAAACAATACACTACATCTGCACTCAGTGGATTTCCTTTGATTTATTCCATTGTCTAAATTCCACTGCCATCTTTTTAACCAGACTGCAATCTCACATTTCATTAGCTTCGTGATGAGCTAAGAATGAAATGGAACATTTGTCATAAACCCTCTAAACAACTGGAAATTTAATTATACACGTGATTAGAGTGATCTAAAAACTTTTTTTCTTATTTTCTGCTGTTGCCGCAAGGCTGATGACAGCTTTTTTTTCCCCCAGACACTCTGGATTTTATACAGTCTGAATGAAAAAACATCAGCATCTAATTCAGTGTTTCTTATGTTGCCTGATATCAAAAGACAAAAACCTTTGCAACACTATTAAAATGGTAAGATAAAAAAGCAGTTCTTTATTGGGAGCTTCCAGGTGCATCCACAATTACGGGCTGTGGGCACACCAGTATCAGATTTCTACAATTTTTAGAAGTTTAACAAATTATCATATCTAACAAACACTGTCCAATTAGAAGAGCAGTTGGTTAGGTAATTTTTCCCCTCGGTACTGCCCCACTGGAGTTGGTCCAGGGCTTCTTTGCCCCACTTCTTGTTTTGTCTTTTCAGATTCTGATTGGAAAACAAAATGTTCTTCTTGTAGGTCCTCTACTTGAAAATAAGACTAAATAGTATTTCAGGAATGTGTTAGAAGGCTAGCTTATTCCTCTAAAATGGAAGAGAAAGGGTAGGAAAAATAACAGGATCTCTATAATCATGTATTAATGGTCTACAAAGCTAGAAATATATGAAAAATACATAAAAATCAAAAATCTTCAGGCATCACTTAGGACTTAATTGAATTAATACAGCATGAGAAAGCACACTGACACAGTATCATGTAATTAAGTACTTGTTGCTTTCTTATTTGGATTTTTATAAAACTATGTAAATAAAAAGATTCTAGATTTTTCTTACCTTAAATTGCACAAATAATCCTGTGAATAACAATCAGTGAATGAAGAAATAGCAATTAAAGAAAAGCAGACTGTGCTTCCTAAAATACTTTTTGTCATACTGCATTTTTCTCTAAGATTTACCAAATTATCACAGAAAAAGGAAAAGGAAAAGGAAAAGGAAAAGAAAAAGAAAAAGAAAAAGAAAAAGAAAAAGAAAAAGAAAAAGAAAAAGAAAAAGAAAAAGAAAAAGAAAAAGAAAAAGAAAAAGAAAAAGAAAAAGAAAAAGGAAAAGGAAAAGAAAAAGAGTCTGTAAAAGTTACATTTTCCAGATGTGGCAGACAATGGTATCAAGATTGACACAAGAGCTGGCAGCTGAAAAGCCAGCTTGTTGAGAAAAGCCACACAGTCCTCCTCCATTTCAATAAAAACTACTAAATTTATTTTGTGGTTTCATGTTACTGCTACTACTCATACAGAGGCCTGAATGTATGGATCTTTTGAGTGACTGCACTTCACCTGCTCGAACAAGGAGCCTATGAACTGCTAAGATACAGTTTATTTTAGTGGACTCATTGATAGGCTGGAGCCAAGAATACGTGAATTTTAACTCTGGCTTTCCTTTTGAGGGTGTTTGCTCAGCTCATCACCTTATCTTTAATTATTAAAAATGAAATAACTTTCAAACAAGCAATTCATCTGCCTCTTCTTCAAACTCCTATTTTGAGAAATTTGTCTTCCAGTGGAAGTACTTAAATCCTAATCTTAAATGAAGGGAAGGGAAGGTGCGGGAAGGGAAGGGAAGGTGCGGGAAGGGAAGGTGCGGGAAGGTGCGGGAAGGTGCGGGAAGGAAAGGTGCGGGAAGGTGCGGGAAGGTGCGGGAAGGGAAGGTGCGGGAAGGGAAGGTGCGGGAAGGTGCGGGAAGGTGCGGGAAGGTGCGGGAAGGTGCGGGAAGGTGCGGGAAGGGAAGGGAAGGGAAGGGAAGGGAAGGGAAGGGAAGGGAAGGGAAGGGAAGGGAAGGGAAGGGAAGGGAAGCATTATTTTGAAGGTGAAAATGTTTGAGATGATTGACTACTCGATAAGCTCACACTTCCCCAGCACTGATTTTGCAGTTCGAAAGAGAAGGAAAGCATCCTAATAGCACCCACTACGCAAATCACAGGTAGTCCGGTGACGGCTGAACAACTTCATGTGCAATAGCACCCACAAGGTACAGCTGTTTAAAGCAGCCACCGATCCTACTCCACCATACCTCTGAAACTGCATGTGGCCAGGGTCTCTAAACTCATGCCCAAATACACAGCCAGAATCCCGAATTCTTGATAAAGACAAGCTCCCACAGATACAGGCTGAGGAGGTGGGGAGTTGTCAGTGCTACACGGACACGTGTGGGGCTGGTATGAAGATTCTGAGACGGGCTACATCTGCTAGGCACCTGTCTCCCAGATAGGTACTGTCTGACCCCCTCTCTGCCAGCCAAACACACTGAGAGACCAGAAATTGTCCAGCCGGTGCTGCAGGTGAAGTCACCCGCCGACGGAGAGCCAGGGCAGCCTGGCCGATGCTCTCCGGAGAGCAGAGCGGCCGGCCTGGGCACAGACCGGAGTTCGCGGCACGCTCCCTTTGGAGCCCGCGGTGCGCTCTCTGGGAGGTGCTCTCGCCGTGCGGAGCGGCCGCCTCTCCGTGCCCGGGCAGCGAGCGGCTCCGCCCGGCGCGGTGACAGCGCCCGCAGCCTCCGCGGCACGGCCGACCCCGCCTGAGGCCGTGGCAGCCGCGCTGCCGTCGGCGCAGGGCGCGGGGAGACCGCAGCGGCCGCCGCCGCCGCCGCCTCCTACCTGCTCCGCCCCCGGTCGCTGTAGCGGGTGAGGAAGAGCCCGTCGAGGTCCTCCTCCAGCCGGCCCTGGAAGCCCAGCTGCAGCACGTAGCGGCGCCCGGCCCGGAGCCGGCCGCGGAGCTCCAGCACCGCCACCTCGCCCGCCTCGTCCTGCCGCAGCCCCGCCACCTCCACGGCGGCGCCCGGCTCGGACAGGGGCCCGCGCACGGCGGCGGCCCCGCGGCTCCGCAGCCCGGCGCTGTGCAGCACCGCCGTGTCCGTGTCCTGCAGGCAGCGCACCGTAATGTTCACCTGCCCGGTGAAGGCGAAGGGCCCCGCCTGGCCCGGCCGCACCCGCGGCCACAGCTCCAGATCGTAGTGGAGCGGCAGGAGGTGGCGGGGCAGGCGGCGAATGGAGCTGGCGGCAGGAGCGGGCGCCGGAGGGGCGGCGGGGCCGGGGGCGCGGGACGAGGGCGGCGGCGGCGCCGCCTCCTGCCGGCAGCGCCCGTAGAGAGCGGCGAGCGCCAGGAGCGCGACCAGCAGCGCCAGCAGCAGCGCGGCCCCCGCCGCCGCCGCCCTCCGCCCCACGTACAGACCCCCGCCGCGGGTCCCCATCCCCGCCGCTCTGCGCCCCGACGGCCGCGGCCGCCGCTACTTACGGGGCGGGGGAGTGAGCGCGCCCGAGGGCGGGACGAGCCGGGCCAGGGGAGTCGGGTTCCCCCCCGTCCCGGGGAAGCCTCTCCGCCAAGGGCTGCTCCGGCGGGGCGGGCAGCCCCGGGACGCCGGCCCCGTGCGGGGAGCGGGTCGCGGGGGGCAGAGGGGGAGCGGCAGCCTTAGCCGGGGGAGGCTGCCGGCTGCCCCCGTCCCGTCTGCTCAGCAGCCTGCGGGGGAAACGCGACGGCGGGCAGCCGAGCAGCCGCTCCCTAAGTCCGAGCGGGTGGACGGTGCTGGCCGCGGGGGTGGGCGGGAGATGCTGGATGCCGAAGACCCTCCGGGGATGAGGGATAACTGCGCTGCCCGGACAGACGGAACAGACCCCCGGTGGTCCCGGCCGTGTCTCAGCGCAGGGCGGCGGCTCGGGGCTGCAGAAAGTCCTGGTACCGGAGGCGGCCGTCGGGCCTGAGATGGGGACTCCCCATGTACAGGCCGGAAGAATAAAAAAAACCCCGAAACTCACAAATATTCCTACGTCTTTTACCACAGTGGCAGCAGAAAAGATTAGGAAAACGGCGGGGTCACTGTTTGAGGTGTGCGAAGTGTTGTGGTTAGAGCATATCTGTTCTCGAGGGAAATCTACATGTTAGAAGACTGAGTCTGAAAAATCTTTGGTACACATAAAGGCATGACCAGAGTGAGTTTTTAATAAATAGTCATCATTTAGAGTCTCATTTCCTGCGTAGTTCAGTTGAGGCTATAAACATCACTGTGCTGTCCATACATGGTTAACCCCATTACAATCAATAGGATTAATCCCGTGTTCCCACTTAAACACATACTTAAAGGGTTTGCCAGTTGGGGCTGGATTGCCAGCCAGATTGAAAAATGAAACCTTGGAAAAATTGCCTGGTGTTTTTTCTCAGTTGCAGCTATTTTTTTAAGTCCCGATGAGCCATGCATTAACGGGAGCAGAAGCCAGGAACAGTGGCTCTTGGGTGCCATTGCCTCAGACACTTTGTAATTAGGATTACAATCAGGGTTTCCTCTCCTTTTTTTTTCCTTTTCTTTTTCTTTTTAATTTACTTCTAAGCAACACACACCCCCCACATTGTCTTGAACCCAAGACAGTTTCCTGGGGCCTGTAGTCCGCACGAGAGCCACCTTCAACACCAAACACCTCTGTTTGCAAAATGGAGGCATTGGATTAGGTATTACAGCTGTTTTGTCACCAGAGTTAAAGCAACTTCACCTCAGTGATCTAACTCTAAAGGTTGTATCTCCTGCTAATTTAGTTGTTTATTGAGAGAAATAACTTTTCCTGTTGTCCTACACAGAATACAGGTATTGCTTTCCTCATGCTGGGTACAGCCAGGCTGGCTGTTCCAGGTCTAGGGAATAGCTCTGAGCCACTGCACTATGAAAATTTCGTGTTCCAGCAGAAGACTATAATCTGTTTTCCTGTTGCTTGAGGGACAGGGAGATCCCCTCTGACAGCCTGTTCCACTGGTTGCATCTCTCCCACTCTTCTTGCCTCACCTGCTGCCTGCCGCAATGCCTTTGCTTGCTGTTGCCCATTAGGTTCACAACACGCTGTCTTCTGGTGCTGGCTCACCCATCTTTTCTTTTTCCACACAGCTTGACTTGTATGTATCTGTTTCCATCCTTCTTTTTCTCATTTGGTTTTCATTGGGGTATAATCCTCCCCACCCGTACCCTGGGACTTTTTTCTGTTTCCCTGGTTCAGGCCTCTGCACTCTTTCCATTTTACCACCTGTAGTGGTTGCACGTGCCTCACATAATGTTACTCTTCACCTTGCCAATCAGCAGCCTCTCCCTTTTCTCCTAGCATGTTTTGCAACATCCATCGTATTGCTCTCTTCTTCAGACTTCACAATATAATCTCCAGCCAACTTCTTGGAGGTTGCTGGACCTGCAGCCCTGAACTGACCACCCTTCAGCAAGTATGACCTGCTGCATGCCACCTGAAATATTTCACAGAAAATGTATTCAGGTGTTTAGGAAAGTATCTTTTCCTTCTTATTGACATTTTAAGTTTGGGAAACAGTTTGTTGTGCCAGTCCAAAGAGCTGGTCCATCCCGTGGAAGCACTGACACACTAGGGAGGCTAGGTAGGGAGAATGAGCTCCCAGAGAGATCAGAATAGGAAAGACAGCACTGCAGAGAAGCACATGATGGGAAGAAGAGCACAGATATTGTAGAAAATTAAGGAGCATTTCCATGTCCTGTTTTTCAATTTTTTTTTTATTCATCCTCAACGATGTTCAGTTAAGCCATTCTCATCCACTCACCTCCTCAAAACAAGGCAAAATTAAGACTGAGGCTTTTCATTCCACTTCTGTGAAAAGAAGCAGAACTTCTCAGTGGTAAGTAAGTAGTGCAGACCCCATGGGAAGGTTGCCCTTATTAACAGTGCAGGATATGTTTCAAAGTTTACAGTTCATGTCTGTAAAACGCACTTTATTTTCTCTTATTTTCAGTGGAGAATTCAAACCTGCTACCTTCCTCCATTAACACATAATAAACCCATAACAGTTATGACTTAAAATAAATGTTTTAAAAAGTGTTGTTTAACTACCTTTTCCTCTCAAATAATTTATAATCTCACAAAATGACTGATGGGTGAAGGCCACAGCTGGGCATTCTCCTCCTGGTGGGAACATGTACACCAGGGAATGGTAGAAGTGGGAAAATAGATTGCATGCAGTACAAAACATGTGAGGAGTTTCCGGTGCAGATGTTACAGTTCATCTCTTCTGCTGAACTTTGCAAAGTTAAGACATCTGAATGACATGCTCCTGGAGCTGAAGATGCAGGAGGTCCTGGACAAGCCAGGCACTCTGACCATGGCAAGCAAGGCAGAGTTTTTTATTCAGGCCATAGCACAGATCAAATCCTGACCTTGGACAGAAACAGGAGGCTTGTATTTAAGTCAGAAGAAGCCTTTAATACATATCCAAAAATAGAAACAAATCACCTGTTATAATAGAAGTCAGACAGTTCTGTTGCTTTGAAGAGTACCAAAGCACCTGACAAACTTTACCATCTTGTTTCAGATGATGGAGTCTGTGCCATGCTCACCAGCTGTTCAAAGTCCTGTTGGTGTCCTCTAAATTTTGAACAACAGAGAAAGGTCACATAGGACAGCGTGGAATCTACTATCTCTTAAGGTGCAGTAAGGTAAACAATACTTCCTGTGGAAGCTGGCCAGGAAATTTGACATATTTCAAGTAGCAAAATATTACAGTGACCCTCCCCTAAAGTTTTTCAAGATTTTAAGGTTAATAGCACTACTTTCATAAAAAATATTGTAATATCATCATAAATCATATATATTGAATGCCAAGAAAAAGGAAAAGGAAGATCACATGTTTAAGCAATGCAAAATATTTTTTTATGCTAAAAGATTATTCCCTAAATCACATTCTTAGTGATTCGTTCAGTCTAACTTGAGAATGAGTGATGGCTTATATGGCAATTCCAGCTTTCAGTCAAGGGTGATCAGCACTTCTGCAACTTTTTTTTTAACAGGTCTGATCATGTTTCTTCTTCCGGTTTTGGGGAAGTGCCTGATATTTCTGTATCATATTCTGTATTTACAAGGTCATAACTTCTAGGCACAAGGAATCCATGTGCACAATGAAATCCCCCTCCCCCCCTTATTTTTTAAGCTTGGTCTGCTCATTTCACACAGTGTAATTTGCTCTGCATCATTTATTCTCCTTCTTTAACAATAATGTATCAGAGCCAAAAATGTTGTAATGCCTGGGAGCATCTGTGGCAGGAGCTCTTCCATAGAAGGTGCTGAAGTTGCAAGCTTGTACTATCGCTCTGAAGGTCCGAATAAGTGGATCCTTCAGGCTGTTTCACAGCCATCTGAAGTAGGAAGTGTGAGCTACAGGTGTACATGCACAGTTAGCATAGCTGCAAATAAGTTTTATACAGATAAACAAAGCATGACCAGCTGAGGACCTTATCTTCTGTCTGGGCACATTAAAGAAGTTCTCAGCTTTCCTATGGACTCAGGGTGAATACGTCATTCTTTATGGAGTATGTATCTTCAATATGAAATGCTACACGCATGATACTTGTTACCAAGTAACTAGAATTAGACTTGAAAGAATTAGGCTTCTTTCCCTAATAAGAAAAAGCCCTCAACAAAACAAACCAAATCAATAACAACACCACAAAACAAACAAACAAGCAACCCAAACAAACAAACAAAGAACAAACTCACCACCAGACTTTGTTTCACTGTTTTTGCCCTCAAGAGATTTTGTACACTCCTGGTACAGAACTGTGAGTGGATATTAAGTTGACAAGTTGTCACAGTAGCAACTGAACATGGATCTGTATTTGTGTTGACAGGACTGTCCTAACTGGCCAGTACAGTGCAATACAGAAAGACAACGTGGAGAAGATTTCAAATTTAAAAAGGTCAAATTTGACCAAGCATTGCAATATCGTCAAAAAGCATGAAACTGAAAATTCAGGTTAATAGCTTTGAGTGAGGTGTCACTGTGTGGTGGTCACTATATAAGCAAATAAAGCACTTTCACCACAACAAGTCATACATCTAATTAAAAAGTTGTATGAAGGGAAGCATGCTTGAAATACTACCATTTTTGGTAATGATGTATGATATATAACTGGAGTAATTTTTCACCCAAGCTTTAATTAAAATATGTTCCTTGGTGTTTCAGACTGACAGGCCACTGATGATCCTCTGTCTTGCAGACAATGAAACCATGCAAAAATTTGTTTGTAAGTTCTGTTCTCATTTTATGGATGAGCTGTGAGCTGTTTGCCAGGGCCTTGCTGACTGCCTCTGTAGATCTAGGTACTACTGAGATGGTTTGGGTCTGCAGAGCAAGTGGTGGGTAGGAGCAACAGCTCCCACCACTGGAGAAAGAACAGCCACTGGAGCAAAACAAAGCTGTTTCTTTGGGTACTTCTGCTTGTGGAGGACAACAGAGTAGTCCCTAAATGGTATGGGGTAAAATAGACTAATGATGAATCATATAACTGGGGGTGAACAAAATGACGATGTGTCCACTGAGCAGAGTCACAGTGCTGAATATTCCTTCCAAAGAGCTGAGGGTACTCAAAGAAGCCAGGAAGACCTGCAGCCCTGTTTGAAGGTAGGACACATGGTAGAACCACCTCCTCCTCAGGAAGGGTCAGGAAAGCATTTGCAGGAAACCTGAAGAGATCCACAGAACAGTATAGAAAGTAACCAAGAAGTATGCACAGCTGACAGGAAAACCACTAACCAGAATATGAGCAGAAGATGACAATTAAGGAGGCTGCATTTTTATAAGATTTTTTTTTAATAGCTGGTGATTCTATCAGCTGGCTTTGAAGCTGTGGCAGGCAGTCAACAGGACTGATGAACTAAGTCCTGCAACTGAGGCTCTATGGCAAAGAAATATCACATTTTCACCAGTCCACTTAGCGAGAAAAAAAACATTGGAACAATGCACTCTGGAATGAAGTTTTGAAAGAAAATTGTTGAGGATTTAATAAAAAAAGGATGAGTGTATCCATGAAACTTTGTTCCAGACACCATTTAACTTCTTCTCCTCTGAAGTTTAATGTTTTCTGATTGTTACTGCACTTAAAAACAACTTGTAGAGGTATCAGCTTTTCCCCAAATATGCCAGCATTTTCAGGCTTGCATCCTGTCAGACTGTATGAAAGTGGTTAGTAGATTGAAATTGCTTAATATGATGAACGGTGTCATTTTTTAAATTGTTGGCTCTTTTTACTGTATGTTTTACAAGCTTTTAGATGCCCATTATTTTTCTGTGAGCTTCACTGAAATTAACCAGGAATGTAGTATTTGTCCCCTGAGTGCTTTTCATACTGAGATTTATCAGCTCTCTAGGAGGAATATCAAGTAAAACTTTGAAAAATTGATGTATTGGGATACCATAAACTTTTTCTCACCCATGGAGTTGGACCAACAGAGTTGGATCAAAGACCCACGCGTCTTCTCTCATTTCATCTGCTTTTGTTGCAAGGAGGGCTCTTGGATGGTATGCAAGCCTAAGATTGCAACAGCCAAGTACAGGAAATGCTTCACAAAGCTTACTTCAGCCCTAGAGCTGCAGAGAGAGCTGAAAGGGAAACAAGCAGAACCTTAGTGCGTCCGGCTTGCTTTCCTGTTAGGACAGGAGGATAGCAGAAGAGAAAGCCATGGCTTTTCCTGCTGGAAATAACCTCTTCATCTGCACTAGGCTGGTGCCAGCCAGTCCGGCTCTCCAGAGCAGTAGGCCATGCTCAGTCTTTGTGAGGACTTTTGAAGCCTCTCTCCTGGGGCACGCTGTGCACTCCAGCCACTGGTGGGCATCCAGTCCAGGACACAGAAGAGAGGGGTCCAGGGCATCACAGCTAATCCAAAGTTAACTCCCTGGAAATGCACGTGCTTTGGGGACTGGGTCCTCTGTACTGACTGCTTTGCTCTACAGATCCACTTCTTTAAGGTCACCACATCTATAAATATCAACTTAATCTTTCCTAGCCCATTTTCCTAAGAAAACTTGCTTTTTCTGTACTGGGAGTTAGCTCTGCAACAGAGCCCTATTATTGCACATCTATAGCAAGCTCTGCTGGCTCATCATCATAAAAAAAAAAAAAAAAAAATATATATATATATATATATATATATACTTCGCATTTTGAAATAGTGTTTTATAAACTGCCACATTTTGAGATGTGTCAGATTTTCAGAAATTACTGAGAAATGAGGACAGTTGTTTCCTCACATTTTTTTTCCCATTAAATACTTCACTAAGCCAGTCAGACCTGAAGATTACTGGTGGGAATTCCCATGCTGACAGAGACTTAAACACCCAAGACTTCAACAGATATAAAGCTTACACATCATCTTTACCCCCAGATTCCGGGTTTCGTATTTTGAAAGACAGACTTCTTGAAGAAGTTCACAGAACTTTCCCTTCCTTATTGGTCCAACAAACCTGTGCTTCACTGCAGAATGTGGCTGCGTGTCAACTTGTGATCAAATTGGCCAGAGCTGTGTATCTCCCTACAGACCCTAGACAGCCTGTTTTCCAGGGCCTCTTTCTGGCAGGCCTTTGGCGGAAATGTACTAAGGTTTGAGCCTGATTTATAAACGGAATAAAGCAGGTCTCCAGTTTAACCCCTTAGTATGTTCTTCTGGCGTCTCAGAGCACAGTACCAGTTTAGAATTCTTGTTGTGGTGCTGCTTTCTTCATTTCTACTTGCCAGGTTTGCTCTCACAAACCCTAAATTTAATCTCATCTGATCTCCAAATGCTCTGAGCCAATGAGACAATTAAAAAAAAAAATCTCTCCTGAAGCTTGTGTGATCAGCTGGAAAGGAGTTTCAATATTTTTGGCAAATCTCTGTACTTGGTGACACGTAACCTGTCTCAAGAAAACATGTATCATGGAAGAGTCTCAAAATGCATAAATTACAAAATATAACTAATAAATCTTTTGCGTGGATGGACCTGAGGAGGGAACGTACCCTGAGCTCTTGTACAAATCAGTTTTCTACAAAGAATGTGACATAAAATAAGATACGGAAATAGGACATCCCTACTCACAAGAGGAATACATTTTTCACTTCAAAGTAATGTGTGTAAGATAATGCTGCTGGCTACTAGACCCTCTCTTTGGTGCAGAAAAGATTATAACAAAATAAAGGATGTGGACGAGCCTTTGGATAGCTCTTTATATTAATCAAACAAACAAACAAACAAAAAAACCAACCAAACAACCCCAAACAAAACTCCAAAAACCAGACAAAGAAGAAACCCAATACAATACTTCTGTGCATTTGTCTGTGTTTGAAAAGCTAGAGCTACAAAAGCAAGATTTTCTTTCAGGACTAATGATACAGTAGATGCCTTTGAGAACAGCTCAGTGACAATAATAGAGTTGGGAAGCATTTCTGATCTTTTTGTAGAGTTGTGTGGGACTGCAGGCTGACCCATGCCACCAACTCCTAAGTGTGCTGTGGTGGTTTTTGAGATGATATGGGAAAAGTCTCAGGAGAGCACAGTCAGGATGCACTCCTGAGGAAGGTGGCAATAGTGGTATGAACATCAGTGAGAAGACTCCGAGTTGATGGCAAGGTGAAGAGAAATGGCAGGAAGGCTCAGGGCCTAGAAGGCAGCAGGCTACCACTAGTTATACCACTAGTTCGTTCAGGGGATGATTTCTGAATCATCAAAGTCAAGCTGCAGGAATGCTAGTTTTATTATGAAGTCAAGATGAGGAACTTGTGCCATTATGATCAATCTAAACCGTGGAAAGATCAAATCTCTATGAGAGACAGAGGGACACAACACAAAAAGAAGCATCCCAAATTCTTCATGTCTGGTACAGGACTGACAGAAGCACAGTCTCCGTGCCAAAAAAACCCAATCCACAACTGAGTAATGACTGAAAACTAAGACAAGTTCAACCTGAGAAAGTTTGGGTGGATGCAACATATGTTATTAGTTTGTTCTGGAAACAGAAAAATGACATCAATAAAGTACAGAAATGGGCTGCTAGCCACAGTCTTCACTGAAATTAGCAAATCTAGTTGTGAGGTGAGGGAAGATGGGAGCCTAGCAGGCAGATAAACCAAAACAAATACCATGGAAAAAGCAAGGACATCCTGACAAAGTATTCGAAGCTTCAGGCCATGAGAAGCTCAATGCTGACATTGCACAAGAGCATGGTTTTGTAGTGCTAGCCACTCAAAAGAAGGGGGGCCCCAGGATTCTTCCCTTCCCACCACCTGGCAAGCCTTTGGGATGATCTGCTGTGGTGACTGGACCTCACATGCCAGAATTATTTGTTAAAGTGTTAGTTAGTGACTTCTGGTAAATTTATAATACACTCAGTAACTTGGAGAGAAAAACTCTTGATGTATTTTTGGTGAACTTCAGTCCTTAAGACCCTTATCCCATAGTGGTCCCAAAGTGGTTTCATTCACATCTTGAAGGAACTCTGGCTCCCTATAATTCCTTTACTGGCCTGGTATCATACAGACTCTGAGTCATCTTAAATACCAGCTTATCACTAAATCTCACTTGCAGGCGTCGTGCACCACCCGTGTCCTCACATCATCCACCTGGTTCTGGAGGGACCAGTGCACACATCACAGATCATAGAACATGCACACATTTTCAGTTCCTTGCATTATGAATGGGTCTTAATTTTCTTGCGTGAGGTCACTTCTGACCGGAATGAAGGGTGTCTGATCCCAACTTCAGTTGTAACCAGAATTTAAAACTGAACCCCACAAGATCCATGTCCCACCCCCTGAAGGTGACACTTCAGAAGAGATAAACCTCAAAGCCCAAGCAGATGTCCAACATAACTATACCAGGGTTATCATGGGCTCATTTACAAAAAGGAAGTTTAAAATAACTTTTGTTCTGGGAACTCATGGGAAGCTATTGGAAGATTGTCAAGCAAACTCAGCTTTTATTACCAAATCCACACCCATTTCATGCACATTTCAAATGATGTCCAGGACGAACAGCCTATTCTTTGCAGTGTTTCCTTTTCTGAAGTAACAAACCCTCCTGGTTTTGATTACCCCTCGCAAGCACCTACTCAATTTGTTGACTCATTTAATATTCCCTTGGTCCCTCATTGCATGACTTCTTCCCTCACCATGCGCACAAAATAATGCATGTGCCAATAAAATGTGAACTCTTAAGTGTTCCTTTCTGTAACAGAACAAAGTGTTCTCTTTCCCCTTCAGTGGACTACTGTTCCATACTCTGCTTAAGCTGATGGCACCTTAGAGGTTATAAGCAGACACTTCACAGGAAAGGTTTTTTCCTGCTGTGGTTGATACACAAAGATGAAGCTCAGCATAGAGAGAGTACACATCAGCAACAACTACCCATCTCAAGGTAGTTTATAACTACCTTGAGCCTCAGTAGGGTATTCTTCCATAAATCAAGACATTCCAAAATGCAGAGGAAAGAGCAACAAGGAAAGTGAAAGCACTGAAACACAGAATGATTTTGGCATGAATTATGAAAGGCAAGAAAATAATTCCAGGGTTGTCAAAAAATGACACCAGCACTGCAACAAATTTTTGGAAACCACTGTGCAGCGTGACATTACACACATTTTGCTTATTCCCCTTTTGCCTGTTCTGCATCTTAGTCAGACCAGAGATAACATATTTCAAAGTAAAGATGACACACAACATGTAATTGGGACACCCCTCTATCACACAGATTACCTTAAAACATATTAAGCAAATATTTCCCCCAAGTATTGTGCAGGTGAAGGCTGAGACATCTCACCTTTACTGAACAAAGAGACCTTTGTGAGCAGTTTCTTAAAGTTGGATACAAACAAGAGTACATTAGAACCTTTACAACAATCTGTCCAATTTAATTTCAAAATACATGGAAATCTCAAACGTTGAACCCTATCATCTTGCCTGCATTTAGACTTAGGAAGCACAAAGGGCAAATGCAGATTTCATCGCAACTGAGTTCTTTCTGGAAGTCTCTGGATCATAATCCCTGGACAATTCTGTCATAAGATAGAGAGTGGGTGCTGATTAGTCAGGAAATTATATAGACAGCAATGCAATTAATTTGGTGTTACATGGGTGTACAGTATTAAACCACTACTTCGCTGGGCCAGGAAGACATTGTCAGGTGTAAAAAGCGATGCAGAGCACAGTGGACAATACACCTTCCAAAGAAAGAGCTGTCTCACCTTACCCCTTTCATTACCTCTTCAGTAGCTGCCTCTCCTGATACATGTCTTCTTTTCCCTTGGTAATTAAGTTTCCCTTAAATAATTCTGTTTGAATGGTAATGCACACCAAGTTACACTTACTGTAATGGTTTACTCCATTCTCATCTTCTTTACTTCTCTCTAATCACATTCTGTATATTATGGGGTTAATCCTGTTGCTAGAGAATCTTCTACAACAAGAAGTAGTTTTTCAAAAGAATATTAGGGGGTATATCCCAAACAAACTTATTGAGCCAAATGCACCTATTCAGACTCCATCTCAAAACCAGAACTACTGCATATATACACTTTTTTTGTCTCAAACTGAAAATATTTTCAAAGTTTAGTTAACCCAGTTGTATTTATAAAAAGTGCAAGTGAGCCAAATCCCTGGCAGTATGCCACTTTTGTTATACTACTTAATCATTCTTTTCCTTTTCTCACATAATAGACACTTCAGTTGCATAAACATATTTCATTGTCTCGTAAAATGGCAGTCAGGGATTGCTTCAAATACCTTAATGATTCCTTGCTGTGGGTATGTAGCAGAAATAATGAATTTTGGAGTGTATCCCAAGAATTATCTCAGTACTCTTCCCAAATTCATTGGGTCAACCCTAAAACAAAGCTATGTGATCATAGCAGGCAAGAGCTGAAGACTTCACCATGGGGAATAGTAACTTCATTCTAACATCATGACTGTCCTCCTAAAACTGCAAACAAGCTAACTTTTGCCTAACAGCTGTGTTTATTGTTATTGATCTCTCTGTTGCTGTGCTGTATCCCTTAATACCATCAGAGAGGGTCGATTCAGGAAGGTTCCCCACTACCCCAGCAGCTCACAGCTCAGTGAGACAATGAACAACTGCACAGGGAAGACAGGGCCAAGGTAAAAGTTCTCCTAGGGGAGACATCTCCCACTTCTGCAGCCATCAGTTTTCCTTGCCTGAACTCTCGTTAGAGTTATATATCCAGTGCTGTAGAGGAACTCACAGTTTTTATCGTCCACGTATCTATCCAGCAATTGTGAAATAATGATACTCACCAGCAGGCTGAAGAAAACAGGTCATAGACACCAAAATGAGCCTATTGCCTCATCTACCATCCAACTTGCCAAGCGCAAATGCCTCACAGGCAGAATTTGAGGGTATCTGTCATGGCTGGTGTAGTGGTTTGCCACACCAACACTTGCCCTTGCCATGACTGTTGTGCCAAAAAAAGAAGCTTTCCTGAAATTAGCAGAAGGGGAAAGAGGTCATGTGGTGGGAACTGAGTGACAGATTTGGAACTGGAAAGAAGTATGGGATGAAGGCACGTCAAAGTATGAATGTTACAGGTAAAAGGAAGGTGTCCATGTATCTCTAATTAAGGAATGTCACATATATTGCCCATTAAAAGAGCATAAATTTCTGATAATCCCTTTTTAAAAGTGGCATCATGCTGCTCTAAGTATATGCACATTATTACTTTTCTGCTGTCTGATACTGAAAGACATCTCAGGATACCTTCAAAAAATGCCACAACTTCTGCACACACTTTTATATTCATGAATGTGAACAGGCACAGCTGGTTAGGACAGTTAGAGATTCTCTTATTCTATATTGTAAATTCTGTCAGCAAAGTGATTTCATTTGCAATTGCAAAAAAAGATGCAGACAAACTGCATAACATCATCTCTGGAATTTTCAAATTAAGAACAAGAATTCCAGGAATGGTCCAAATAATCAGAGAACTGGAACAATAGAGTTCCAATAGGAGGGGTGGAAAAAAAAGAGAGGAAATTCTGAATGACTGGTGCCTTATTTGCATTACATGTTTCAATGTTTGTAGAAAGATTGTTGACTCAAAACCAAAAGAGAAATTAGTAGAGGTCTGATGTTACAACTTTTACGCTGAATGCTTCATGTAAACATACTTCTCTCTAGTTAACCTAGAAAGTTTTTGTGGTTGCTTCCAAAAGTATCTGTTTTGTGTAAAATGAATTACCACAACAAAATGACTGCAGAATCAGAAAATGGATAGAGCTAAGTAAGCATCTTACCAGACAGAAAGGACCAGCCCCTCTAACAGCCTTGGGAATCAGATCTTGACCATGAAATTCACTGGAACCAGTGAAATGAAGAAAAGCTGTGCAAGTGCACAGCTTGCTGAGGTCCAGCAAAACAGGTAAGCACCAAATAACCAGCAACAAAGACTGTAAGCAGCAAAATAATACTGGGGGCTTGCATCCAGCATGCTGGTATCACAGCTTTTTCTTCTCCTCTGACTTTTTTTTTTATTCTATTGTTTCTTTACTTTTCAAAAGCCTCTCACAACTGAGATGGCATGCTCAAGGTTGCATCCTTAGCTCTACTCTTGCCCACTGCAGACAGAAGTTCATAGGTACAGCTGTTAGCTAGCACACCCACCCAGACAAATCTTGCCACATAGCAGAGGTAGAATGTGTGTGTGTGTCTTGAGCAACAAACAGGAAACATTAATTTTGGTGAGAAATATTAAAGTGATACTTCAAGTTAATGTGAAGCAAAACATTCAAAAGTACCAGACTGTATAATTTCAAAGTTGTTTAATTTTGAAATGTGTTTTAAATTGTTCACATTTTAATTTTATACAGTCATATTATAATTTTTAATATCATTTATGAAACAGTGAACAATTCAATAATGACTATAACTTCCTAACCTCTGTAATTAACTTACTGAATAAAGTTTAATATACTTACTACAAAAATATCTACAGTACTTCTTTTAAAAAAACATTATTAACAGATATATAATGATAACTTAAAATATGTATACTATTTTAAAAAGACACAAAAATATCTACAAGGCTCTAAATTTGAAGTGAAGCATTTAGAGTTCAGCAAAGACCCTTCAACTAAAGTGAAAAGAAAAATGTGTAGAAGTGCTGGAACTTTTCACCAGTTGGATTTATTGCTGCAGCCAGCTCTGTGCTTTCTGGGCATGTGAAATATACACATATACAGAACGTCTCTGTGAGAGTTCTGGTACGTTAGCAAATCTTCAGCTCTGTGGAAGGTGCAATGTCATCTTACACATCTCTAGTGGCAGCACTGGTTTTAAAATTTCGTGTCCTCCTTCAGTCTTGACTATTTATTCCTGCCTTCATGCAGCTGTTCACCCCCTCCTGCGCTGAGCCAATGATATGGTCTGTGAGAGCAAAGGAAAAGAATATGAACGTCCCCCATCCCCTTGAAGAGGAAATACAGAGAGTGGAAAAACGGAAACAATGATGAAGTGATAATTGTCCCCTTTCCATTCATATTTAATGAATTATTTGCTTCTCTAAATTCCATGTAAATACCGTCAATGCCTGTGCAGTATCCTTTTCTGAGTGACAGTCTAGCATGGTACTCTTCCCAGTTAAAATCTTCACCTTCAAGGGCTGACAAGCCAGACCAAACGCTGGGCTAACATAACAGAACTGTTTCTTATCATGAATACTGAGATAAAGCCAAATTACTGCAAGTGATATGACTTTGCCTTCTAAACTCTGTGTGTAGACTCTGTTGAATTAATGAAGTAATGACCTGCATGGGGGCTACACCCACTTCTTGGCAGCACTGGCTGAAGAAGGCACTTGTCTTGTTATAGCATGAAAACAAAGCAAGCACTCTTGGAGAAGCAAATGGGAAGGGTACTAAATCATCTTTTTCTGAACCACATCAATATTACAATTTCTTCTGAGCCCAGAAAAATCAAGAAAAAATACTATCCTCCACCTCAGAGGTTTTTGACTAGGAAGTGCAGAAGGAACCCCACATAAATTATTGATTCTTAGAGAGCCTCCAATGAGTACTTCAAGTCAAAGAGGTTTATAAAGTCCTAAGCTTTCCAAGACAAAGGTAATAAACTTAAAAGAGTTCTCCTCAGACTCTTTCTCAAATGAAGAAATATGGTATAATGGAATAATGGATGGGTGCTTATTTTTAAGTTGAAGTCACTGTAAGATAAAAAACTTTGTTCAATGCAGATACAGGAGAGAAAGGAAAATGTAAACCATCTGCATGTGGAAAAATGCAAAGGATTTATGGAATGGTTGGGAAGGCTTCTGCACAATGTACAGGCCATAGCAAACTTTTGGTTTTGATCAAGAGACAGGATATACTGAAAGAGCCACAGACTCCTTGCCAGCCCATGGTAAGAAAAACAGAGCAGTTGGCGGAGGCACAATGCTGACTTTACCACGTGTTTGGAGACACTTGGTCCCAGACCTATTCATTTTAGCATTTTACCACTTTAGTATTTATCATCTTAGGCTGTTTAACAGAGAAAACTTTACCCTAGTCTTAGATGCCTTTAAATAAACTGTCTGCATGCCCAAACTCCTCAGGAAAAGGAGCATATACAGCATGCATTGCCTAGGAGTATCCAAAAAGGCCTGTCATTTGGCTCTCTACATATTAAATTGTTGTCACTTACAATGGACAGCACAGGGCAGATGAAGATTTAGAAAACACCTGAAAACTGCTCCAGTAAAATGGCTGATGTAGTCATCAGGTCCATCCAGGGAATAGTCATGTGCAGTCATGGGAATAGAGAGCCTTGGGGAGAAAGCATAGCCCAAGATTTACATTCTGTTGTTCAGTAACCAATAAAGCCAAACCCATCAAAACACAGCTAAGCTCTACAGTTGTAGGGCACAGCCAGTTTCACAGGCCAGCAACCCTTTTCTATGCTCAGAGGTCAGGGAAAAGCAGGGATACTGTTTTGAGGATGTATTGGCATGCTCCAGGTCCTATAAAAAACTGAGGAGCAGCGCAAGGTTGTTGTCTTGAATTACACTTTCACACTTTCTGCACTGCATCTGTCTCTGCAACTCATCTCAGGAGCCCCTTTTCATTTCCACTTTGTCTTGCGGCTTATCTGCCTTAGCCTTGCACTTTTTAATGAATTGCTGAGTCCTCCCAGGGCAGGGGAAGAGAGGCAGGAGAGACTTTGGCACAAGCAGTCAGCACAGAATATCAGATTGTTGAGCAATCTGCAATCCCTCATGCACGAATGACAAGACCTAGCCGGAGGCTTTAAAAAGGAGTGATGTCATGTTTGATAAAGTCTATCCAGCTCTGAAGAGCATTCTGTGACACAGACAGAGCCCTTCTCCAGGCAGGTAAGGCAAGGTAATAATGAGTAGGAAAAATAACTAAAGACTACTAAAAATTCTTGAGAAATAATGAGTAGAAGCAACAGCTAGAGGCTACTAAAACTACAAACTGCTACAGGCTACTAAAAAGGCACAATGGACATACACAATACACAATGCATGGTTCAATCACCTGCTAAAGACAAATGGACCTTTTGTATTCGGTACAAGAGAAAAGAGAATAAAACAGGGGAGTTGAGGATCAGAAAAAAAAATCATAATTTTTCACCTGCACAAAGTAGTAAACTTTGCTGTAGGCATTCAGAGAGTGAAACAAGTATCTTAGCTGAAATAGATGGATGCTTAAGGTTCTTTACAATAAATAGATATATATGTATTTAATTCTCCAGAATTTTTTATTTCTTTGAAAGCAAAGGGCTGTCTATTAAGTAACTTTGTCATCCAAAAAAAGTAAGCAACTGAATCAGAAAGCATATTTTATTTGTAACAGCTGTACCAGCAATTATTAAAAGTTATTTTGTGAGCTGTGAGAAAAGCATATATAATTTTGAATCTCTCAAGTTAGTTATTTTTATGTTTCCATTACATGGCATTTACTACAGTACGGAATAGCTTATACTTTTAAATCCAGGTACACCAGCCACTTTTCAAAGTACACAGTCTTGGTGTTTCAGACTTTGATGTAATTGCCCTAGCCACATAAAGAAAGCTATCCCAGCATGATCAACATAAAGAGACCTCTGGGGAGTAATCAAGTTACAGTACTTACAGTGATGTGGATTATATAAAATATAATGACTCAAGTTTTAAATCCTAGCAAGAAATAGTAGAAAGGACTTAAACTATTGCCTTATGTGAGGATCCGTAGTGAAAGAAAAAATTACATATAATGGAAGGAAATAAATTCATAAAAGAAGAAGCTGGCTTTGTATTCATGTAAGGGTTAAAGCACTCTTTTCTCTAGATGGTCTCATGTTAATAACATATGCAATGTGATTATGACATCACAACTCCTATAAACACAATGTATTAGAATTTTTTTTTAAAAAATTACTTCATATACTTACGTTTATTTGTTAGAACACAGTTAGTATGGCTGGGTGAAGAAAACAAATAAAACTTTCCAAACCCTATATACATTTATACAATTCTAAATAGTAAGTCTTCTGGGAAGTCAGATAGATTTGGTTACTCTGTTAAACAGAGCACAGACTTCAAAAAGAGAATCTGTAGAGCTCAACTTCTGTTCTTTATACATCATGTAACTAAGACGAAGGAAAGAAGAGCAGACACTGAATCCATTTACTAATTTATAGATAGAGCCCTCCAGCTCAACAACATGAGAGAGCAGCCAGTTGGCTTTTATGCTAAACTTCATACCCACTGAATTACCCAACTGCAGTAGATTACTAATAGTTCATTTATTTATTTATCTGAGTTTCCATACTACAGTCATTATGTGCCATCCAGATGTCTCAAATAGCTAATGCTATGCCTTTCAGTGCTAAATGGCAGGTACACTAACATTATCAGCATATCTATCTAAGGAAGAAAGTTTTTTTAGTCTCTCCTTCTCACTTTTGAATCTTTTGATCCATTTCAGCTTGTGTGACAAAACCAGACATCGCAAAGACATTTAATTACCCAATTAATTATGTTATGTATCTACAGAGAGAGAAAATAAAACGCAGTGTTCTTGCTGAGGGAACTGCTATACACGATTCCCTTTGGCATTGCGTGGCAGGCCATCCATCCCACATGCTTTGGCTGTCTCCTGGGCACATGGCACTGCCTGGCTCATTAGCTTGTTCCTAACTGAGCCAGTGTATCTCCCCTCACCTCAGAAACACAGGGGGTGGGAAAAGAGAGAGAATATAGAGGCAAGTGGTGAACTGGAAACACTGCAAGCACAGGAAGTTCTCAAGTTACTGAGATGCACATCTCCTGGGATACTGGAAGGGAAACTGGCTTGCTGCAGGGAGTGGTGTTGGGTGACAGAGTGCATGGCTTTGGAGGAAATCAGCCTTCACTAGTTCTGCTGCTCATGGAGTGACTTGTCTTTCCTTCTGGTTTACTTACCATGTCTCAGCAAGCACATGGGACATTGCTATTCTAATAGCAATTTGTGAACTTTTAGGAACTGCATTCTAATACACATTCTCTTTTTCTGGAGATTGAATTGTCATGGGATATTGCTGCTTGAAAGTAATGCTTGGCTAAAGCTGTCTGGATAAGAATGGGTGATCATTCCAATTCCAGGAAACAATACACGTGTCCTGCTGTGTGGAAAGTAGGAGGAAAATACATTTTAAAAGCCCAAATAAGGAAGGCTTCAGCTGACAAAAATGTCCATGTTGCAACATGTAGCTGCCCTCCCACTCCTAAAAAAACCCCAGAGAGATTATTTCTCCCTTTTACAGATATTCACTTCTATTTAACAGGAAAACTGATAATATCATGCACCTGGTCTGCATTCCAACTGGAATAACTTGTTTTAGAGTTACTCATATTAATTTAGGGCTAGAAATACTAGTACACTTTTACCCTTCTCAAAATATAATGTACTGATAGGACACTCCAACCAATCTATGTTTTGTTTGCCTTCACAACTGTCAGTCAGCTTGGCAAGGGACCAAACCCCAAGTCAGGATGCTGAGTGAACCCTAAAAAGCACCAGGAGCTTCAGAGTATGCAGAACCTTTACGAATCACCTGTTTTGGTGTCATAGATGTTGGCATCTTTCCACTGAGTGCTTAACAAGGTTAAGTGGCCTTCATGGTATGCTCAGGAAGACACGTCCACCCAGACACTGATTGTTGTGCTTTTTTTAAACACTTAATCCTTGTTTCTTTCCTCAGCATCCCTAGCGATTATCTTTCCATGCATTGTGTTGCTTTGGTGGATAGACTCTCAGAAGCCTAGCTCTCCAAATCCACTAGAGAAGAAGCTGGGCCGTGAAATCCAGGCAGCAGAAAGGCACTACAATCCTCTTTTCTTGTTTGAAATCTTGTTTGATACTTTTTTCCTGAACTCTGGAAGCCAATCGAAATAAGCAGGTAGATGGAGAGCTGCAATTCCTTATCTTAAAGCAGAGCCTATCGTTAGTTCATTCATCTACAGCTGGGCAGATTACAGGCAGGGATTTGTATCTGTGTAAAGAAAGAACTTTTAATTTAGATTGGTTCTCTAAGAACTTTTCTGTTTGCAAACAAACTGCTAACTAGAAAAAAGAACACCATAAGCAGAGGTCCAAATCTATTTCATGAACCTTGGCTTAAGACAATAGTAGTTAGGTGTTCAAATGCCTTTTAAATATGGCCTTATGGACCTCCCTGTTTTTGCACACACAGCTGCATTGTGAACCATTTAGGAATGTTAGGATTTGTGGTTTGATATGGTACGTGGTTTCAAAATGATGCTGAGCTTGTCATTGAGGCTGACCCTGGAGAGGCAGACAGACTCGTTTAGATCACTCTTTGCCAGTCTTTGCTAATTTTTGCACTCTTCAGAGGAGTTTGTGCAAACTGTAATGTCAAAGAAGCTTCCAGAATTACAGAGGTCCCAAAAGAATACAAAAGAGTACAAAAATGCATGGAGCAACAGTGGCAAATTTGATCCCAGGGTTCAGCCCCTCATCATACTTTCAAGACCCTTTATGAAACTTGCTTAACCCCTTAGTCCCATTAAAAAATACTCAGTTAAATAAAGCTACCCTGTTTTCAAAGCAAGATCTAGCTTCAGCTTCCATTGTTCCTGTCACAGTTCTATGCACTGAGGTGCGAGGGCATCAAGGAAGCTGGTTTGATCAGTACTGCTCGGTCTCAGAAATGTAAACTGCAGGTTTATTGGTTTCTTTCCCAGTGTGCAACTATACACACTGATTGTTTCCACAGCTTCTGAGTGGAGTCTCAAATGGTCAGCACTGCTGAGAAATTCAACTCTGTACTTTGTTAAAACTAGCGTGACTTTTTTTGAAAAACACATTCTCTATGGTCAGAGCTCTGGATTTCCTAACCCTGCTTCCTGGTACTTAAGACTAAGGAAGAAAAAACTCCAGATGGTATAAGCTGGCAAAATCAATAGCCTGGCGTGTAACCTCTCCCTACAACCTTCATAACTTAAATTAAATGGGAGGGATATGAAGAATTATATAAAAATATAATGTTTCGTATAAACAAATAATGGCAACTGTAAACACAGACATTATTTCTCCCATGTAACATTAACTGTCACCTGAAATACAGAATTTTCTCTACCTTCTGAAAGTATTAAATTTTTGCTATTGCATCATACAGAAAACAAAAATGTCTGGCTTCTAGTAGTGTGAGATGTCACATACTGAAAAAAAGCCCATCTTTGATAGTGGTTTTAATACAAGGTAGATGAATGTGTTGGATATTGCATGTTTTCAAAAAGAAAAAAAACTACGCAAATAAGGTCAAATTTCTTGTGGTTGAGTCCATGAAGTAAATACAGAACATATTGTGTTTGTTTGGATCTTGGGGGAACAAACTGTTTTTATGTAGTCATATTACACTAAAGCAAGCACTGTAATGCATTTCATTTCAAAATCACATATTTATAAAATAGGGAATGTACTCACATCCAACATAATCAGTCTCAACCATAAAAACTCAAAACAATTCTGAAAAGTGGAAACGTGTAGAAACACACCTTTATTTTCTAAATGCTGACATACAAAGGAGGAAAAAACCTGCACTATAGGCCTGAAGTAAACCTTCACATCATTAGGATCCAACTGTGAAAAGCTGTTTATCATACATAACTTTCTTACATAAGTCTGATTCAAAGTGGCTACCTTTGAAATATCCTGTCTTACTAAACTCCACGAACCTCCTCACCGTCTAGGTCTTCATGATGCAGCATTTTGCCTTAACTCCCACACTTGTGTTTCACTAGGAAAATGTATGATAAAATTAAGTAACGTAATTAATCTTTAGTAAATAGGACTTGACAGGTATTTTTTAAGTTTAACTAGTAAGGAAGATGGTGTCTTAAGACAACTACAGTTTAGAAGTGGTTAGGAGGAGTGCCTGGAAACTCTTCCAGCTTTGAAAATTGTTCCTGCACCATTCAGGGAGAAACCCAAGATTTTTCAAGATTTCCTGCAAAGAAACTGCGAGTGAGAAGTTCAGAGTAGACAATAACATTTTGTTAATTTGGAACTACTGTTTCACTGAAGGGCTTTAGCTGTCCATGCACCAGTGCTGCTTTGTTAGCTCCTTCGATTTTAAGCAAAAACTGCATGCAGTGAAAACTGTCATTAAAAATTCCTGTCAGCTCAGATTCACTCCTTAACAGCAACAGTCACAGCCAAGCACCATTTACAAAACTCTAATTTTGCAAAATTCATAATCTGCTGAATTGATGCCTCTCTCCCCAGATAAACAAGCTGCTCTGTATTGATTTACATGTGGTTGCATTTGGGAATTGCTATGTGGTAGAGAATTGTGACATTTCTAAACAAACAATGATGTTGAGCACAAAAATGCTAGCCTCTGTTTGTGATCCACTGAAACATGAGATGGGTCTCAATATTCCTAGAAGAGGAGTAAGTTCAGCTGATTAGTTTTAGGGATACAAAAAAACAGGGTGTGTTTCTAATTACACCAGTGAGTCACAATAGAGTGCTGGTTAATATGGTAGTTTTGTGCCTGAAGTTCTACAACCTCTTCAAAAAACAGTGTGCTTGTCCTTCCTTTCCACAGCACAGCAGATCACTTAGCAGCACTAGTTAATCATCATAACTGCCACAGTTTAGGTCACAATCCTCAATCTCCTTTAAGTGAGGACGTTTATGCTGTCACTACAAAGCTCTACATAAGGAAGTAGCACAGCCTCTTTGTTCGTTGTGACAAGTGGTATGACTGCTTGAGCGTGGCAGAGCTCAACAAGTGTTCTACTACCCTAACAGATCTGCAAACATCCCAGTCACACCAGCTCAGATCACCTCAAACTCAAAAACTTTTTAAAATCTACTTTTCAAGACTATTCTCATAACCAAAGGGACAGACAAGAACATATTTAAACACAACCCAAACTTCAAAACACAAAATCCAGGGATTTAAGTATGATGGTCTTCACAACCTCTCATGGAATCTTTTTTTTTCTTTCTTTCTTTTTTTTTTTGGTTGGGTATCCTATTACTTCTTATTAGGGGCATGTGATTTTTCAAACTGGAAGTGCACTTTAGACAGCTACAACTCCAATCAATTTCCTGATTGCTTTACCTTTATAAGATTCTGCTTAATAGAAAACAGAGGAAGGAGAAGAGTGGCTATCTGAAATAGAAGTTTTGTGTGGGTGTCTGTTTTTTTTGTGGGAGGAGGTTTGTGTTTTTAAACTGCAGAGAAACCATGATAAATTAAGTTTAATTATGACAGTTGTGCTTACTCCTTGGTCACCATGTAATGGTACACTATGTGTACACTGCAGAGTCATCTTGACAAAACTGCCATGTAAGTAAGACTATGATTTATTCATCTTGGACAAAGTACCTTCCATGGTTATAAAAGGAGTTTAGAAAAGCAGTAGAATAATAAATTACTGTACTTTTATCTGTGTATCTCTCTATCTACCTACCTACCTAATCTCCCCCTTAAGCCCTGTCCCACACACTTAGAAACAACTCCTACACAACTTTGAAATGTCTCAAGTTAATGAATTTCCAGTATATTAGATCCCATTTTCCTCCATAAGCATCAGCAATAACTCCTAAAGCCCTTCCTTGATTCACATTCCTCTCTCTTCTAGTCCCTCCACCCAAAAAATTTCATAACCAGAAAGTGGCATGCAGTACCATTTAACTCTTAAGTTTATACTAAAACAATGCACTAATAAAAACAACACAACTTTTATGTGTTCACTCCAAGGCTAAGAAGCTGCACAGCTCTCATTTGGACCTGTATACTTTGGCAAATACGGTAGCATAACTCATGCAAATTATCTATCATGAATAAAACTGATTTTATATATATATATATATATATGTATGTATGTATGTATGTATGTATTTTATATTACTGTGTTCACAAAATAGAATAAATGTGTATTTGGTATTAAGATTTCATTTATGATGGAAAAGTCTGCCCACCTGGAGAAGACATTTCAGAGCCCTCTAAAGAGAGATCTTCACCCATATTTCTCCCCAGGGGCTCGATGGGATCTGTATTGTTCATTCAGTCAAATGGCTCTGCAGCAAAGTCACAGCCCCTCCTGATTTTCTCATCTGGCAATCCTCTAACAAACTTCATCTTATGCTACAGAGTCTTCCACCAGCATATTGATTCCTACCCTCCCATCCTACATTTGTGAGTCATCTTTCTGGGGTTTTTTTCTTCAGAAATTTCTACATATGGCTTCTGCATGCCTGTCCTCCTTCCCATGACTTTTTCCATCACCTCTCTCTCAAATCACATTTTCCCAAACTGTGTTCAACTCCCTTTCTCTTCTTGCCAAGAAACTCCCTTTTTCAGTTTCTACTTGCATCCCGAAGTTTTCTATTTCTTTCATTTGAATTCATTGAATTAATGGATTTTGTCAAAACCTCTCTTGCCTGATGTCAAGAAAGGAAGTTCAGTGGCCTCACACAGAGAAACGCTGGAGCTGCAGTTCCCTCTCCAGCTAAAGTGAGGGGTCTGCAGCACCCCACATGTGCTGCAAGCCAGTGAATTAGAGGGTCTTTCCACACATAAAGATGTGAACCCGAGCTGTCCATCATCACCTATAAACCAGTGCTCCACTCAAACTGCCTCTCCAAACCCCTCATCTGCTAAACCAATAATAAGAGTAATAATGATATGATGACGATGATGATCATCATCTTATCTCTACAAAAACTCCAAATGAGCCTTTTTTTAATACTGAAACTCAGAAATTAGGGAGGGAAAAGCAAACAATTTTGTTAAGGCAAAGAAAACATATGGTGTTATAATTAACTTGGGGACAGAAAAAAAATTATAATATATTTGCACTGGCTGTTCTGAAACCCTGTGTGTTAAACAGGTCTTTGTTTGGCCATTAAATGTCACTGGAACTCCCAAGCCTTTGGCACAGTATTTACATGTAACAAAAGGACTAAGTAAGTGAAAAGCCACTAGCACGTCTTGTGGCAATGGACTATCTCTATTTTCTCCACTGTTTTCCCTAACTTGAAACACCCTGCATTCAGCCTCCCCGCTGCTGTCCAGACACAGCTCTGCTTTTGCCATCCACCCTGGGGAGAGTCTGTAGCCTGAAGCCACAGTAGCACATTCTCAGCTCTCTCACACACACCGTGCATTGAAGGGCTCATTGGAGGCTGCAGTTTCCTTGGCCTCTACAGAATCCAGGCTCACTGCTAACTGCTAGCTATCTCCAGCTAATGAGGATGTTACCAGATGATAAATTGCCTGCACCTGGTGAGCTAACATAATGCTTGTTCTACCAAAACCACTGGCCTATGGAACTGCACAATGCCCATTGTGTAGGAAGGAGAACTGGAAGTTCACCAGCTCCAGTGCCCTGCCAACTCAGCCAGGTCACCCAGAACATTGGGGTCCCCAACCACCAGGGACCACGAGGACAGAAGAATCCAGGTGTAAAGGGGCACAGAAATATGTTAATGATTTTGGGGAAATTATTATCATATGTATGTTTATTCTGGGGCAGTCAATCAATATGTGTGTAAAATACAGTATATAAACAGAAACTTCCCTGTACTCGGCATGCACAGATCTTGGAGGAGCTATGCCCCTGTGCGTCCGCCCAAATAAAGAATGCCTGCTTCTTAATGCTACATTGGCGTTAAGGAGTTTTTTATTTTACTGAATTTTTGGTAACAAACATAAAATCCAGAGGATCAGCATGGGGGGAAGTGAGTGAAGTGTCTCCACTTTGAAAACTCACTTATAACCCATGTCATCTCCACTAACAATTCTAGACCTCCCAACATATTCAAACTTCTATTTGGAATTTCTTGGCTGAAAAATTATGAGGAGGAAGTGATGAGTGGGAAGAACAAGGAGAGAGATTTGAAGTTCCAGAAGCGTGTCCTCCTATGAACAGGTATGACTGTCACAGCACACACCAAACAGTGAGTGGATGATATACACCATTACGGTCAAACTCAGAGAAGAATTTCTAAATACAACTCTGAAGTATGAAGCAACCTGTTATTTTCACTGTTGTTTTTGATCAAGAGGATTTGTGTTCCTTATACTCTCACAAATCTAAATATCTAAATCTTGATAAAAAAGGATGCCAAGCAAACTTAATGACTCTGGAATGTTATTCATTCTCCTGGTGGGCAGGAGAGAAATTTTCTTAAAAGGAAGTAACACTTGGGAATCCCAGAGTCTTGGCACTGAAATTGACATACACTCTGAAGGAATCCAGGCCTCCTCTCCTTTTATTTTAATAGGTTTTCTTATTTAATAGGTAGCATGGCTAGAAAGGGGCTAGGGGAAAAAGGAGACTGGAGAACTCATCTGTTACCACTACGTACCTTGAATATTCACCCCACCAGCAGCCCTATCACTGTTTTGCATCAGAAAGTGCACAAACATAAGTACTTTCTTATGTTCACAAATGCTGCTAATACGAGGCAGCACTTACTAAGAAACAGCAAGTTTCCTCTTTTCTCACATTTAAGTCCATTCGCTTTTTGTCTTTGTTAGTGTTTCCTCAGCACTCATGCTGTCTTTAGACAAATGGTAGTCAGAAAAGCAAAATTAGATCAACCAGCAACTGTCAGATAAAACACACATACTTCAGCAGTTTACAGCTTGCTGCTTTTGTCCTTACCCAAAAAAGACCTGGATTTGCAATGGCTATTCTCTCTCTCTCAGTTAACCCAATAAATTATTTCTCAATTCTGTCACACTTTTATTCCCAGATCATAAAATGACCCGTTTAGGTCCTTCTTCTTTTACAACCTTAATTACACTTGTTTTTCTTACAGCTTTTGGGCAGCATCCTTTCTAAGCTGCTCTGCAAACTACCAATTTCTTTTTGCCCAAGCCCTCTCTCTGTTATTTCCCTCCTGGGAAACCTAAGTGAGATTTAGCAGGAAGCCTTTCACCATACATACTTATGAAAGAATGAATTTCAAATAATTACTTCATGCATGATGCAACATCTCATTGAGTTACTACCCTACCACATCATCTTCCCTCATCTTACTATCTCTCGTACTATTCCCTTGGAATTGGTTGGGATAGATTTAATTTTCTTCATAGTAGCACATACGGTGCTATGTTTTGGATAGGTAACCAAACCAGCACAGACAGCACCCCCATTTCAGGTGCTGCAGTGTTAAGCAAGGCCTCTTCTGACACCACCTCACCCCAAGCAGGCTGGGAGTGCACAAGAAGCTGGGAGGGGACACAGCTGGGACAGCTGTTAACTTATGTTGTGCTAACCCACAACGCTTGGATCTACGTATTTTAGTAAACTGCAACCAAACTAAAGAGATACTATAGTGGCAGTAAACTACTTAAATGGGCTGTAACAGATTCCTAAGAACTGGAAAGAAATTTCCAGGGCCAAGGAAGCCCATTTAATAGGGTAGTACTTGCAAGCTTTTGCAATCTGTTGCACTGATGCCACGAGGGAAAGGATGAAGGTGATCTTACCTTCCGATTTCCTGTGTGAGTCTAAATTGTAAAATGCTCTCACTGCTCCTACCTGCCAGTTTTTTTTCCTGAAGATCATCTCTGTGATAGCACCTCTTGCTGAAGACCTGGATTCAGGCCTTTTTTGTAGCCTCATAGCCCCTAGGACAATAGTAACACCTCAAGAGGCTTCCTCAGACCATCAGTCCTATACTACAATCTCAAGTTACCCTCTGGCAAGAGGTTTTGATACCAACTTTAATTCTCCCTCCTTTGCCTGCACTACGGTTCCAGCACGCAGGTCCACAGAAGGGCTTGTCTCTAACCAACATTTACCTGTCCTTGATTTTAAAGGAGCAAGGGAAACCTAAGCCAGGATGCAGATGCCTGTATTAACACGGCTCTATATAGAAACATATTCATAGAATAATAGAATGGTTGGGATTGGACATTAAATATCACATAGTTCCAACTCCCCTGCCATGGACAGAGACAACTTCCACTAAACCAGGTTGCTCAGAGCTCCAGCCTGGCCTTAAACACTTCTAGGGATGGGGCATCCACAGCTTTTCTGGTAAACCTGTTTCACTGCCTCACCACCCTGAGAGTGAAGAATTCTCTCCTAACATGTAATCTGAACTCACTGTCTTTCACTTTGAATCTATGTTCCTTATGTTGCCAGCACAATCCCATCTTGAATGACTGCTCAACACCAGGGACAGCAGCCAGGATATGCCCTGATGGACTTTGCTAGAGTACCTGTCCTGAAAACACACAAAAGATAGACAGACAGACACAGACAGCCCTCCCTGTTGAAGCAGACTTTGTACGAGATGCAGGCAGGCAATGACACATGAGATGTCACAGTGTCTCAGGAAGGAAAGGAATTATTATGAGTTCTGTCCTCCGACCCAAACAATTTCTTACCTGAAGGAAAACAGCACCTCACTTGGGAATGGGACGGCTGTTTGAATTATGAAAGATCTTTGCTGTTCTGACATGTATCAGCAGAGCAAATTATTGTAATGACTATTTCAAATGCACAGTCCGTTTCAGTTTTGCTTCTCTCTTCTGCAGACTGCTTGGTTGAACTTTGTTTGGATGGGCCTTTAGTGGGGAAGATGTGAGTGCCACACATTGTGGCTACACCAGTGTCAAGTTTCTCAGGTGCACACAGAGAGCGCTGATCACACACGTAACCCACTATACACATGGGTCATGCAGTTAACCAGCACACATCCAAAGCTGGGACACTCATGTCCCACAGCAACTCTGCTTATGAGGAGAACATCAGCAATCTTATGAGAAGGAGGTCTATGGATTTATCTGTGAAAGCTAACAAAAACCAAGGAGATTATGGAGACTTGCCTATCCAAGCAGCTCAAAGCTGTGGTTACAAGCCTGTGTTTATACCCAGCTCTGGTAACAAGCTTATAGTCCTGTCCAGAAAGAATCTGGAGAGGGACTTGCTCTAGTCCTCTGGCAGTCCTTCTGACTGATTGTACAGCAGAGCCAGCCCAGAAAGGGACACCCAAAGTCTGTGTGTGCTGCTGAGCTTCAGAAGAGCCCAACTGGGCAGAAAAGCAGTGGAGTATGTCACAAGTGTGCCTGTCAGTCTGCCTCATGGGATGGATGCTGGATCAACTCCAATGTTCCTAGGATTCCAGTCATGGGCATATTTGCTCTGTGCAAAGAGAGCATGTCTTGACCTGTGGTTGCTCCCAGGTCAGACTGCACTCCTACTGTGCCACAAGACCAAAACCAGCACACAAGAGATCTGGCTGCCAAGCTAACATTGCAGAGTGACTACCTTTGTGGTTTTTGCCTATGGAATCAAAGCAATAACTGAGTATTTTGGGGTAATCATTGAACATCAAAAATTGCAAGGACAGATCATTTCCCTCAATGGAAAAAGATTTATGACTTGTTATGATAATTTTAACAGCAAATAACAAAACAGTACTTTTTGGAAACTAATTGTTCACCTTTAGTCAGGTTTTGGCAGTACTTGGGTGCTTTCCTTGTTTCTCACAAAAATTATGAGTACTCTGTGCAGAAGTTGAGAAACACATTTTCTGCAAGACCTAGGTTCTGTTTTTCTTTAACAATTATAAACAAACAATTCCTTCAGTACACCCCACATATGCTACAATTCTGTATCAAAGAGTTTTATGAGGTAACCCTTAGAATTTTAGCAAGTTCTCATTTTGCTATCATAGGCCTAAGTAAAACCCAGGACTAATTTTAGCATTTATTGGAACGTGGTGCTAGAAAGAAAAGGTCAAATGTGCTCCCAGGAAGGCAGCACCAATTTGAATTTTTGGCTTGAACCTGTTTCTCCTCGCAACAAGTGACACTTTCCTCCACCTACGTTGTGTCAAGCAGAGTGAATCACAGCAGCAACAGCTGTTTAAGAGGAGGAATTTTGTATGCACTTGTAATGTAAAATTTTCCCTTTTCCCCATAATATATTCAAAATAGTTGTTCACTGTCCAGGGAAGAGAGAGGAACACGCTGACACAGCACGTGTACTGTCTGTGCCGCCGATACCACAGACGGCATTCTCTGCCAACGTGAGATACTTACTTTTAACAAAAAAAGAGCGAAAATGTTTTTTCAGCAGTACTTACTTCCCCTGCCCCAGTAGGAAAACCAGCTACTCTGTTACAAGTCCATGGAGGCAGATGATAATGCCCACTCACCCTGTTGCAGTATTATCCTTTCTGCCCTTTCTATTTGTTTAGAAGAGTCTATCTTGCAGTTCTAAGAGAGGCCTGGAGTTAGGAAAAACGGCTTTCAGTGATTCATTTACACATGAACTGGTACCTTTATGAACACCACTTAAAAGGCAGGCCCTATGGATGTAGAGTATTGCAAATTAGTTGCCGGTCTTCTGCAGCTGAAGGATGACTCAAGATGACCTTTTCTCCTTTTTAACAACAGCAAAAGACAAACGTTACATATACATACACATATAAACATATATATATCCACACACAAACACCAATATCTGCTCACCTATTTCTGCTAAGGGTGTTTTTTCTCTGTTATAAAAGCATTAAAAACATTTAAATTCATAATCAGGAGCTTAATCATTTAGATCCTACATCTTGTTTCTATTTTACATCCTAAGGTGTTGAGAGGAAACTGATGAAACAGAAGAATTCAAAAGGCACATCATTTTCATAAAGGTGAAAAACAAAAGCAGATCAATATTGTGGCAAGCCTATGAATATCTGAATATAACACAAGGCAAGCCTTAGAAGGTAAAGAGAAAGGATACTATTACCACAATTTTTATCAAGCAAGTATCCCATTTTCCCAGCAGTGTCAAACAAAATGGTAAGAAGTCAGTACCTCTGCAGGCAAATTAAAGATATTCTTCTGGCAAAGGGGTGGCAAGCAGACAGGTTCAGCTACCCTGAGGAAGCCGACGTGGTCACAGCATCTGTGTTTATTTAAGGGGAAAGTATTACCATTGAGGCTTTTCTACAGATGAGAATTTCTCAAATAGCCCAAAGAACATTCTGTAGGTCAGAGTACCAAACACTTCAAAATGTCCTGTTCCTCCTTTGGCAGGAGAACTAACTATATCATCACAGGGGGAACAATGAGGAAAACTTTCAACATCTTCACTTTGAATGTCACATGTGCCACACATTAAGAAGATAAACAAAAGTAGGCAAAAGCAGGTGAAATGGCGAGTTTCAGATTTGTACTAGCTAAGATGTCCAACTTGAGAACACTAAGGAACACCTCACATGGGAAAAAAAAAGGCTACATCTTTTACTCTCTCAATTTCTTTGGTCAAAATGATGAAGAGGCAGTTTATTACTTAAACCCCACCTGAAATTTTTGGAAGCCTCAAACTAAAAAAGTTGACTTGGAAGAATAAATATTCTTTTCGAGAGGTACGGAGAGAGCAACTCTGTTTTCAAAAGCATTTTTAAAAGAGGATATGTTAGTTGATGTTTACTAAATGTAATACAAAGAATATACACAAAGTTGTTGTTCCCCCCCGCCCCCATCTTAAGAAATACATTAAAATTCCTTGTATTGTATCAGATTTTCTACTTCAAAAGTAATTTCTCTTTCTTCTTTTCTTGCTCAGATGCTCCCAAAGGATGTTAATTACTATTGATCAAACAGAAAATGTGATGTGCTTCAAAGTTCATCCAATAGACTATGTCTTAGCATTCAACTGAAAGGAAAAGAACACTTAGTTTACATCAAATCCAAATTTCTGAAGTAATGCAGGACCTCTCAGACTAGTCCTGAAATGTGTTGTTCTTGATACAATATTATTGCATTTTCATATACAGTATCAACAAAATACTTTTTTGGAGGAAAAAAAAAAAAGCTTTGCAGGAATTCTTAAGTATTCCAATGATATTTTTATTATTCATTTAAACAGACTTGTACATCACACAGAGCTTAAGAGCATGATTATAAAAAAGAATCACTATCCCCCTTTATGTTTTTTAAATCACTGAAGAGTTTAAGAGTGAGCAACTTACGCAGAGGTGATAGCACTTAGATTTCTCTGAGGTCTTGACAATACTATGTGTCTCATAAATCTAATTCTCAAAGTAGAGAATCACAAATGTCACCAGGCACAGAGGCCCTATTAAAGTATCCCCATTTATCTTTCCAGAGTGCCTTTCTTTATCACATTATTTGATAGACTGTCATGTACAGGTTTGAGCTGCCCAATCTCCTAAGCCCATTCTGTGCTTCTCACAGCACAGAGCAATCACAGAACCCATTTTTCCCAAAAACAAAGTCAGACCATCAGTGAAAGTCTATCAGATTGTGTAAGTATCAACATCTATATGTAAACAAAAGTCATCAGATCTTCGGTAAAGGCAGTTTTTTCCTCCAGAATAATAATGAACAGCTTTTGTGAGAAATGTAAAGAGCCAAAATGTTCAGCACAATACCCCTGTGTAAGCCCTCCAGAGATTAAACTACAACATCAATGTCTGCTACAGCAGTATTTATATATAGTCAACTGGCTCCATGAATAGGAAATAACGTGGTTTATTGCAAACAGTAGACTTCAAAAAACAGGTATTTCGAAGTCCAGTTTGTTATGATTTTATTTAAACAAAACATGAGTTAAATGTTTTCATGCAACATTTGCACTTAAGTCTTAAATAATCATGACAAACAGAAGTAGTTAAAGAACGCACTAATTATAGACTTTGGTGAATATACAAAAAACCTCAGCATTGTAGGTTATACAAAGTAAAGAACATCTTAAGTACTTCCCCAAAATACTGCAGCAGCCGAGACACAGTGATATGCCTTGCAAGGGCATAGGAATGTAATTTAGAAATCACATGGGAACTACCCCTTTCCTTTAATTTCACAAACAAGACAAAAGCAACATTCAACTCCACACACTGATTTTTCAGGTTATGTCTATGCAGTACCTTGAGTTTTATCCAAACAGTGAAAGTTAGACATGTTTATTTAGTAAACAATTATGCGGTAAATCTCTATTACATTTCTTCCTTGGTATTACCTGGAGTAGCCATGTTATTTAAAAGTGGGCAGGTTTGGTACTTTTATACTGATGTCACCAATATTAATATTTCTTGGGATCTCTGGCAGATTCATATTCTTTACAGCTGAAACAGCCCGGGCTGGAGCTCCTGCTAAACCAGCCTGTATATAAAGTGAGGAAAAAGTCAAGTCAGGCAAAGTTGGTCACAAGAATATTCACCAGCAATATTCACAAACAACTAACTTTTCAAGTATTGCCATGGTTATACAATTAGAAAAACCACATGGTAATTGCGTTTGGAATGAAATGGGTTACTTGGAAATATTAAACCAGAAAGAGAAAACAGTTCACATATTCCTTTTTATATGGTAAAACATGTAATGTCAACTGGATGGAAAAGTATGAGAGGAAGGAACAGGAGGCTTATCCAAGCACGTGTAATGTGCACGTTATAGAACAGACAGTCTCGAGGTGCTGGATGTCCAACGTGCTGTGTCTCTTACCTATTCTAAAAGTTCACATGGCTCACAGGTGACTAACATTGGTTACAGGTTCAGAATACATAACCTCAAAGTAACAAGGTGCTGAATGTCAGTCAAATCAATGAATAGATACACACACACAAACACACACACGTGTGTGTATATATATATATACCACATACAAATATATATATACACACATAGTTTTCAAAGTGGCTTAGACTAAGATGAAAAGGATAAACATCCTGCATTTGTGGGTGATGAAGAGCATGCAGACAGATCATTTCTACAGACAAATTAAAATAATGTGTTGTCCCACAGTAACTAATTACACACTAACATATCTGCATCCCCTTGAGCATAACACAACAACACACTTTTGCCAAATTAAACTATTAAATTAAATAGCACCTATTTTTTATTAGAGTCCTCTACTGCATGCAGTCTCTCTGCACACAAAGCTAGAGCCTTTCTGTATAAACATGCAAGTTTTATGGTACAGAATTACTGACTTCCATTTAGCTCTGCTTTTAGATAAAGTAGCTGCCAAGTTTACACACTAAGGTACATTATGAAATGCTAACAATTTATAGCTCAGAGGCCTGAAGACATACCGAAAATGATCCTTCCCTATTGGTTCTGAAAACACCTATTCAAAACCTTGTTATTTTAAGGACTATTAAAAAAAGGCTAGTAAGTGTTAGTGTATTTGATGTTGTGAAGAAACCATACTATTCATTTTACGTACGGAAATGTTTCTCCTAAAAGTTCAGATCCTCTATGTGAATTTAGAATTTGCAGTGTGGTTTTACTTCAGGCTTGCCACAGAAGTGTAAAAATAATTTTTATTTTTGCAAGGAAAAAAAAAAGGCATGGAAGATTTTTAAAAGAAGAGCTCTTATTAGCAGAAAAAGACACCATATTCCAAATTCTCTGAATATGTAAAAAGAATTAACTTTTATTTTGATGTTTTAAAAGTAGTATTAAAAATATACAAAACCAATAAAAATCACAATGTGATTTTCAGAACTACTAGTTTTAGAGTGCGGCATCTTGCAGGTCTAGTAAAAAGGAGCAATCCACAAGAAACAAAGCAAGATGCTAGGAATTGGTTTAAAAAAATATTAAACCCGAAGATATGGAATCTAAAATTATTTTAGATTTGTCAAAGACTGAAGAAATCAGTGCATTTGCAGATAAGTATTTCTGAGCAAGAAATACAGCAAAATGAAAGAAGAAAAACTTTGAGAAGTTGGTGTCATATTTGATTATCAAAAAGCACTGGTAGGTGACTACTGCTCAAAGTACAACTTTTTCAGATTGTTGTTTTTCACTGAAATTCATCGCAATTGCAGGGTAAAATTACTGAGGAGCACACCTGACTTCCACTTGGTCTACTGCACAAAAGGAGACAGACACCCTACACACTCCTCAGATAATAACTCTACTTTTTGAAGGCTACAAAAAAAAAATTCTCCCTTTTACTGCTCTCTTATAAGAAATAAAGTCAAGTTAATGTAAGATTTTCACTCAAAATCCTACCTACTGTTCCTCCTTCTCCCTTCAAAAACATAACCCAAGTCAAAATAAAACTGATTAAAGTTTCTGATTTTGAACTAACCCTTTATGTGGAAAGGCTAAAGCATCACAAATCCCTAGATTTCAGTCATGGGATGATTCCCAGAAGAAGAAACAAAGACCAGAAAGCCATGAGTCATCTGTTAACAATATCTTCCCTGTCAAACTCTCCTATATGAAACATGCCAAAGTTGGGAAAAGCATGTGGGGGCAGAGAAGAAAGCTCAGAAAACCAAATCTCTAATGTAACCAAATTTGCTCTCATTTTGGCCCTGACATAACCCAAATTATCAGTTCTCAGAAGTACAGAGTAAGTAAAACTAAAAAGGTGCAAAAAAGTATTTTCAAACCCTCTTTTACCTTGGTTTCCCTTAACATCACTAAGTCTATCAGGTCATTCACTTCACAGGCTCTTTCAATAGCAGTATTTTCTTAAAGGGGAAAACCAGGACCTAACACTAGCAGTATTAAGAAATGCAAGTATCCAAAATCTGCATCCCTGAATCTGCAGTAAGTTAAAGGAGCAGTATTAGACATTGCAATTTCTTCCCATTTATTAAAAAACAGTGCAAAAGGCATGAAGCTGGCCAACACTGTCCTTTACATTTGAGAACTCAGAAATACTAATTTTAAATCAAGAGGTAACTACAAGTGAAGTTTTACTGGATAAAACAATAAACGCTTTTAATCCTTTAAATTCTATTTGCAGTAATGGAAGAAAAATTCCTTAAGCAAAATGGGGCAATGTAAACTGTTTTCCACAGAGAAGATGAAAATACTAATTAAAAGCAATGAATTATACAATTCACAACTGAAACAATGGGAAATCAGAAAAATATAGTAAGTGATGGACATGGTAGCATATGGCTGGCAATTCAAAGGAGATGTGCCTTCTGGGTGACTAGGATGGAGATTCTTTGCCCTTATTTAATGGAAGTTATTTATTCTTAATGGACAAATAACATTTTTAGTATAACTGGTCATTATTTTTACCTACCTGCAACTATCCTCTTTATACAGACTTACAGTCCCCGCCTCCCGCCCCAATGGGATAGGATACAATGGAGACACAATTGAGAATTATTAAAAATATCACAATTGACACAACCACTGCCCTTCCACCCCCCCTACACAGTCACAACTTCCAACAGTCACGTTTCATGAGGACCACCCTGGATCAGGACCAGTGAAGACCCCTGACAAAACTGCTGTGATTGTCAGATTACCTCTTTTTTGACAGCGAGATTAACTTTCACTATCAGACACTGGAGTAGAAGAGACTTTCAAACTATTACATTCTCTTCAGTAATTCTCTGTATTAAGTGAGTTTGTAGAATAGTGGATATATAAAATGCATAGCAGAATGCTATTTAGCACAATTAACGTCAACCCTATCAAGCACAATACAGTTACACAGCATTTCTAAGAGAGAGCAAACAGTTCATAAAAAATGGCTAATGGATAAAATGACTGAAAAGCACTTGAACTTCCAAGCTGGATAACTAATACAATTCAAATGCTATTATATCTGAACTCCTTAGCACTGCTTTTTAGCATGTCAGACAGTGAACTACTACACAGTCCTTCCATTTCTTTTACTGGAAGTGACCTGTATTTATAAACACAAAGGCACTACAAGTAAGTACTTTCAGCCCTGTGTGCTTTGGAGGAGTTTTCTAGAGGCACCTGATTAATAAAGCTTACACTGTGACACTGAACTCAACAAGTTTCTCCTCTTTTTTATCATATAATTCAGCAGGTAAGTTGGTGACGTGCAAAGAAAAAACTGTTTCACTTGAAAAAACAAAACACATAGCAAGCTTTAAACATGCAGTGAATGATGAATTGTCTGTCACAGCAAGCAAATGACTCAAACAAGTGAAACTGAAACTTCTTAAGACATAATTAAGGCAATTTCGGAAAGACAATATGAATTGCATACAGCTGGTATAACAAAAAGCCAACACACCACAGCTTTGCTGCAGCTGCTTTTACTCTCAATTTCATTTGTTGTTGAAGGATGTGCTTTAATGTTGAAATGGTGCATATTAAAATTTTAGCTTCCATTATTGCAAAAAATTACACTATTTTATAGATTGAAATAGACACATTTAATAACAGGACTTTTTCTCTACTGGTCCTAATCTATCAAGTGAGAAACATAAGCTGTCATTAATTTACTTAGGTCATTACTAATCACTATAGGAATCAATTTTCTTTGCTCTTATCATCACCCTTTCTTAGAACGCCCAACTTCATATCAAAGTGATCCCAGCAACCTTGTTTTACTCTTCAAAAAGAAATTCAGATCATCTGGGAAAAGTATTGCACATCACAAACATTGTTAATATGCATATACAAATAAAAATGTTCCAACTGTCATCCCAAATAACTCTACACAGAGCTAGCTATCACTAAAATAAATATATAAAAAAACACAGCCTACTGGAAAACAAAATAATGAAGGCTAACGCTCTGCAAAATAAGCCACCCTTTTCCAGATATTTCAGAGGTACTAGGACCTCTCTGCTGCTGGTGTTTCATAGCAATGCTTCTTTTCAGAACAAGTATGACTTCAAAGCAGCAGGTTTATGAAACCATGAAAGGATGCAATACATAATATAAAGGAATGATCATGTCCCCTGCTTATGAGGTTAAATAAATGAACGTAATTAGAGAAAAACCAAAATGAAGTCTGCAAGTATATCAAAATGAGGCCAAACAGATAAGAAGACTTAAGACATACTCTTAGAAATTTTAAGCACTTGAATCACAAAAAGAGTAATGGATGGGAATGATTAATTATTTCTTTGTTTGTTTTTCATTGCCAGACCCAAAAATAAAAACAGAATATGTGTGAGCAGAACACAGAAAAAGAAAAGCAGCTTTGCACAAAAAGAAAAACAAAAACAAAAAAAAGAAACCAAAAACCTGAAATCACGCTCCCTAGTGTTATCAACGAAATACAGACTGTATGTTACAAGTGTTAACATATTAGGCAGAAGAAGGTCATGTCCTTGATTTTCTTCATGAGCTGTAGCATACTTCAAATTTAGGTTAAAATGTCGCGTATTACCAAAAACTATTTTACCTAATGCTTTTACAACTTAGTGCTACTAAATCCAATTGTGGAGTTATATTTGTTAAATGTAATGGTATGACAGTACACTATCCTAGAAAGATCACATAAAAAGTAAAGAGCAAAGCTATTCGTGAATTAAATAAACTTCAACTGCTTAAGATTCCACCTGTTTAAAATACCTGCAGTTTAAGTACACAGAGACTTAAAACAAGTGGAAATTAATTTTGAAGTACTGCCATTAACACTGACTGACATTCAAACTGTTGAGCTAAACTAATGTTTCAAACAACAAATGGCAGGTGACATTGACCATAAAGTGAACTTCAAACATACAATTTCCTTCTCCTTTCTCTGTTCATGTTAACATTCATGTTCAGTAACTCCAGTTACCAGGATATCTTAGAGAAAAATCCAGACATTCAGATTATAATGACAGCAAATGTACACCTGAAGTTGAGTACATGCTGACAGCCCTTCTCTGACATTCAACATACTTAAGGTTGGACAATCAATTTCAGTATTTCTACATCATCTTTACAAATTGCATTGATAATTTTATTCTCTATATATAGAACTATTTCAGTTTGTTGGTTTTGGTGGTGGGGTTTTTAATGTTTCATTCACCTGAAGCTTATTCTGAAACTTCTCTTTGCAAGCAGGTAAAAGTTCTTTGTTTCTATCTGGAAATACTAAATGGTGAAGCAAAAGAGTTTGCATTACTTATTTCAGGTTATCAGGGACAAAATTCTCTCAACAAAGAAATTATTCATATTATGTCATCATATCTTATTTTGTTATCTTTGTGTTCATTTTTTACTGACATTAATTTTGCAGGGTTTTCTGGCTAATATTCACACAAGTTCATACTCCTTTGTTTCTTAACAATGATACAAAGAAAAGTTAAATTCTAAAATGCAGGAAGAGAAATAAAATAAAAAATAAGATGTCAATGAAAAGCTAGTAAAATACACTATAGCCAATAAAAAGATGAGGGAACTACAAGAAACTAGCACAAAAAGTAGGCTACAAGGACTAGTATGGGTATTTATACACATAATTTTTGAGTCTGGCCTACATAATTTATTGCCTTTGACATCATTTTGCTTTCCCTTTTTGTTAAAAGTACATTTTTTTCTAAAAGTCAGCAATACCTTTGTCTACCTGTCCTGTCTGGGAGACTGAAAGATAAAGGTCTGTAAGAGAGAAGAATGGAAAGAGCCAGAAAAGATCAGGAGGTTCAGAAAAAATGAGGCCCAACTTAAAAGTCTAAATCACACGCAGTTGAACACTCCAAATAGAGAAGAGGTAGCCCAGGTTTACCTACAATACTTCCAGAGGCTCTGAATAAAATCCCAATGACCCCTCTCCCAAAGAATTCCCTCCCTTTATCACAATGATTCTTTGGTTTTAGGATTGACCAGAAACCCATTCACAGATAAAACACTAAACTGAAAGGTAGGGAAATGCATATAAGAAAACATTCCTCCAGGTAGAAATAGTTTCCTGTGTAGCCCATCCAAGCAGTATTAGCTGAATCACAAATCAAAGCTAGGGACTCCCTTTTAGTGGTTTAATTAATCTCTCTTGAAAATATTAACAAATTCTTTGAGTTGATAACTTTGCTCAAATATATGTGAATTTAATAAATACATTCAGTCTTTTTTCACTAAATTCTAACTGAAAGCCTGTTTAGAAACCTAGTGCATAACTAAACAAATACCTGATGTCAAATAGCTAAATTTTGTATATTACTGAAAGCCAGATGGGCACAACAAAAACTGAAGTATTTCTGAAAATGTAACCCAGTTACACCTTTATTAGTTTCATCATTTCAGCTATAAAAAAAAAGGCAATTTAACCTGAAAGTAACTGCTTTGTAAATGCAAGAACTATGATGGTGGTCTAAAAGCCAAAGAGACTAAAGCAACAGTGCTGCGGGCACAGGTGGCACTCCTATAAACTATGGACTACATCAATAATAATTTCTAAAATTTAAAATATTTTTTTTAATTAAAGAAAACTAAGAAGATCCACTAGTTTTGATTTCTTAGTGACCAGCATTCAGAATTTATTAAGTTATTACTTATTTTGATTTACATGGATTTGCTTGTGTCTTGAAAATATGTGTTCAGGAAAGACATACTGGAAGATTGACAATCTTGATCAAAAAGACATAAGGAAAAGAAATACCAATCAGGAAATTTCTGTGGATATATATGAAACAAACGATTAATGACCTGAGGAAATAATTACCAGGCACTGTGATGTATCTCAGCATTATAGTAACTGTTAAATTTGAAAATAAATAGTCACTGAACTAAGGAAAAAGAAAATATTTGTGGAGAGCAGCGTGTGAAATGTTCTGCTCCATCCCAGTCACCAAGTGTTTTAATTTATCACTGCTAGTTCTGTACCTTCTATAATTCATTGCTGAATGTAAAGGAACAAGTTCCTATTTGCTTTGCATGCACTTCAAGTTCTATGTGTTTTTTTCAGACCTTCTACCATCTACTTTTATGCTAAAAGTTCTTAAAAGAAAGAATGACTTACTAATGAATAATGGAAAACAGCAAGTTATTGCAGCTGGCTGCACTGAATCGATGTGTTTCAGAAGACTAGTCAGAGATTGGTCTACAGTTGATTTGGTAACAGAATTTACATAATTAAATGCTTTCAGATAGAACCAATATGTACATAATACAAGGTAAAACATAGCTGCTCAGCAAGTTCAGCATTTGGGAACACTAGGCTACTCTTCTATCAAATAAATATGTGTATACAGAAGTTATTCAAATATAGTAAAAATTTATGAGAATAACTCCAAATATTCATCTCTTGTGATCAATGTTTCATTCTGAGTGTGAGAAAAACATTAAAACTAGCATTTTGGACATCTTCAAAATCTACCATAGAATCTTTTCAGATGCATATTGCTATGTATTGTATCATATCACACCTAGTTTTTTTTCTTGTTTTTCATATATTGTTGTCCTGCTCTTAGATATAGTTTGGAAGTTGTGCAAAGCAGACAATTAAATGTATTAAAAAAACTTGAGGTGGCACAGCATGAGACTGCAGAATCAGAAGAATATTATACATTGTACCAAAAAAAGGCTGAAAAATTCATTTCTCTCTCTATTGCATTTCAGTTAAAACTAGGAAGTTCTCTGAGTCCTCTCCTAAAATGTCATGTAGTTCATATTTATGCCACCTGTAAGATTTCAGTCTACTCAGCTGATTTCAACTTTAGAATGTCTCCAATTCAAGCAAAGGCTTGTTTAGAAACTTGAATATTATTGCTTTGATATGTTCCTCTCTGGAACTACTCTCATCATTCAGAATCCAACACAGACTTAGCTAAGATATATTAGCAGCATTTTGGCTTACAAGGCACATACGGTGACGTTAAAGGGACAGTAATATTCTGTATCAAAGATAAAGTAATTCTAAGATCCTTTCTTAATCTAAATGTCTTTCCTAAACACAAATTCAACAATTGTTGAATTGAAAAGGGATTCCCACAACTCATGTGTGATCCCTCACTTGGCCCGTTATGGGCAAATACAGATTAACATTTTTTCACTCACCAAAGACCAAAGGCTCAGATTACCAAAACTGCAGAATTCATATTTACTTTGAAGTGTCTAAAAGTAGGCTTTAAATTCTATCTAGTCCATTTCAGTCCAATTTATTTTTTTGTGTTGCACTATTACTGCTGCTATTTATTTCAGGTGCTCAGAAGCATACTAGCAGACAGGAATATGTAGTCTTTGAAGACACACTTTGTTTCTTCATCTAATTTTATTTAAGTGCTAAACTCACTAGTCCATCATAAAAAGTAGGCTGGAAATAAAAGGTTTTCTGCAAGAGAAATTTAAGAGAACTACAGAAGTATCTTAATAGCAATGGTGCACAATGCTATTAGATACAAAAAGCAAAAAGTAACCAGCAGGGACTAAGCAGTTAATACTTGTGACGAAAGGTACAACACCCTCAGATACACTGCAAATTTTTGGCACTATAAGCAGGCAGCTTACACTATTTAGTTTGCTATGAAGGACAAAGAGCATTATATAGCACGCATTTACTACAACCCTGGTTTCAACTTAGAAACTACACAGTGCATTGCTCTTACCTCAGATTTCTCCAGTTTATTTTGAGCATCAATCTGAGTGACAATTTCATTCATGTTGGTCTCCAAAACCATTCCACCCATGACCATTTCGGCCAATATATTATGGACCTAAAAGAGACCAAAAAGAGAATTTAAAAATGCAAAATACCCTCCATACAGTCTGGAAAGATGGTATCTAGGTACCACAATACAGGGAAACATGTATTCTGTAAGTCACTTAATTAATGTTAGCAATTAATGTAAAGCCATTCGGGAACAAAGCTCATCATTTCACTTTCCTTTCTCCAGTACCTTCTTTGTCCACAGCTCTGTTACAAACTCATCTGCTATACCACTTATCAATGCTAAGAAACTTTCACATTCCTCTTTATTTGTTCCCATTTTCTCTCCAATTATTAGAGTTCTAATTAGCATCAAGAGAAGTAACACCTCTAGGAAGCAGGTCCTACAAGACTTAAATTGCTCACAAGCAGATGTGTAAACACTACTTTGGGCTACACCTGAGAACGAAGAGACTGTGATGCTCACCCACCATGGATCCCAAGATTAGGCTTAGAAGTAGAACTGACATTCCTGAGCTACCCCTAGATATGGAGTCTTCAGCATCTACAGCTAAGACTGACAGCCAAGACTCAAACTGCAGGAGCACATAAACCAGCTGGGGATATTACTGAAAGGGGTACGTTTAGATATCCCTCCTCTCTGCAGCCCTGACTTAAGGATGAAAGCCCTGGTTCATTAATCTCTGCTTCAGAGTCTGCATTCACACAATATTAAAGACTTGTTTTGGGTTTTCTTTTTAAAAAAAGTATCCTTCTGCAGACTGTCTAGTAAAAATCCAGAGTTACTGTGTAATGTATAATACTTCAGTCCTATATTAGTATTTAAATCTGAAGACAAGGAGCATTTTTCTACTTCTCAGAAATAAACATGCACAATCTGATATCTCAAAAGCATAATTCTAACTACTGTTTTGGACATTCTCCCAATTTCCTTGTGGATCAAGGATAGAAGTAAATCTCTAAAACAAATAACCTGGAGGCAGTAAGTTCATCAAAAACCAACACAGTTCTTGTTTTTGTGCCATACCTAAAAAACAAAATTGAATGTTTCCCTGACAAATTTTAAGTGCATTTCTGTACAAATTTATAACTAATGTTACACGGTATTCAAAAATGTTTGGAGAATAGATGGCTTTAAAGAAGCTTAACCCTTTTGTCTTGCCCCATTTTCTTCTAAAGGGATGGTTTTCTAAATAACAGCATATAATTACTTTTATTTTGTAATCTGCATACAAAAGGAAAACACAGCTTTCTAATAGAGTTATGTAACTATTGTAATCCATTGACTCCCTTCTCTTAAATATATGTTTGCTCACATGCAAGCAGCAGCAAGACAAAAATAAACAGTAACTATTTTTTCTTTTCAAATTGCAAATTCATTGCAAATACATATTAAATGTACAAAAACACATTATTGTGTTTACTTTTTCTTATTAAAAATAAGAAATTATTTTCCTAATTATTTCACTAATTATTTTCCTAAAGAAACAACAACAAAATCTTAAGTAAAAAAGCATTAAGTGGCAATGAAGTGCAAAATTCACTTCAGTAGTATATTCAAAACAGTATTTAAGTGAAAGACTGAAGGCACAATGACTAGCCATCTTATATTCCAAAAGGGACCTGACTGTTGAGAACATCAACTTTTTAAAATCTGAAATGGCTGTTTTGTAATAACAATTTTAAAGTGTTTTTACAAAAATCAAGAGTGCTTCCTATTTATGTTCGATGTACTCTCTAAAAGCATGAATGCATACTCTAAAGAGGAAGAAATGTATCAAGAAAAAAACTCTCCCAGGAAAATTTGGCAAACACAGTTTCTTGACTTCAAGCAATTTAATTCTGGATGGTTCACTGTTCCGGTTAGATAATAAACTCTTGCAAGAGATCATGATACTCCCAGAGATATTTCAGTACGTGCCAAAAACTTGCGAAAAAAACAAAGTATTCCCTTACATCCCTAACTGAATGTATTCTATTATTCTAGTTGTATAATAGCTTTCAGTGATGCCTTTTCCATCAGTGTCGCTGTTGTGCAGAGGATGGAGAGAAAGCGACATAGACACGATCCAGGAAGGAATGGAACCATTTATTAATATACAAACTCGTTTATATATCTTAGTGTTATGAAGTTTTGGTTCCTTGTTCATCCACCTCTCAGAGGGACTGGCTGAACCCTACAACACTTACTTCAAAATATTCCTTCAGTCAGTATCATAACAATACTGCATAACAATCTGCACCTGCAAGATAAGGGGACTGGTTTACAAAAACCTCTAATTGTTTTCGGCCAGCATCCATGTGAAAGCAAGACTTTCACACATACGCTGGCAGAAAGCTGGAAAATCTCTCCGTAGCCAAGCCTTCAGCATCCACACATTGGAAAGCATTAGACTCTTGGACTCAGTGTGGGAGTCAGTGCAGGACTGCTCCTCCTACTCAAAAAACATGTGAAAATGTCTTGCTCCAGCTATAGCAAGTTTGTTTGGCTGCTTGTAATACAGATGATCTTTAAAAGAGAGGTTAAATTCTCTCCTGTAGAAACTACACTCCCCGACACCCCAAGTCCTCATCTGCTACAGCACATTAGAAACACTAATTCCCACCTATACTCCATTCTCCAAACGCATTTCTCGTACTGCATCAATATTCTTGAATAAGCACCTGTCTTGGCTCCAGGTTACTATAAGCCATCGCTGAGTCTTGTACAATTATAAATGCCTGATGAACATAAATGTTTCCTTACAGAAATACCACATAAAATGTTACTAAAGAGGCAGCAGCTATTGCGATTGCATAGTTTAGCTCTTCTACATGCCACATAATTTTTTACAAGAAAAAATGTTGGTTTAGGCAGCTCTCACAAGAGAATTTCAAGAAAGCAACCTTCCACAGCTCCACCATGAACTGAAGACAAAGAACAATTTTCATTCAAATAAGTTAGCCAATCCTCATTGTTCTCAATACCAGATAACTCAAAATACAAACATTTTAAAGGTTTCACCCCAAACAGCACCTACACATAAGCACCCATTATAACTAGGACTGTCTAGATCAAACAGGACCAGTTGCTATTTTTCTCTTTTGCACACTTGAAATATATTAACAAGCCAGGCCACAAATATCTGACAAGAGAAAGTTAACGCATTAACTCTGAAAGCTCAGTGCATTATGCTTCTTGACAGGGTGACCTTATCAGCAGTTTGAAGAGAATTTAACACTGTAATTTCATTCTCACAGGTACATCTTCTGTTTTGTTCTCAGACCTACAAGAATACTGATGAACTTAAACTGGAGGAAAAAAAAAAAAAGAAGAATGAAGACGACATCAAATTAGTAACAGCTCCACAACTAATGCTACTGTAGAGCTGGTAGCAGCCTTGCATTACTACAGAAGTACATGTTTCTATTGTGTATTCTTTTGTTCGTTTATGGGCAAGTTAAAAGTCACTGCACTGGTTAATGTCATGTTCAGAGTTTTTTAACTCAAGGTTTCACTGACTTTTGTTGTGAAAATGGATTATTTTTACTAAAATATCTAACTAGTATTTAGGGTTCACATTTTCCTCAGAGTCTGAAAATTCTACTCTAAACATTTAATGAGATTCTCAGGCAGATTTTTAGTAAATCAAATGAAACAGTTAAATTCTAGCATCCATTTGATACATAATTTTCAAGGAGAAATATCATCTCATATCTAATACAGAGTAGAATATTCTTCAAGAAATTTAACATTTTGAAGAACCTAAGTTGTCTACATTTTATTAGAAATATTTTTTCTATAAAGTTATGTTAAGGAATACTCTTTAATGAAACATGATACAGAGCAACAGCTTGGAATACATATCAGCCAAAGCATTCTTCAGCTAAAGATCAAACTCCTTCCCACAAAATGATTGCAGTACTTTTGTTCTTTAAGCTCAGAAGCCAATATATAAACCACTCATAAACTCTTTCATACTTAAATCTGTCATTTTGGAAATATCCAACATGTTCCTGTCAGACTAGAAGTCCTAGTGACTTCTCATGAACAAAGTATCGGTTAAACACTCACTGTAGGTAATCTGCATTTCACTTTCTGGTCAAGGTGCAAGTGTTGCTTGCAAAAGAACTTCCTGATTTTGAAATAGATTGAGTCACTTTGAAATGGTTCTTTCAGATACCTTGGTATTATTTTCAGTCTACTTTTTCTATCTTACTTTCCTCTGACATCTTTTGCTGTTGATGCAGAATGATGTTCACAGATGAGGAAAGGTGACTGCACAGAAAGCAACAGTAGGCACAAAATGCAACTGAAGGAATAAACTCTGTATATTGAATTCTCAGCATTTTAGATATTACACCAAGAAATGTCAAAGCTTTCTAAAAGTCAGGTGACTATAGTAACAGCATTTCTCAAAACTAGTTTAGTAAGTAAAACACTTGTTTCTTATAGCTGGGAATACTCAAACAAGATTGTTTCTAAATGTCAGAAAAAAGACAAAGTCTGTTTGAGATTTTAAACAGAAAGATCCACACAGCATTTAAATTACATAGTCACAGCATATGAAAGGCAACTTCCAACGCTAACTGGAAAACACTTAACTTCAGTTCTGAGTTATATAAAACCTAATCATAAACAAAAGAGAACACATTATTTCTTGAAGCTATTCCTACTCTAAGAATATTCAGATGTCTTGCATTTTACAATTTTATGTGCAATATTATTATGCAAATCTCCCGTATTATTTTATTGTTCCTCAGAAAGGAATGTTCAATTGCAGCTTTCAAGTCATAAAAGTAATATTTTAGCAGAAACGGTCCAGATTTCACTGATAATTAAATCACAGAATCATGGAATCGGTAAGGTTGGAAAAGACCTCCAAGATCAAGTCCAACCTTTGACCAAACACCACCATGTCAACTAAACCACAGAACTAAGTGCCATGTCCAATTGTTTCTTGAACACTTCTGGGTATGGTGTCTCCATCACTTCCCTGGGCAGTGCGCCTCAATGCCCAACAACTCTTTCACTGAAGAAATTCTTCCTGATATCCAGCTTGAGGCCATTTCCTCTTGTCTGTCGATGGTTACATGGGAGAAGACACCAACCCCCATCCTGCTACAACCTCCCTTTAGGCGTTTGCAGAGAGCAACGTGGTCCCCCCTGAGTGTCCTCCTCTCCATGCTGAACACTCCCTGCTCCCTCAGCCACACCTCATAAGACTTACGAACTAGACCCTTCACCAGCTTCATTACCCTTCTACGGAAAGTAAGGCACAGTTCAATACCATGTATCAGCTGAACCAAACATTTTACTTAATAAAAATATTACACGATGTCATCACAGTACCTTGTCTACATGGAAGATTAAATCCAGCTCACAGACATTTTCAAAACATTTGTCTAGTGTTTCCACAAACACCTGCAAAGAGGGGGAAAAAAAGCCAAAGGTCAATCTTTAACAAAAACTCTATAGTTCCATTAGGCGGGAGGTTTGAGAAAAGCAAATACAGAAATTAAAGACTGGTCAGATCTTAAGGCATTAAAGGCATCTACAGAAATTATGTGGTTAACATTATGTCAACGGTATGTTATCTATGTAGAGGGCAAAACTGTGTGCACAAGCAAATTCAGGTTAAAACTCTGCTAAAAGTCACATTGTTTTAAAAAAGACACGTCTTGAAAAACCAGTAACATAACCTACATTATAATTTGCTCATCTGTTATTCAAAGTACTCCTTCCCATTTCATTAGAACTCAATTATTAAGAAAAAAAAAACAGCTTTTCCCATTACTGTTACTATTTTTAACAATTACTACATTGCAGGCATCTCCTAGTTAACCAGACTGTTAACTTTGCTGTCAACAGTCAGCATCACTGCTTCCAGCACCAGTACAGCAGCGTTCATGTAATTTAGACCCACTGAATTCAGGACAAAAAAGGCAACTGTCTTAATGTCACACCTCTTGATCCTGTCAGGCATATCACCATATAAATTTAGAAATGTCTAGCAGTTTATACACAGGTAAATAACTCCTCTCTGAATCCAGAATAAAAAAGCGTAAAGCAGAAAAATCCAAGCAGCTGCTGAACTCCAGCCACCAATATTCTCTGCCAGACACAGCCTGAACATCACCTTGCTCTGGCTGTTTCTGTAACAGATCCCTTGGTATTTATGTTCATACTTTGGTACACCAAGAGCACCCAGTCCCCATTATGCCAGATAACGAAATGATGATGGGTACTTGCAGTCCTGAAGCTCCTGAATGCCAATCACCACGTGCTTGTGGTGAGTGCTGTCAAAGACTCCAGTCTCTGAGAGTTGTAAGCACGGCTCTCCTTGTGCAAGGGATAACTCCTACAGACGTAGGTATGTCAAGACCTCTCTAAGTTAAATGTAAGATTGAGCTTAGGGTCTTCAAAGTTAAAAAGAATTTCTGTGAGAACTCATTGATCTTTTATTAATGGTGAATAAACAAACTGCAACTTGTTGGAAATTTTAATCAGTTTTATATGTTTCAAGGCCATTTTGTCACAATATGTATTTAATATTATTTTTTAAGCTGTCACTGTATGCAATTTTTTATTCAATTCTAAACTCAAATATCCTAAATAAGCAATATGGAAGATAAACACCTCATTTTGATTCTCTGTTCCACATGATTTATGAACCCCATCTTAGTATTTAGAGGCACCAGATTTCAAACTGCCTAGGCCCAGAAAAATAGGAATGAGAAACCATGTTCTGACACAGACCACAGAATTGTTTAGGTTGGAATCCTAAAGACTAATAAGTCAAACAGGTAAGCTAGCACTGCCAAATGCAGCTCTAAACCAAGTCCCTGAGTGCCACATCCAGATGTTTTTAAAACACTAGGCATGGTGACTCTACCACGTCCCTGGGCAGCCCACTCCAATGCATGATAACCCTTTCAGTGAAGAAATTTTTCCTAATATCCACTCTAAACCTCCCTTGGCACAGCTTGAGGCTGTTCCCTCCTACCCTATTGCTTCTTCCTTTGGAGAAGAGATTGAAGGAACTACCTCCTTTCAGGGAGTTGTAGAGAAAGATAAGGTCCCCCCAACATTTCTTTTCTCCAGGCTAAACACCCCCAGCTCCCTCAGCCACTCCATGTAAGGCTTGTGCTCCAGGTCCTTCACCAGTTCCACTGCCCTTCTCTGAACCTGCTCCAGCCCCTCAATGTCTTTCTACTAGTGAAGGGCCCAAAACTGGACACAGGATTTGAGACATGGCCTCACCAGTGCCCAGTACAGCGGGACAGTCACTGGCCTCACTATTGCTGATCTAAGCCAAGATGCCAATAGCCTTCCTGGCCACTTGGGCACAGCTGTCTCATGTTCAGGTGCTGTCAATGACCACCCCCAGGTGCTTTTCCACTGGGCAGCTTTCCAGCCACTCTGCCCCAGCCGGTAGCACTGCAGGGACTGTTGTGACCCAAGAGTAGGACCTGGCACTTGGCCTTGTTGAACTTCATACAATTGACCTTGGCCCATCAATCCAGCCTGTCTGAATCCCTCCGGCAGATCAACACTCCCACCCAGCACACGGTCATCTGCAAACTGGCTGAGGGAACACTCGGACCCCTCATCCAGATCACTGATAAAGATATTACAGAGGCCTGGCCCCAACACTGAGCTCTGGGGAACACCAGTGCTGACCAGGCACCACCTGGATGTAACTCCACTCTTTGTGGGCAAAAGTCCTGCTCATACATACATGTATTTATGCCTACAGGCCCAGTGAAACAGATCTGCTTGACAACAGCCATTCCCAACTGTCTACCTCGCATTATCAACAAAGATTACTTTTACACCTTAGTCCCTGGTCTTCAGATCCTGCTCATCCTGTAAAAGAGAATGACACCCTGCCCTTGCTATTACTTCTACTATTAATGTTTTTAAAATGTTGAACTACATATTAACTGATGTTCCCTGCATTTAGAACAAGGACTATTCTTCAATACCAAAATACAAATCTGTCACTTAAACTAGGAACATAGAGCATATTCAGAGGAAGACTCGGGACAATAAGGTTTGGTGACAGTTAACTAAGAAAATGAATAAGCTTCTGTTAAATTATACTGAAGCTAAGCAAAGCAGGGGTCTTTTCCTCAAGCAGTTGTTAATCCATTGTGGTAATAACAGTCTTCTATAAGGAAGGGATGCAAGCAAACAAAAAAACTTATATGTTAAGCAGAAAAACTACACATTTGACAACATGTGCAGCAAAACAAATGACCAAAGATGTTCTCTTACTTTCCTTGCACCTTAGGAGAATGCAGTTACAAGGACAGTGCTGTTTGATATTAGCTGCAAGAAGAAGATTGGAAACAAGAGTGTAAATGCAACCTTTGTCCAATGGTTTTAGTTACAAGAGCTAAGAGTTTGACACTATTTTTGAAAGAAAATATTCCTCATATAAGTCACCAAGTTCGCACATGAATTCACACACTCTGACTTCGACATCTGTCTAGTTCCTTGGAAAACAAAGCAACCCATTAAAAACAAAGCTAACTCAAAAATCCTAAAAATGCTCTTGCCCCCCAGATACAGGTATTTAGTAGCAGAGTGTATGCTCACACATCAACAACACTTTAATTTTTGTGACATTCTTCCAGTAAATAAAGCTTCTACAGCCACACTTGATTCATAGTTAAGAGTGGTTACTTCTAAACCTTTACCTATTACACAGCAATCCCACCACACACTAAATGAACTCACAAATCTCCGCTTAGAATGCATGACCAGTAATGCACAACAAATATTTTTTAATCTAAGGGAAATCAGCTGGCACAGACTACTCTTCACGGAGATTTTTCACTGACTAAGGACTTCTCATGGAAATTTTGGAAATTTCCCCCATCTTCTATTCATGATGGCGAGTTCACTCAGACTAATGCCAGAAATGACAAGATTTACATCTATTATAAATGGTTTTGTTTTAAAACACTAGTCTAGGGTAAATTAGATTTTTTACACTAACATTACTTGGCCTATTTTAAGATGCCTTCAATAATTGAAATGGTAAATAAAATTAGAGGCATTTTCATCAGAATTTTAGTTGAGTCAAATGAATTGCACACTATGGCAAGCAGTGATAAAATTTAAGTACTTCAGTAATCACTTCAGATCCTGCAGACTTGTAGATCAACAACCAGAAGAGAAAACACATCAATTGTTTTGAGACACACACACACCGTGCACACACACCAGCTCAGACACATCTTGTGATGTTATTGGAAGAGTAACATACATAAATTAGTCAAATACCAGGAAAATAAGGATGCATGCACAATGAATTACTAGCTCCCCCTTGTGCTTAATTTTTGAAATTATAACCTTCTACGGTAAGAAGAAAAACTCATGCACATCTCCATGCAAGCAAACAGAAAACATGAAAAAAAAACCCAAAAAAAACCAAAAACCCCCACACCTTTCTTTTGTAAGAAATACGCTTTAAAGAAGACAGATACACACTGGGAGCATAAAGTATATGAAACAAAATACCAAATTTTTGTTGGATATATACAAGTCAGGAGCTCCCTCTACTCAGCCATAAGTCAAAACATAAAACATCACCTTTACAATGAAAGCCTTATTTTTAAAAGAAGCAAATAAGACAAAAAAAGGAATAAGTCATACATTAGTATTAGGAAGATAACAAGAGTAGCAGAAAACTCAGAACACCTAATCAATTAAATGTATCTGAGCGTGGATAATGTCAAATGCTAACAAAAGCAGGTACAAAAGATGAGCTAAAAACAACAGAATACCAAGAATATCCCCTTCTTCTTCCTTAGCTAAACAGCAATGGTAAACCCGAGGACAGAAGTAATTCAATCTGCCCATGGAGAGTCCTCATCCCAGGGATACACCTCTGCATTTTTTATTTAATTAGCATAAAAGCATCACTGGTCAGGATCCTTTATCGTTAAGAACTGAGAAAAACATGTTACGTAAACTGCACTGCTTTTCCCACATGCATCTCACTGAACAACATCATCTTGCAAGGCTCTATAGATTTCCCCACGGAAGACTGATCTCACAGACCCGCTGCTTGCTGACTCACTATATCTTCGAAGTACAGCAACAGGCCAACACACTCAAAAATTCTCAGAGCTGACATAGGCTTTTAGGTCCATAAGATAGTTAAGGTACCACTGTAAATGCCCCTCATTTTTTCCTTATGGCAGTCTACAGCTAGTTGTGTTTTCACACATATTTTCTTTCCACGCCCTAAAATCTTACACTTCAGAGGCTAACATGAAGACTCTAAAATAGCATGACAGAATTTACACTGAATCCAAAGGACTGCAAAACCTAAGCATAGCACAGATGCTGACCTATCTCTCCCAATCCAAGTAAGCAAACAGAATAAAAAGAAACTTGTGGTTACATTTAGGAAAAAAAGAAAGAAAAAACTAACAATGTGGATTTGCCTTAGGTGTTGGAACACAGAAATCCAAGTTGAAGACAGTATTAAATCTGAGGCAGAGCCTACGACCTGTAATGCATACAGCATACTCATTAAGTCTGTGTCAAGAAGACTTACCTGTGAAATAGCTCTGACCTAACGGTGAGATACGTGGCATTTACAGAAGTACCTTAAGTATTACAACAAAAACTTTATGCTGAAAAGAACTGCAGACTGTCATATGTAATCTAGTCTCCTAATGCATTTATTCTGTTTACACGACAGAAACCTCTAAAGTGCTATACCGAGTTCTATGTTCATTTCACCAGTTTACTTTCCACCATAAACCGGTCCCTTACGTATCTACTTACTTAAACAATTCATTATATGTATGACTCATCACAAAGTCCAGATGTCTTACTCTTACCTGTGTTATCTCTGAACTACAGTAAACAAAGATGTATAAAAATGGTTCAACACTCCTCAGGAAAAAACAAAGCTTATTCGTTTGACTCAATATGAGTGTGTACATACTGTTAGTCTGCATTGCATGTGCGGTTGATGTGTAATAATAAACTTTTCTGAGGTTGAGTATAAGATACATTTAGTTCTGATTGCTGCTGCTAAGAGGATTAAACAGATCCTTCTTCTGAGCCAGTCTGGAAATTAAAAATATTTCATTAATCTCTGTATACTCTATACTATAATCAAACGGTTGAATTACAATGATTAAGAGAAATTGGAATCTTCAACAGCTGTAGGTACTGTGGTGAGCTGCATGATTTATAAACAAAATCATACAGGTCAGAAAAACAAAGTATTTCTACAAATGGAAACAAGATTTTTATTATTTCAGCTTCCTTTAAGCAATTACACTGACGTGTAATTAAACACTGGGGCATTTATGGAAAAGATGTGAAATACAAAGACTAGGAGATTAAACTCTATCCAAGTATTTTTGGTACAAGAAGCAACACAATTTAGAGAAAAGTTTAAATCCTCTAATTCAAACAGCTTGGGGGCTATATAATTATAGGCAGTAGCAAGCTCAAGCAATTTGCTTCAACACCTGAATGTACAATTTAAGTTGCACTATGTATGAATATACTTTTTTTCTCTGTTCATAAATATTTTGGCACTTCCAAGTAAGAAGACACACTACACAGTAGGCAGCTAAGCAACCCTGTACAACAAACTGCTACAAACAGGTACAGCCATTGTGCACCTTACTCGTTAACGCTGCACTGTTCGGATATTGCAGAATGTTCTGTGACCAAAGATGATACAAGAATCCAGAAAGGAGTTTCCTTCCCTGCTACCCACACAGGCACTCTTCTGGATCTACTGTCCAGAAGAGCAACACTGGAGCACTGAACACTGGAGTAGGAGGTGTCTGTGAGAAGCTACACAGCTTCAAGAAAGGCCTGCAGAGAATTGTGAGGCCTTAAGAGACTCACAGTGCTTCTACAGTGAAATAATCAACAGATATAGGCCCATGTCTCAGGACAGATTTTACTTACGTAATAAATCAATTCTCTTGATGTGCAAGCTTTTGAAAGGCTTAACAGTAAGTTATACTTACTGTTTTACATATATATACATATAAAATGGAGACCCATTTTATGCAATGGCATAAATCACTTCATGGTGTGAAACTATTTTTTGCCACATCTGAGTTCACTAACGATTATTGGTGGAACTGTTTATTTGCAAGTTTTAAGTTGAAAAAAATCACTGGTTTAGTCAGAGATCTCTTGACCTAGGAGCGTTCATGTTACCACACGCGATACTTGTTACTAGGTTGATACAGACATATTTCGCAGTTTAAATAGTGGCCACAGCACCAAGCCCGCCTGAGTTTAAGAAGCGTTTGGACAATGCTTTCAGGCACATGGTGTGATTCTTGGGGTGTCCTGGGAAAGGTCAAGAATTGAACTCAATGATCCTGATGAGTCTCTTCCAACTCAGCATATTTTATGATTCTATGAAATCATACCTGGGAGATCTGCAGAAGACATTGTATTTGAGGAGTCAGTGATCTTGAACAGGCCCTGTCTGCTCTACCAGGCTGAGCAGCCTGGATTTTCTTAATACTATCTATAACCTATGATGTCTTCGGCAAAGATGAACTGTAGGAATGGAATGTGTTGATCCTGACCAAGAGACTGCTGCATGTTTAGGGGTTAGTGATCCACGTAACACAACCTGAATAGACACAGGCCGGTGCTGTGCTGCAGAAATTCCTTGGCTAAGGGATAAACTCAGACAGCTCACTGTAACAGAGGAGCCTGCAGGCAGCTCTCACGAGGTACCGGTGAACATGTCACCTACACGGCCTTGCCACAATCTCAAACTGCAGCAAGAGATATATCCTGAAAACATCCTTTAGGAAGAGCCGTTTTCCTGTGAGGAAATTATATAATAGCTCCAAGATCCAAAAGAGGCAGAGACAGACAGGATCTACTCTGCCCCACACACTGTGGGAAAATCCACCTGAGCTCCACTGGGTGCCACATGAAGGTGGCATGCCCAGCATCTGAATGGGTCTAAGATTTACTATCTACATTCATCTTCTCACTCTGTTCTATTAAGCAGTTATCTTATTAAGCCACTTGTGCTGTCAAGCCTTTACTACAGAGATACAGAAAGAACCTAGACTTACGGATCTTCTTTCTCCCGACCAATCCCCACCCTACCCACCTCAATTCCCCTCATGCAGAACACAAACCCAGGGGAGCATTTGCCCTCCTTTTCTAAGGTATACCTGTCAAAAAGCCTGTAAGCCATGAGGAAAGTTTAATCCAAAGAGGTTTTTGATATACTTATCCATATACATTTATAGTGAATATATATGCATGTATATGTGTGTGTGTGAATCTGGGTACATGCAAATACACATAAATATATAAATATACACACATACAGAGCATTGCCTACCAAAGTTCTCAATCTGCACTTGTCTAGCAAATGTTTGAACTGTGCCATTTTTACCTGCAGCCAAAAAAAGGCCTTGAAAAGCTAAAACAAAAAATAGATTGCGTTCAGAAGGTTCCAAACAAACTGCTTCCTTACTTTCTCATCAACATTGAAAACAACTTTTTCAAGGACAGCCCAGAAAACTACAAACAATCTAAAAATAATACTCAGAACTTCTCGGTATGCTCACAGTATAAAAGAGACCGTCCAAATATTACCAAAAACAGGCAGAGCAAAATATTTAAGTTCTAAGGCACTTCAAAGTTGACCTCCACTTATTAAGAATAAAAAAAAAACAAAACACCCACAAAGCAGCAAAAAAAACTTACTTGTATGAGGTCTAAAATACCAAGCTCACTTTCTGAGGAATCCACACAGAAGACAAAATACAAGGTGGCATAGTGTCGGTAAATTAGTTTGTTATCAGATCCACCTATTAATCTAAAGAGGAAATAAAACAAGGAAAGCTTAGTTAGCATCTCAGGATAAGCTGTTCAAATCCTCACAGTTATTTCAATTAATAGGAGGCGTATTGTTAACAGCTGGAGTTCTCTCAAGTCCAACTATATTGCAACTTTTATTTTGTGATATAAGTCCAATGGAAGACTAAGTAACAAGACAGGCCAACTTACATTTACCACACAAACAGAGTTATTGTTATCCATATGGATAAAAATGACATCAACAAGTGCACCTTTTTATTAAAATCAATTCAAACAGATCACAAAAAGACAGGTATTAAGTGTACTTCCATTCCACACTAGCAGGCAGGCACTGCACAGAGATTAATCTGCTTTACAGATTAACAGTGTATGCCTGTGAATCCTTCCCTGACCTTCTCAGAGGAGCACCAAGAGAAAAAGAAAACGGTAATGAAGACTGGCATTTGGATTACAAAAAAAGCCTTAAATTAGGTTTATAATCCATTTAATAACCAAGAACATGTAACGCTTGTGCTACAAAATGTTTTATATCTTAAGAAGTAGGACCATACTTCAAGCAACAGTTTATGAGGCAATGTTACAATCACAGAAGCAATTATATTTTTATGGACTCACTAATCATCATGGCACTGAATAAGAAGAGGCCTAAAGAGGTATATTCTTCCACTCTTCTGCTATTGCCTTCCAAAAAAAGGCACATAAATCACAAAATCTACATCAGATCATTGAAATTTGCTTTGAGCTGTAAGAAACCCGCTCATACAGAAAGGAAAATATTTTTTAGGCTGAACCTACATGGCCACAACTATCACAATTTTTCCTTAATTCTGTACCAGAACTGAATCACCTGTTTGGTGTATCATAACTCATCTCTTGAGTTTCTGTCTTTATGACAGGGACAGGATACATAGATTTTTTTTTTTTTTAAATCTTCTAGGTCACTTTTGCTTAAGCACTTTGCTCTGCATTAAGGCTTGGCAGACAGCAGGGATGGGAGTAGGGAAAGAGAACCCTTTGTTTCTGAAGAGCAGGAACTACATTTACGGATCAGACAACACTGTTATAAACAAATAGGAAAGTGGAAAGAAATGGCAACTAAAGCTCCTTCTTTTGTGGTTTATTTACCCAGTTCTTCCAAACACTTCATACTTGAAGTACACATAATTCTACACATAAACTGTTGAGGCCTTTGGATAAATTGCAAACTTTAAAGTGATCCCTGTTCTGAAAAAAAAAATACTGAAAAAAATATTGAAATGGTAACCCTGGAATTGAGCAGTAGGAGGAAAGCCAGAATTGTGTTCTCTGTCTCAGTTTATTTTTGTTAAGCAGCTGCGATTTCTTAAAAAGCTCCAAATGTCTTGTCTTTCACCTTCAGAATTCAAGACAGAATGTTTCCAACATAACATCATCTCCAAGAACCTAATGATAGAATCACCAGTTGCGTAATTGGAAAAGAATAATTTAAATTTAAAAAACAGTCATTAAAAAAATCGGGAATCATTTTGATCAAGAAAAAAGACATCCTAGCTGACATGGTACAGCTAAGCATTTGACTCTGACTCTGCACACAGAAAATCTACATGTTAGCAGATTAACTTTCAGTAATCAGAAATTCCCATAAATGTAATATTTAACAGACTATGACAATCTCTATGTCATAGGCTGGAGATCATAAGCTTACTCCAACAATTATGACCCCTTCTCCTAGAAGGTGGCTTTTTAACTATTTACTCTTGATGGCTAATAAATATTCCAAAATAAAACACATCTCCATTTCAGAGTTTCTTCAGCTAAAGGATGGTGACTTTCAGAAACAATGAAGATGATTCAAAAAGGATTATTTTGTGTCTGTCTTATAGAGACAGAACACACAAGTCTCACTTTCCTCCTACCCTGCTTTTCTTTATTAATAAAATGTCTTGGTTGAAACTGTACTAGTTAGCACATTTAAAATCTTTTTTTTTCTTCCTAGTTTATACAGCAAGCCCAAATCCTGATAAAAAGGCTGAGGAATCCTACTATCAAAGGCTGTCTACTCAAATTTTAGGAGTTCAAGCCAAAGCAACAGCTCCAAAATATTTTCTTTTTCTAAAGATTTAGCTCAGTTGGTCAGAGCATGGTGCTAAAAACACCAGGAAGGGGCTGTGGATTCCTGTATGGGCCGTTCACTTAAGAGACCTTGTGGGTCCCCTCAGAACATTCTGTGATTCTGTGATTCAATGGGTATGGCAAACGCCAATGCCTCTTAAAATGAGACCAGAAATCTTTAGCTTGATTATAGCAAAACAACATCTGCCTGTTCCTTCCCCATCTTTGTATCTGAAACAATCATGGCACTAGATATGGCACGGTGGCCATTACAGCACTAGGAAAAACAGTTTTATTGCCTAAGACATTTTGGTATATATATCTATGCTTCAGTTAGTAAAGAATACGTACACTTGGTGCAACATGGTATCGTTTCCTGTGTACCAACAAATCTCAAGTGACATGGCATTTACATTACAACTGTGAAAAGTTATACTGCAATCAGCAGTAATAATACTTGAAAGTCAGTATTGGGCATTTATTTCAAACTTGATACTTACAGTCCTCCTTCTAGAAAATTACAGACATTTTCATCACGTTTCGATACTAAATGGAAAGTTTCTCTGATAATTTGTTGCTGTGTATCTTCACTCTGTGAAAGAAAATACACTTTGCTAAAAAGGGTTGACAATGCACAGCACAGAGATAATAAAAAACACGAAGTATACCAGCACTCTCAAACTATATATTTCTGAAGCCTTAAATCTGCCAGTTAACAAGATATATATTCTTTGTGTCATTTCAACACAAAAAGCCATTATTTACAAGTTGCAGAAAAAGGTATTACTGAGAAATGTGGGGAAATGATTGTTTTTAAGAAACTTCTGTAAAAAATTAATCTAAAAGTAGTTTTTTTAAGTAAACCGCAAGTGTTCTCAAGTAGCCAGAATTTTTTATATCTCCAACATAGCCTGAACAGCTACAAGCATGCTTTGAAACAACTTTTATCCACAAACAGAGAGTAAAACGAAATCCCCGAAGCTTGAAGGGAGCAGGGAAGCTATAAATCCTACACAATAAGTAACCCTTCCAGAAACAGCTTAAAATACTAGGGCACCCTGAGCAACAGGTTCTCCTAAGCTACGACCTTAACTCTCAGCAGATCAGAAACATCACTTCTGAGACTGAATTCTTCTGACTCTTTAGAAACTTGATTTTTAACTTTGAAATGATGGCCACAGGTCTATACTTTGAAAGACAAAACGATGACATACGTATCTTCCTATTTAATTGCCATAAATTATTATTTTTCTACCTAAATGCAAAATATTATTAACTTCGTTTTATGCAATTTCCATCCTTATGTATATCAGCTTAAAAAGTTAGACCCACGTTATAAGTTTTAGTACTACGAAAGAAAGAAATACCTCTTTCACAGATCTGACCAAAATTATCTGTCTAGAAAGCAGGAGATGCTTCCCCTTGCAGAAAAAAGCTGAGATTTGCCTCCAGTACTGGTTCAATTGACCTTAAAGAATGGACAAGCTTCAAAAGCTTGCAATAAACAAATCTATATTATTGAAATCACATGTAAAAATACAATCTAGACGACTGCACTTGTTTCTGTGCACCACAAAGTTTCTTAGTTGCATTTGCTATTCACATTTTCCAAACTTCAAAGCATTCAGTTTATACAGACATGTTACTCTACTTCAAGCATTGAGAATTTGTTTTAAGTCCAGTTAAAAAATCAGTAGATCAGAATGGCTTTACAGGAAAAATCTGGTATCCTCTGGCCATTTGTTCCTCTCCTTCCCCTTCTCCTTCAGTCACACATAAGAATGACCTGTGTCAGTGACACTCCTTTAATTCAAAGCCTGACCGCACAAACTGTCATCGAAGTGTCACAGTCACCATTTCTGCTCTGAGGTGTACAAGTAAGACACATCCCTTTCAATGAGCTATGACTTTTGTAATAGCCAGAGCTGCAAGAAAGGGGCCACAAATCCAAGTAAGGAACTGCCCTGCTGGAAAAAAAGAGTAATTTGTTTACATAACTTTAAGAAATGCTAACTGTTTTCTGGTATTTTAATGGCCAAGCATACTTCAGCATATTTGCCAGGAGTTACAGTACGCTCAAAACATTACCTTAAAATCTCTTACCCCTGAACTAAATCACGAGTTTCTACTGCACTTTCTTTCCATTCAGATTGAGCGTTCATCCTGCATTTTCAGAGCTGCTTTGCTACTCGCCTTCTCCCATGTAAAAGGGAGATGCTCTTTTCTAGTTCATTACATTTTCATGCCAACTGTAATTTTATAGCACACTTTTTCAAAAAAAAAAAGCTTCTCCTTAAGGACTCACGTCCCCCGTTCTGACAGCTCTGCCATAACAAGGAGACACGCAGCCCCCCGCCGGACAGCACAGCTTATCCACACAACAGCTCGGAGAGCCAAGTCTACCGCTGGACCAGACTCTCTCCCTCCCTCCTTCACCTTCGGAGCTACTAAAAGGCAAGCCCCAGTACAAACAACACCGAATTTCTTCGAAGCCTCATGTACACGGTCTCAGTACCGTCCCTTTCCCCACGGGGCTCCGCTGGGCCCAGCGCAGCCGGCAGGGCCGGGCCGGGCCGGGCCGCCTCGCCTCGCGTACAACCCCGCCGCCCGGCCGTCCCCCGGCCCCTCGCCCAGCCCCTCGCCCGGCCCACGACCGCCCCATCGAGCCCCGGCCCGCCCGTACATAGCGCTGGTAGAACTTGGAGAGCCGCGGCTTGCCGTGGTTGTTGAAGATGAGGATGGCTTTGATCATGGTGGGGCGGCGGCGGGGGCCGGCGGCGGCGGCCGGACGAGCTGTGCTGTGTCCCCCTCCCTTGCTCTTCCTCTTTCACTTCCTTCTCCTTCCTCTTCCTCGCTCTCACCACCCCCGTCCCGCTCTCGGGGCGGCGGCGGCGGCGCGCGCGCACCACGTGACCGGCGGGGCGCGGCCGCTGCCGGCGGGACGGCTCGCGCCGCACGTGACGCTCCCGGCGCGTCACGTGACGGGAAGGCGGCGTCCCACGAGGGACAAAACGCCTCGCGGGGCGGAGGCCGCCCCTCGCGTGGCGTCACTTCCCGCCGCCCGCGCTGCAGCGGCATCATGGCGGAGCCCGAGGAGCAGCCGCCGCCCGCCGCGGCGCAGAGCGGCGGCCGGACCGACGGCGGAGAGGAGGGCCCGGAGGGCGGGGCCGCGGCGGGGCCGGCCGAGCCGGGGCCGCCCTCAGCCGGGTCGCCGGGCACCGAGGAGCCCGCGGGCGACGCGAAAAAGAAAAGTAATGGGACGAGAGGCCTAAGCCGGGGCGGGCGGGCGCGGTGACGGGCAGGCGCGGCGGCCCATGGGCGGCGGGGGTGGGCGGTGCGGGCCTGTGAGCGGTGAGGGGCGGGCCCGCTGTGACGCGCCGCTCCCCGCAGTTGATGTGCTGCTGAAGGCCGTGGGCGACACCCCCATCATGAGGACCAAGAAGTGGGCGGTGGAGCGGACCCGGACCATCCAGGGCCTCGTAGACTTCATCAAGAAGTTCCTCAAGCTGATGGCCTCCGAACAGCTGGTACGGGCGGGCACCGGGCGGGGGCTGCGCGCGTGGGGCCCGCGCTGTCAAACCCTGCAAAGACACTGGGGGAATCCAGGCTACTGCTTCCTGTAGGCACCTTGGAGTAGGAGCACCGAGAGAACTATTCCAAGCAGACCCCAGGGTGTAATATTGGGGAGAGCTGTAGCAGCGCGGTCTGGGTGTGCTCGGCACTGACCTTTGGGCTTTTTGCAGTGTCTGTATTTCTTGGTGTCTGATGCTGCTGTGTGCACGCTGGGCAGCGGTGCGTCCCAGGGTAACATTCCTAGGTACCGTGTACCCGGGAGGAACTGGGTGTAGAGACAGAGTATTTGAGAAACAGTCCAGAGTGTTTGAGGTCAGCTTTCTGAATCAGTGTCTGTTTCTTTCAGAACTTATATCTAAAACAGTCTAGTTACTGTCATTGGACTGATTCTGCTTTTAAAATGAGTAGCACAGGATACCCTAGTACCCACTGCTACCTCGCACTGCAGATCCCAAGGCCTCTGACACTGTGGAGTGGCTCCTATACGTGTAAATGCATTTGGAGCAGGATGTGAGAAGGATGACATGAAAAAAGAACAAAATGTTGCTAATTTCTGTGATGGCCATTCTAATTGAGCAATTCTGGACTAGTGGGAGTGGTATGGGTTGAAATAGGAGCAAGAGCTAAACCAATGAGTTCACTTTGTGCTGCTATGTGGGACAGTAATGGGTCAGCTTGCAGGAAAAGGAAGTCAGCACGCTTACTTTTGTTTGGTCTGGCTGGCCAGACAGAGGTGACTCCTCATGGTCATGTTCCCCCTCCATGCTGAAGTGAAGATAGTAACTGGTGGTATTCTGTTATATACTTAAAGATTGTAACAGAGCTTTTGACTGTAAAATGATTCTTCTGTGCTCCCAATGAGATCTCTTGTGAGATCTCCATCTCTTCTCTCTAATTTTCTTGCAGTTCATATATGTAAACCAGTCTTTTGCTCCATCTCCAGACCAAGAAGTGGGGACCCTCTATGAGGTAACTTTCATCTTAAATATCCTTTGCAAATGTATTTCACAGGATTTGTTAGCACACCTCTAGCACCTGAAATCTGTTACTGCCCCTAGCAGTAATAGCTTGCATTTGGTGTAGTGTACTTGATATTCACCGATCTGTATGAATATGACCCAAAGAGATGTGACTTCATGCAGCCTCTGGAAATGTATTCCTTCATGTGCAGCATGTTGTCATGCCTCTCATTGTAACAGAGAGGTTGCTCATGACAATATTTCATTACACATTTAGCTGATGGGAAGGCTTTTGTTTGTTTTGCTTCATGTATATGTTAGCCCATGAATAATTGTAACAGTTCTTATTTTTTGTTTTCCTTGCAGTGTTTTGGAAGTGATGGCAAGCTTGTACTGCATTATTGCAAAACTCAGGCATGGGGATGAATGACTGACAACACAGTTGTTCAGGTTTTCTCTTAAAAAATAGAGAAAGGACTAACTTAAGCTGTAAACACACAGAAAGAGGGATTTTTGCTTTGCTGCCTATGAACATATGATGCAGGTGAACAGCATAAGCAGAGAGCTCCCTAGGCTATCTGTTCACATGGCTTTTTCCTGATGTACATTTGGGGTGCAGAAAAAACACCTGCATCTGCCATCTGTAGAGCAGAGCCAGTGCTCTTGCTGCTGACTTCTTAATTGCTGTATCTGAAGGGAAACTATTTCAGTTGTCTGGAGGAACGACTGGACAGCTCTGTCTATATGCTGTACTGAAGATAAGAGAACCTTTTTATTAAAAGTAATGTCTGTTGTACGTGTAGCCTGGGATTCAGTTTACTTCTGGCATGTTGTATGTCTGTTGTGTGCATCCTGTTCTTTGTGAAGCCTTCATCTTGAATATACATTATCTCATATCCTTTCAAGACAGCATTTTTTTTTCTTGTAATATATAGGAATTGGCATATTGTCTAATCTCTCCACCCTTTGCCTTCATCGTGTTGGTCATGTAAGTACCTCATTTATAACGGCACAGCATCGTGAGAGGCCTCAAAATACTTCCCTCCTGCACAAATGTAATGATTTGTTGAAGGCTGAACACTTCAGCAGTTTTCAAGGCATTTCTTCTGATGCTATTTAATTACTTGCATCTTTAGTTGAATGATGCAACTAGCTGTTGCATCTACTGTTCATGAAGAAATAGATATGAGGTGCTAAAAACTTACTCTATATATTCTCTTTTTGACTGCTGTAATTTTTGTGTTACACCAGCTGTGTGGTCCACTAACAAAGTAGAATGCAATTTATATCCTTTGCTAAGTCATAGCAATGAGGATTGACTTGGGTTTTTTCCCATTATGGAGAGGACTTGGTACCTTGACTAGGGTACTGACCTTTGCTTTTATTTATTGGAGAGTTTGGGTGTGAGGGGTGGGGATTTTTAGTGGGTTTATTTGAAATGTCTGCTGTACAGTCTTCTATGTTTGTTTAAGCTGAACCAAATTAAACGTTAGTTGTTTGCTTGCAGAATATTCTTACGCTGGATGACAGTTTTTGTCCCTGACATAATCCAGTTCTTCAGCATGTACAGACAAAACAGTTCTAGTTTAAAGCATGTTTGTACAATAGCCTTGAACTGCCATTTCATACATAAGTGGCTCTTATGTAGTCTCTGCAAGCTGTGTATCGGATTTTTTTCCACCTCAGAGGACTTCTGGAAGAGTAATACTGAGCTTAACTTACTGATGTTGCTGCAGTCTGCGTGCAGTGTGCTACACATGCACGTGCCCTGAATGCTCACTATGTGAATAGCTTGATGTATCTTGGTGCTTTTTAAGTGGAAAACTTGGATTCACTGCATTAAACTAACAAGGCAGAATTGGTTGTAAACTTAAAACTTCAAGTAATCCATACTTTTGCCTGCTAAGAACCCTGATCTCATGAATTTCCATCTGTTTAAGAAAGCTGTTGCAGAGGGAAGCACTCTGATTATGTCTTGCTGAGGTAATTGCCTGCTTAGTTACTGTGAGGCCAGCACAACCTCGACAGCCACTAGAGGGTACACAAGGACAAAGGTATTTGCATAGTTTTATCTAGGGCTTTTTTTCAATCTTTTTCGTAGTATGTCCACTTGCTGGCCTTACATGTAAGTAGTTTGTTCTCCCGTGTGACAATATGTTTACCTAAGATAAGCTACTAGTCTGGTTCTCTTTAAAGAATGTTCTATTGGTGCCTTTCACCTCACTTGATCTTAACAAATGAAACTACTGATAAACTGCAGATGTGCTCTTCAGAAGTGATGCAAGAAGGATGTGTGTGTGTGTTTGTGTGTGTGTGTCTGTGTGTGTGTGTATTAGGGGGGTTGTGTTTTGGTTTTAAAAAATAAAAATACATTAAGATCTTGAAGAAGAACTGTAGGTCATTGTATCATGACAGCTAATTACAGAAGGTTGTCATTTATACTGAATCTATAAATAATTTTTATCCTCTGAAGTTGAATAAAAAAATCATTTGCCTCGATCCCTCAAAATGTGATAATCCAATAATGCAAAACCCATAGTAATGGTCTGGATTTCTTTCTTTACCACATCCATTTTTGGACCCAGATAAATGACTCATGAAGCTTTGAATTATTCATTTATTTAAGATTCAGCTTGTTCTCTGAACAATACTTATTATTACTGTTTGCTTCAGCATTCTTCTGCTCCTAATTTTACTCCAACTCCAAGTAATTTTTTCTTGGTCCCTACTCTACCAGTATACAGTAAGTACTTACCTGATCCAGCCTTTGCTTTCTGTTTCCTCAGTGCTCCTAAGTGGCTGCCTTTTTTCTGTTACTTTTAATGACTGCCAGTTCCAGTTCTGCTAATTCCCCCATGTAACCTCTGTACCTTCTTTACAGAGAGAGTCCTCCTTTTTGCCACTTTTCCCTGTAGTTTTGTACCTTGCATCAGGGAGGTAGTCAGTACTTACCTCTAGTAGCTCTTTAAGGACCATGGACTCTTTGTGTCTGGAGTTGAGGTATGACTTGAAGTGGCAGAAAATTTTCCTTGTTCATATTCTTAAGTAACAAACTAGACTGCAAACAGGTCAAGTAGATAATGTGTCAGGTGAACAAATAAGTGATTCCCAGTACATTGTTTGTGGAATTTGCAAAAGGTATGTTAAATCTCATATTTTTAAAAGGGACAGTTACCGCTTCTAAAATCATAGATGATCCTGAAATGCTTATCTCTTTAAAAAGAATATTTCCAGAATATTAAAAACATCAGAACTCCAAGTAGAACATGAGCTGTGTTCTCTGCATTTGGTATGCCTTGAGCAAAAGTGACGACTGTTATCGTTTAAGTGACTTCAAATGCTAAAGTGGGAGAAAAATGATATGAAAGTAAGGACTGACTCTTAGACAGATCAGTGAGAGTTGTACGAAACAAAAAAAAACTAGATTTACTCAGAGTATTGTGTTCCACCAAGATGCTACTATACTGATACACTATACTGAACTGAATTGTAATTTAATTCACTTGATTTAATGTAATTGAATTAACAGAAAAGGCAAATTGAAAGAATTCAGTAAACTAATTTTTAAAGACTGAGAAATAAGAAGTATTGGAAAGGGAAGTTATTGCAGTATTTTTATGAAAGACCTAGTACTTTACAACATCCTGATATTAAAAAATAATGTTATGCAAAATTCAGTTACCCTGTTTCAAGTTAATAATCACCAGATGCAAACCCTTTAAACTGTGAGGCACTACTTTTAGGAATTATTACAATGGTTTAGAGACTAGCATTAATGATAGAATTGTAGTTTCTAGCTTGAACTAATCTTAAATGCACATGGAAATCTGAAGGAGCTAAATGAAACTAAAGTTACCTCAAGAGTGAAATGATAAAATACACAGTCATGCCACCTCTGTGCATACTGAGAAAATGTCATCATTTCCAAGATTTTTAAATCTCAGAAAACTACTGCTAAGATTTTAACAGAAGATGTCTGTGTTAATTTTCCCCACAACTTAATCTTGAATGTACTGATACACGGTAAATTCATGGTGGGATGGGTTGGAAATCCACACATCCATTCTTCAAACTCCTTCCAAATCCAAAGTGGCTTCTGTTTACCGATCGTTGCTGCTCATGCTTATTTTGCAGATGAAATTCTGCCTGTTTGCACAACTTTTTGGCTTACATTGTTCTTGACTACCCTGAAGTCTCAGTTACTCTTCCAGGATGTTGTACAAAGGTTATTCAAGGCATTATCATGCTACAACATCTGTATCTTGGGGATGAGAAAAAAAAAGGGGGACGGGGGTAAATGCCTTTAACTCTGGGTTTTTTCATGTGGAGTGTGACTACTACAAGCTTGTATAAAATTCAGTGTGCATTAGAAAACAAGAGGTGTTTTCAACCTTGTTCTGTATTGGATCATCAAGAGAAGAAAAACACTTGACAAGAAAACATGTAAAATGTGTTTCTTATTTGCAGAGACCATGCTTCAGCTTTGCTAGTACCATATTTAATATGCTTCCAAGGCTAGACATTAAAATCCACACTTTGCTCTCGCTTTAATAGCCATAAAACTGTGAGATGTCAGATGCATCTTTTAGTCAGAATTAGATGAAAGCTCATTTAAAGATTGTTTCATCCTAAAATAGGTGGTTAAGAAAGGTAGAATCACATTTTTGACTGAGACCAAAATAAGTACGTTAAAGGCTTAATGTTAAGCCTGTCACAGTACATCTGTGTCACTAGACTTGGTAGTGCCAGGAAATTTTCTGGGACACAGCTCAGTCATCTGTACAGTTAGTTGTTAGAACAGTTGCTGGCACAGGTTCTGGCCTGTGCTCAATTCAGGAGCTGGCAAGGTACCATTTCTGGTGGGCACTTTGGATGTGATCACCCTGTTATGGAGTTTAAAAGGTAAATAACATTGATGTAATCTGTTCTTTGTAAGCTGGCCCCTGTGCCAGGGATCAGTCCTTGGGATACTTGTTGCTAGGTACACAGGCGAAATTTCAGGTGAGATTTGATCCCTTGTGTGTGCAATGAGAAGAATTAAACTTTGGGAAGAAAAACATGGTCCCTCTTCAAACTTTGGGAGCAATCTAGGAGCTTTTGTTAAACAGTTCTGCATTCCCTGCATGCAATCGTCTCTAAATGGCTCTAAACTGATAGGCTCTAAATGCCTACCAATAGCCACATTCAGCAACATTTTTTGTTAAGTATGCAGATTATAGATGGTGGTGAAGTACTAGCTATGCATCTTGATTCTCATACCTTTCTTTATTAAAAGTAGATGATGAACATTACATAGTAAAATTGAAAAAAAACCAAACAAGTACAGGAGTCTTGGAGTCCTTGTTCTGTATCTTCCCATGGAATAATTCCACATGCAAATTATTTATATATGTGTGTATATCAATTTGACAGACACAATGTAGTTAAAATATAATTGCATTGAGGGCCTAGCCTTAAAAAAAAGGTTTGAGTTAACATGTTCCAATTGCAAAAATCAGTATATTATGTTAAAGCAGACAAAGATGTCTTTCCCTTGAACTCTGTTTGGTAACAGAACTAATAACCCTAGCACCTCAAGTTAAGAGCTCTTAATGGGAAACCTCAAAGAAAGAAGAAAGAGCTCCAAGCAAAACTACACAGTAATATTGCTGATGCAGAGGCTAGCCAATGCTTTAGCTCTCTCATATAAATATCATAAATTGAAAAAAACCCCAAATTTATGTTCAGCTGTCTTTCTTGCAGAGAGAAATGTCAATATTTTATATTTTATTTATAGCACACGCATGGTGTATTAACGTCCCACCAAAAGTGGATCAAACTGGTTTCTTCCAAGAGTCCTTTCTGTGCTGTGTGATTTAATGCCTCACAGCTCTTCACTGTGTGGTTTGGAGTTTGTTTTTACCTTCAGCAGAGCACATGCCATTTAGTAGTTGGTGGTGTTTTCAGTGTGTGACATGATTTTGGATGTGGTATCCTCATTTCACTCATGTTTTACTGCACATTTTTAGTCTGAAGATGGTGTTTAGCTGCATGATGTTTGATACAGTTTGTTCTCAAGATTTTTTTGAGAATGGCTGTGCATGCAGCAGTTTTTCATGTAAGATCTCTTATGTACTGAGTGATCAAGGTTATACGACTGAGGAACAGCTGCACTGGTACATTGACTCATGACAACGTTGAGTCATATAGTCCCAAAACTTGCACTACAACTGCAGATCCAGTTTTTCTTTTTAGAGCCTTCTCTACAAACATCAGAAACTTAGGTGAACAGAGACTTAATAAAGAGGTGACTTAATAAAAGGGGTGAAAGTCATTCTATCTGGAGGAGGAGGTGTAAGTACTCATTATGGTGTTGAAGTGCTATCACCTGGCAAGGCTAACAGACCAAAGAGACACAGCATAGTTGTTTGCCACAACTGTGTGGTCATTCAGACCTTGGATCGTGCCTTCAACTAGCTCACAATTTTTATTTGGAGTTACAAGATGTAAAATAAAGTGCAGTCACAAGCTCCATTTGCAGGCCTAGTACATGATGCAAAGTGTCTTAATGCTGCAGTTTGTTAATTCCATCAATCTTACTTGAAGATTTTTCCTCAATAAAGCATGAGAGAAAGCTTGTGAGCTGCACCCCATTAGGAGATGATGTGCCAATAAGTGCTTGAGCACTTCAGCTGGTAAGTGTCTCTTGGAGTTAGATGTCATGTCAAATGATTACTTGATCTGTTCACACCTGTCTTCTGGGTAATAGTGGAGTGCTCAGGCATTTGTATATAAAGCAAAGGTTTTGTGGTTAAAGCCCAAATTCGTATTCTCCTAAGACAAGTTTTTAATAGGACACTTGAGAAATACATGTAATAGTTAATTCCTGCAGGGATATGCTTTCCAGCAATAAAAGTGCTTAAAATCCTGCAGTCTCCTTTATAAGAATCACAACTGAGAATGTGAAAACAATTTCCATGCTATGTGGATTTCAATGTTCTCTTATTTTGAATTTTCAGTGAAAGTTAACTGCTGTATGTGCTCAGCTCCTTGTGCAATTTCTGTCACTAGGGCATAAGCAAAAGCACAAGTTGGAGGGACATAAATATTGTTCCTAATGGTGTTCAGGCAGTCAAGTAATCAGCTCCTGTAGAAGTTTTTAGGATCAAAAAGGATGTTGAACAATTCAAAATTAAAACCTCTAAAGACTTCTGAATAGGAGCAAATTAAAAGTATAACTATATAAACTGTAATAAACAGCAGCAGTTGGAGACTGCAGTAAGTAGATCCAGCCTGATCCCTTACTTGTAATAGAGGGAATGTCCTTTTACTTCTACTAGCAGTATTTGACTAATGATCTCATCAGCACTGTGGCGAAGGAATCAAAGTATTGAGCTGTCAGTGATAAACGGCAGTGGCATAACTTTTTTCCCCCCTGGATTTAAATACAAGAGAAAATACCACCACGCACAGGTGTACAAATAAGCAGAGAAATATAACTGCTGGAAATTAGTTTCTATCAGGTCCTGATAGAAATCCTACCAGAATCCTAGAATAAGATTAAAAGTATTTGAAAACTTAACTCACTGTTCATTTCACAACCCATTATTGTGATCCTTAAAATTTATTCTTGTGAGACACTTTATTCCTTTGGGCGATGCTTCTAACAGCCATCAAAAGAATGTGAATTCTGCCTTTGAAATAATGACAGGATATTTCACACTAATTCTAACTCTTTGTAACCTACAGCAGTTTTAATGGTGCTATATGAGACTACTCAGGCAAGTACTGAAAAAAAGGTGCCACTTGCCCATACAATCTTTTGAGACCACCAACCAATAGCTGAAATAGACCAGAGGCAAATTTCATTAAGAAATAAGACATTCATTCTTCATTGTGACTTTGAACAAGTCACTAAGGGAGATGATGTGTTTGTTCATTGCCTGCATATGTCCCAGGAAGACTGGACATGGCTGCTGAGCTCAGTGCCAGGGTTGTGTTTCAGAGATTTGGGATAGTCTTAGGTTCTCTCAGACCTTAAAAAAATCTCCTTGAAATCATTGCAGTTTTCTCTCACACACACACGCACAATTCTTTAAAAAATACTGATAAGGCAGGGTCTGATTTCTGTGTGCTAGGAGAGGTTCTGTACTGATGGCTGAAAATGTACCTGTTGGGTACATTGATTTGTATTTCACTCCAGTGTGCTAGATCCCAGCCCCATTTAAAACTGGGAAAGTATTCCTGACTGCAGTGAAGCCAGAAATTCATTCAGCCTCTTGAGCTGTATCTACTGTAGTAATGCCGCTTCTTTTTGTCATGCCTGTACTTTTATGTACAGGTCAGGGAGAGGGAAGAGAAAGCAGGAGTGCTAAAAATCCCTTAGTGTAACTGTCTGTGAGGGAAATCACAAGCTGCCGGTGTTGTGAGCACCTTTGAGCCTCAGAGCTGCAGGAGCCCACATCACCAGTCTGCTTACCATCATAAGGCAGACCTAAAGAGCTGAACCTTTATTTCTTTTTTAGAATGAAAAGTTGGATTTTCTTAAAACATAATTCTGTGGTGTATAGTGAATTCTGTTGCCAGAATTAATTACTAATAAACATTCTATTAACAGCTGAAGTGGAAAGTTTGACAGGCTGAGGAGTGATAGGACGGTCTGTTTTTTCAGCACGGTCTCTTGGTCCCATTCGCTGGGTTTCTGAGTGTCCTTCTGAGTGCTAATGGTTACGGCAGCCCTATGTGACTAACGTGACTTCAGAGTGCACTGGCTTTCAAGAAACAGCACTTTCAACGTGCAGACTGTCTGTAGCCAATCTCCAGCAGCAATCTTCTGTATGATTTAAATAGCCGTGTGTCTTATTTTACTTTTCAACAGCTTTCAGATTTATTTTTCGAACCAACGTGTAAGTAACGGAGGCAGCGGCAGGCCGCGCTCCGTAGCAGAGGCAGAGAGATGCTTTCCGCCCTGCAGCGATAGCCACTTCTCCTCCTATTCTCCCGCCGGGGATACCGGAGCGCCAAACGCCCGCCGGCCCGACCTCGCCCGCTCCGCCCGGGCTCCGGAGGGGCAGCAGCAGCGGGTGGTGCGAGGAGCCGCTGCAGCCGCCTCCGGCTGCCCCCGCCCGCCGGGATCGGTGGCCGCGTTCACGGGGACGGGGACGGGCAGCTGGCCGCGGGCCCGCCCGCCGGGGCGGTGGTAGGCTCCCGCCGTGCCTCCCGGCGCATAAAGGCAGGCGGCGGGGGCCGGCCAGGGGCAGCGGCTGGCGGCGGCAGGGGAGCGACCGGGGATGATGGAGCAGCCGGTGCAGACGGAGACGTGGAAGGCGCGGAGCCTGGAGGAGCTGGTCCGTATCCTCCATCAGATATTCGCCGAGGACAAAGTCAGCGTGGACGAGGTCCAGGCGCTGATGGAGTCGTACGAGAGCAACCCCGAGGAGTGGCTGCAGTACGCCAAGTTCGACCAGTACAGGTAGAGAACACCGCGGAGCAGGGAGCCCCTGGCCGCGCAAGCGGCGCCGGCGGCGGGGCAGAGCCGCGGACGGGGACTGGGATCAGCGGGGACGCGGAGCGAACCCCTCCTGCCCCGCCCCCGCCTCGACCGAGCCGACAGCCCCTCCGGCGGGGCCGAGGGGCCGAAGGGCAGAGCCGCGGGGCAGGGGTCGCGGGGGGCCGCGGCGGGGCCGGGGCCGGGGGCGGGCAGCGGGTGGGGCGGCCGCGGCCAATGGCGGCCCCGGGCAGGGGCGGGCGGCGGTCCCGCACCCGGCCCCGGCCCCCCGGCCGCCCCGCTGCCTCCGCTCCGGCCGCCGCGGTGGCCCGGGGAGACACAGCGGCATGCCGGAGCCACCGAAATGAGTGAATGAATACGCAAACAAAGCTGGGGGAAAGGGCCCGAGAGGAGCGCGGCGGCGGCGCGGGTTCTGCGCGGGGCGCTGCGGAGGGGGCGCAGAGGGACCCGCGCACGGGGTATGCTCGGTGCCTGCGGCAGAGCCGGTGTCCGTCTGCGTGCCCTGCCTTATCGGCGGGCCGGGAGCTGCCTGCCCCATGCTCCGGCGTAGCGCAGATCGAGGCTTTCCGCTGCTCACCAGGTGGAAGGAAAATACCTGTTAAGGGTTTTAACTTCCCCTTGATCTGCTAACAAATTATTTGTTTCTTCCACTGTTGGCTTCTCGGTCTTAAATTTCAAGATGAATACATTTTATTCGATTGTTTTCTTTAAAAAAACTCAAAAACCCCAAACCCCAAAACTTTTCCTTTTAACTGTGCCATTGTGAAAGTATCGTTCTGGCTTGACTTTTTTTTTCGTCTCCTTTCACCTCACTTTGACTATCTTCCATTCAGAACAAATCATGAGATTTGTAACAGAACATAGGAAACTAAGAATCAGAGAAACAAAGTGTCTTAACATTGGAAGTATGCGTGGCAACCTTTTATTTATTTATTATTCATTATTTATATATTTGTTTTTGTCCAGCCAGACCTGTACAGAAATAACAGTACTTGCAAAGTCCTGTCAAATGCCAGCATTGATTACTTATTTTTTGACATCATAGGAAAAATATGTCAACCTAATATATGCAGAGGTTGTGGATGCAGTGAGAGGCAGTGTATAGATACAGATGTTTGCTTTGGACGTAGTTTGTTATGAGCATCCTTTCTTGAGTAAAATCGAGTGGTCTTATGAGAATACTAATTTGAAAGCATTCAATAGACATCAGTGCACTTTCTATGTGTCCTTGCTTGCGTTTTGCAGGTGAGACTGAGGTGTACCATCATAGGCATAAATATTTTCTTTACTTGGCAAAGTGGAAATACTCATGAGTACTGCTAAAATTAAATCTGAAGGTGTACCATCATAGGCATAAATATTTTCTTTACTTGGCAAAGTGGAAATACTCATGAGTACTGCTAAAATTAAGTCTGAAGGTCCCACTGAGATACTTGTACCATAGCATCAGCCCCAGATCACAAGAGTCACACTATGGAAGCAATAGAGCAAAATCCAAATCCCTTCTCTAGTGAACTTTTCAATAGAAGATGATCAGCAGCTCAGGGGAGGCTTTTAGGAGAGTAAAAGGAAACAAACTTACGATGTTATTTTTAAAGAATATTTGCTCTAGTAAACTTTGTTTAGAAGTAGATGCTGGCAAAATTTCCCTCACAGGCGCTTTATCCACACAACAATGCTACAAGACAAGACAAGGAACTTTCAGGAACAGAGTGGGAGGACCATGTGCAGAAGTCTGACATCTTCATTCTTTGTTATTTTGGCTTTGTACAAATGAGTTCAGAGAAGGAAAGCCAAGAATATTAGAAAAGGATCTGCAGAAGAATGTAACTATTTATTTTTCTTGTTTCACTGCAGTTCTCTGTTTCTAATTATAAGCCAGCTGCTGAAGTGACTTCATTCAATAACCACTTTGATTTGATCCTGTCTACGACTCTAGTCTGACTCACAGTTCCCAAACTCCAATCATCTACATAACTCAAAAGAAATATGATTCTAAAATGTTAGACATGTCCTTCCTTTTCCTTTCCAGAGAAAGAACTCTTACCAAAAAAAAAGAGAAACTTATAAATACAATTTCATTTTTTCTAAGTAAAACTCAGATTTCAAGAAAACAGAAGAAAAAGGGGTTTTGTATGTCACAACCTTCTTTCATAAACATGTTTGTATCATTTTATCTTTTATAGGCATCTTAGTACAGTAAAGAGCAAACACTTTGTATTTCAGGTATACAAGAAATCTTGTGGACAATGGAAATGGAAAGTTCAACTTGATGATCTTGTGCTGGGGTGAAGGTCATGGCAGGTTTGTATTCAAAGACTATGATTTTAGCAAACATATAAATCCCCCGTATCTTCCACTGTCATACAAACTAGAGGAAAAAAAAATCAGCCCTGTGGGAGCTATCAGAAGGTGTCTGGAAAGTAAGCAGTGCAGAACTCCTATTAGTACAGCAGTCCTGAATATCTGCTGTAACTTTTGCAAGTTTATACTTCATGGCCATTTTTAAAGCCCTCTTTCATAAATGCTTTGTTTTTCTACAAAAGCTAAGCTTCCCTTCTTTCAGAGAAAGTTTTTAGTCCCAGAGATACAGTGATTGATATGACCCTGTTCAACCTGTCCCATAGAACAGACCCATACAACACCCGACCTCAGAAGCAGGACTAGGTGCAGTTTAAATACTCTTTGTTTTCTCAGGGTGTTTAAATCTGCCTCTGTGGCAAGATGAGAAACGTATATTTGCATTAGGACTGCAGATAGTGAGGGGGGAGCCCCTTTCCAGAACTGCTTGGCCTTCTGTAGGTTCATACATCCCATCTCCTCCTTCAAAATTGACCATACTGCTGACGTGGCCTCCTGAGCTCTGCGCATAGACTGTACACTTGACTGTTTCATCCTACCCAATGTGAGGGCAGGATCTGTCTCTTGGAGGGTCTTTCACAGAGTGTGGGCTAAAGCAAAAACTGCAATAGCAAAATATGCAGGTTTTGACTGAATATTCTCACACCTAAATAGAAAACCTAAGGAGATGTTGGAACAGTTTTTTTGTTTGTTGCAATTGAACATTTACAGTATTCTTTAGGGGATGCCATAACATGATACTCAGAGCAATATAAGAACTGAGCTCACCACCTCTACTCCTTCTGGGCTACTCCCACAGTGCCTGTAATTTATGTCAAGCTGTGTTCAAGTTGGATGGCCATTTGCCACAGCTAGACTGAGACAGGTTGGTTTTGCTTCCTACAAGAAGAGGGTCAGATTTTCTCATGTTTTTCGGAAGGACCATGACAATATCGCATTTGTGAAGTGTTCTGTCCCTGAAGCAAGCTCTGCTCTCTTGGCATCTCAGTTTGTAAGAAAGCCTAATATTTGTTTACTAAAAACAGTAATGTACAAGTACCAAGTTTTTGATTGAAACTCATTAGCACTGTACTTCAGAGGGTCAAATTCCCTCTTCTCCCTTGCCCCCAACGAGTGGAGGGCTCTCCCTTTGTCCTAATCACATTTACTTCTGTAACAGTTAATCCTGTACTTAAAAAAATTAATCCAATACTAAACTAAATATCGAACCCATATGTAATCTCTAAATGTAGCAATTAGAACATGCTTCAGAGCAAGAAGAGAGATCAAGAAAACAAATAAATCCTACTAGATTCTGTTGGGTTTTAACGTTAAAATGCCAGTGAAATTAGCAGCTTAATATAGCTGGTTGTCCTTAGTACTATCAGAGTGAGAAGTACAGCATTTTTTTCTGTGACAATGCCTGTGCATCCCAGCAGAAAAGGGGCCATAGAAATTAAGCAGAATTAGCTCATTCTTTATGTTTTGGGAGCGAGCATGGTGGATTTGAAAAGATCATATGTACTTGCATGATTATACCAGCCTCTGCCTGGGATCATGGTAGAAGCGTTGTTTTTTTCTTGGCCCAGAAGAGTTTTTGTGTTCTGAAGAAATTTTGAGCCCTACTTCTTTCTCCAGACTTCCTTTGTATTTCTCCATGTCAAAGTCATAGTTTGACCAATATCTGACTCTTCTCCAAATCCTGCTGCATGTGAGCTTATCTAAATATATTTCTATAGTAGCAGTTTTAAGTGGACAACCCTTAATGCATGTCCCCTGTGCAATGGAATTTCACTCTAAGGCTTTGTCCCCATACAATATGCAACGTTGTCTGTCTTGCACTGAATTTAAAAATGAGTATCACACTGAGTTTGGTTATTCTTTTTACATATATAGCAGTATCCATGATCACACTGACTCACACTGCTTTATGAAGATCCTCCAGGGAAATCTAAAGGAGACTCTGTTTGAATGGCCTGAGAAAAAAGGGAATGGTGAAATGACTAAGAAATCAGAACGAGTTTTGAGGGAAAATCAATGTGCCTACATTAACGGTAAGCTATTAAGCTTGTTTTGACAACTATCTGTCCATGAGTCTTATTCCTAACAGAAGAGTTCATCTGCTCTCTAGTCTCCTACCTTTAACAGTATAATGCCTACGGCTTTATGCACAGTTTAAGAATGTAACTCTTTAGATTCTGCACAAACCTGTATTTAGATTCAATAAAACAAACCACCACAACAAAAATGTGCTTTTAACTCACTCTTAAAACATTGCCGCAATTGTTCCATAATTTAATATACTGGATATCTCCTCTAGCCCGAGCAGCCTTTAGCACTGTGCCCCTGATCATTATCTGAAATTGCTTGTAAACATAAACTTGAATAGCATTTTCTAAGAAATAAGAGAAGCAAAGTTTAGATAGCTTGATCATCTTGCTTTTGCTTTTGCGCTTCCCCCCCCCAAGGAAATAATCCTTTTGATCAGTCATGGAAAATCTATGTTGAAAATGTAAAAGCTCTCTATGAAATAAATTGACCAGCCAGGAACAGAGACCTATAACAGTGCTACTTATTGTCCAAATCAAGAAAAGACTGTAGTGCTGAAGTGCAGTGTGAGCAGAACTGAAATTCCCAGTCTACGAAAAAAATACACAATGTTGAGAATGACTAAGACTCCATCAGTAAGGCTCTTTAAGCACCTAAATCCATGCCATCATCACATGTATCTGTAGCTATTACCACCTTGTGCTTTGCTGGAGGCCATCCTGGAGTTGCCATCTGGGTGTACTGTGTGCTGGTGCTATGAAAGACACTGCACAGCGTGCTGTACCACCTTGAGTTCAAAGAACAAAGGTGAAGCAGCAGAGAAGGAGGTCACCTGCCTTTTACATCGTGGGTTAAACACTGGAGAACACACCTTGTGGGGCTGAGCTTGGGAGCTTCCCAACTAGAGTAGCCACATGTTGGGTTACGGATCTAGCCAGGGTGAGGGCACTGGGGAGCGAGACTGGTGTTCTGCAGCCCTCTGCTGAAGCTCTGCCAGGCTAAATGAAAACACAAAATTGATACGGCAGGAAATGCAAGAAGTGGCTTGACACATTTGGTGATGCTCCCATGCCAGGGATGTGGGTTCTCAAACTCAGTCAGGTTTTCCTACATATGCAGTTCTTTCCAATGCAAACAATTGCAGACTGTGTGCATCTTATCCAAAGCTTCCTTGGTTGTTTAAAACAAATTTGGTATCCAGTTCTCTGAAGCTATTTGGATCTCTGCCATGTTTCGTAACAGATGTTTTGGTCTAAAAGTAACGTGTTAAACAAGCGGAAGGAAAGCACTGACAGTGTGTTGATTGCCATAACTGCATCAATAGCAAGTGCCTTCACAATTCTACTGCATGCTTCTTGGCTGCTCTTGTGTGTAAGGGTTAGAACCCACTAAACTGTGTTTATTTGAGTTTCCTGTTAGATGAGCACAGGTTTAGGGCTCTCCCCCCCAGCTGCTACATCCTCTGTTTAGAAAAAGTATGTTAACAACACTTAGGGCTTACAATCAGAGTTAAGAGTGTAGCCATGACTCTCAGGGTACCATGGCTCTGTTGCACAGTACAGGTCCAGGTATTATATAACAAATTCAAGTACAAAGGCCTGAGTTGTTTTTACAGCAGGGTCATAAACTTAAATTCAAAGTCTCTCTTAAGTAACTCAAAACCTCCATTTTTATGTAGAATAGACATGGTTTGTTTCACGGATGTGATTCTTCATACCTTACATTTTTATGTAATAGCTTGATTTCTACTCCACCAGTGCAGAGTGACCACACAACATACAGTGCTTTGTTTGACTACATCTTCAATTATGCTTACTATTCAGTCATGAGTGGAAGTATGCCAGTCACTATTGATAAGTCACCTTATTGGAAAGAGCGAACAAATGGAAAATGTGTTCTCCAAACCAATAAACTGGAAGGATTAATTAGGAAACAGATGCCTGGAGTAGAAGACAACCATATCTCTGCCCATAAGTCCATGCCCCAAATGCATGTAGCTGACTTTTATTGCAACTGACATCTTTGTTACTTGTGAAGAATTAGCAACACCAAAAGCTTTTTTCGCCTTCCTGCTTTTAGAGCATGTATAGCAACAGCTCTCCTAGGAAAGTGAATGAACTTGAAGTCGTTTGGGAATAAGAGCTAGAAAATTACTTAGAGTAATGGTCTTCCTTAATTTTCTTGGGATTTCAGTTGGCTTTTAGCCTGTGGTGGATAATCTAGAAATTACATGAACAGTGGAAGGCAATAACACATTTTGAATTACCAGTGTAGATTTAGGAATCTGTGCTAGAGAACAGCAGTCAAATTCCTTGTACTGAGTTACTTGTTGCCCATAGAAGTGTGGGCATGCCTAATTGCTCATGACTTACAGTTTAGAAAGCATTTTTTCCAGGCAGTTGAGATCTCATTGGATCTTCCTGCTAACACATCTTCTCATTTTGTGCCTTTGCTGGTGTAGACTCCATTGGCCTGCACCGTGTGGAGAACATAAGCCACACAGAAACTGCTGTTAGTCTGCATTTGTACAGCCCACCCTTCAACACCTGTAACACCTTTGATCAGAGGACTGGGCACAAGCACAAAGTCACGATGACCTTCTACAGCCAGTTTGGAGAAAGGACTCTCTGCGTAAGTATGAGATGAGACCCTCCTCACCTGACCCTGGGCTCTGAGCCCTGTGGAGACAGGCACAAGGGGCTGCCCAACTGCCTGCACAGGCTACAGTGACACTGCCCTGGGACAGGCAGAAGGATCAGCACCTCTGCCCTTCCCAGGCCATCGCTGTCTAGGATCAGATAAAACCTGTTTCCAAGTACTGTCTCATTGGTCAAGTTGCACTTCCCTTGTGTGGAGTTCCCCGTTTTGTAGTCTACCTCTCCTTTGTCACATCAGGGGATCAGTTCTGAGCAGAGAGGAGGATTAATGAGACATCTGCTACTAGTTAAGCATCTTCAGGCAGCAAATGATGGTAAATGCAACCTAGACAATGGAAAATGTGAAGTAGTTACGTTGTTTTGGCCACCTTTAGTCAGGTGTAACATTTCCTGCCTAAACTGTTCTGCCAAAAAGGATCACATTTCAAGAGGCTGTAAACCTTATAGCTTATTGTAAATACTTCTTTAATCAATTCAATTCTTCAGAATCACAATTTTCACAGAGTAAGACTTGCTCTGAGGGTGAGAGTAGGCTGGTTGTCTGTTGTCTGCATTCTTGAGCAATGGCATGACATTTTATTTGGATAGGAAAGAAATCTTAAGATAATTTTTGGGACAACCAAGCTAGGACATCTGGGAGAGGTTAACAGGGTTTCAGCACTATTCCATGCACTGGGAAAAATAACTACTTACATGTGGAGAAAAGACTGATTCTGGATGTTCAGCCACAGAGGTTCAAACACTGTTTAGTTTTGTTCAATACCGAACACTTTAATTTTTCATTGAAGCCAGAAATTCAGTGCTCAGGAGTTTCCTAGAGTGAGTCCTTAGTCAGATCAATTTAAAGTTTTATACAGTTGACAAGTGCCATGTAAATGATTTCTTCGAAGCCTGTCGCATTACCAAACAGCTGAAACACAAATTTTGACCTTGCCAAGTTTGAAAGGTCCTTGAGAAAGTAAATTTGAATTTACGGTTCAGATTTTAAAGGGTAATTAATGTGGAAGAATTCTGAACAAAATTCATGCAAGGATTCAGTGTTTGTTTGCTTTCTTTTTGTTTTAAATCTTTACTGAATATGAAGTACATAAGATAGTAAGTGAGACTAGATATTTTGACTTGGACTGTTTCCCTACTCTGATCTGTACTCATCTGGCAGTGTTTTCACCATTTGTGGGAAAGTGGATCTGGCTTACAGGAAGGAGCTAAATTTTAATCATTGGGTTTCTTTCAGGAATTCCTATAAATGGAATTCCATTAAGGAAGAAAGTGGTAGCAAGTCTGGACCATCTAGCTGCCTAAAATGCCTTCATGCTACAAAAACCTTCTGGTCTCAGTGACTTAGTTTCTGGAGAGCTGACTGGAAAAGCAAACTTTCTTCTGCTTACCCGATCACAGAAGGACATAGGCAGGCAGAGATTTATAAATTATAAATACCAAGAGAGTAATGTAAAGTATATTTGTGTATCTTTTATGAGTAAGATCTGCCTAACAAAAACACATTCAGTGCTTCCTCTTTGTCTTAGTTCTTTTACAGGTAACACACACAGGTAAATACCTAGACTTCTGGCCTCTGGCCATGATGAAGTCTTGATTAACTAACTCTCCAGGAAACACACAATAAGTTATTAGGCTTAATAATAAAAATATTAAGTGTGTCAAAGGATTTGCCCATGGAAGGAACTGCATGGTTCAGGTACAGATAATACTGATAGGAAAGGTCACTTAGGGAAAACTGGTTTTGTCTTGGGTGTCACAGCACACCAGTTCCTTCTGCCAGGAATTTTGCAGGGGGAGGCAGTATCTCTTTGCAGCCTGTCTTCCAAGCTGGACATTTGAGCAGTTTCTGTTGAAATTAAGTAGAGCAGACTACTGGGGAGAGAAGACAGCCTGAAGGAGGAAGCACTCCTCAGCAGTCCTTTCTGCCATGGGCTTACTCATGGTCACCCAGAGCCAATGGACAGGGTGACTTTGTCAGGCACGTAGTGCCTTCTACAAAACTCTGGCAAGGAGCACTGAAAATATATGCTCCAAGTACGTTAAGGTGCTGAGCTACTCTGAGAACAAAGGTCCGTGATGATACCATGAAATAGGTAGTGACCATCTCTTTCCTTAAAGTAACAACCTCTCCTCTTTCCTTTTAGGCAACAGGAGTGCCGCAGGAGAACAACTGAGAAGCACCAGCACGCGTTTGCGTAAGACCTGCTGAATGTTTAACTGGGGACAGAAGACTTGCATGGCTAAGGTTGACAGCCAGATCAATTTCAATTCCTTGTCCATTGGAGTACACTAGGGCAGCCTTCAGAGCACACGCAGTTTCCTCGAGCAAATGCCAATTATGGGACACTGAGCTAACTAGTGCCATAACCTGCTTCAGAGGTTAGATGCCTTTTCCTAGGCTCCTGTTAGAATTAAATAGTTTGTCTTCTAATTCTAGCGCCTTTTAAACTCCACCTTGGATATCAGAAATAGGGTTTTTAAACATCATATGACAGCTCTCAATAGACCTATGGGTATGTATACTCTCAAGGTAATTAGTAGCTATATAAACTTCTAAGCTTCCAGTCACTTATACGTATGGGTAGTACAGTAAATACAACTAACAGCAGTGCCTTTTTTTTTTTTTTAGTTAAGTCTTTTAGGTTTCAATGCTCTAGGCCATCTCAATAGTTTTGTGCGTTTTTTACTTTTTTTTTTTTTTTTACAATTTGATTTGTCAGATCCTGTTTTAAATAGGAACAGAGAAATGCTTCATGCACGATGATTTTTAAAACTGATTGCACAGAGATTTGGCTTTTAAGAAGACTAATCGTACTTAATTCAGCTAATGTCCAGTTCCCAACGTATTCTGTGTGGCTAATGAAGAAGAAAACTGAAATAAAACTGGATTTGTGCACAGATTTCAGAGTTTTCAGCATTTTTCTCATGGTAACTAAAATACTCATCACACTTTACCAAAATGCACATTCCTCATGAACATCTAAATCTTTTCAATCTGAATCAAGTAATACACTGCTAGAAAAGACTTTTAAAAGCTGGAGGTATTTCAAATATGCAAGGAATCCTGACTCAAATTAAGTTGGGGGGAATTCTGCCACGGAGTGTGCTGTTGTTTAGTTTTATCCTCCCGATTTAGCCACAGGGAAAGAACCTTCTTGAAAAGAGTTAACTGTAATTAAACATATAAAAATCAGCAAAGGTGTCTGCACGGAGGCTATCCCATTCATTTAATGCAGTTAATAACATACTCTCAAGTAGGGAATTTGTAGCAATTCTCCAGTCTTGTAGGTGACTGCTGGTTAGTCAGACAGCAGTCTAAATTTTACCAGTATTGGTTTTAGATGACTCACATGTTTCCCTCTGTATTGACAAGCCCAGAAAATATTTACTTTATGAGATCTCATTTCCAGGGAGGCTGTGTCAAATTTTCAGAAAATGTTTGAGCAGCATAACTGTTTTAGAATGAACCAATGCCTTGTTGTGGAAGTGTCACAGCATCAGAGATAGGCTGAGGCTGGCAGTCTGGCTGCCCTGCTCATGCAGAGTCACCTACAGCCTATGTCCAGTTGGATTTTGAGTATCTACAAGGACTGAGGCACTACAGCCTCTCCAGGCAAACTCTTCTGGTGTTTTATCACCCTCACTGTAAAAAGAAGCTTATGTTTAGACAAAATGTCTTCCATTTTAGTTTCCACCCAGTGCCTCTTGTTGTCCTCACCTTTCTCACAGAACATTAGCAGTTTCATTTAGCTAACTTCAATCACAGCATATTCATTGGGCTTTGGCTTACTAGGTAGAATTAAAGAACAAACCCTGTAGCTTGTAGACCACATGTTCAGTCAGGCCAGGGGAAATAGAAGATCAGAGAGACAGCCAAGAAGGCACAGCAGCGATGACAGCAGCCAGCTGTACTAGGATCCATGCATACAGAACCTCAGATAGGCAGAAGTGATAACGACAATCTACCCAAGTTGTCCCAAATACTGTTTAGCCATGGTAAACATGATACCATACATTGCATAGAATAATACAGGAATTTCTGTGTTTCAGAGAAGAAGGTATCTACCAGGTATTTATGTCCTCTATACCTCAACATATGGGAGGTAGCCTGCCCAATATAAAGGATACAAATACAGGAAACCTCAAGAGAAATGTTTAATTGGGTCCAGAGTCCTTAGAACACACACCACAGCCACCACCTTTGCTACTTCCAAAGCTTTAGCTATGCATCAAGTGCTCTGAACAGCACAAGCATAAAGCTACTACCTACTAAAACCAATATTTCATCAACAAATATCAAGTAATATAATGAGAAGTAGAATCACCTTTTCACTTACACAAATATGTTCATACAACTTGTGCTGGTTTAAAACACAGAAACAGTAATAACAAAGTAGTATTTGCACACTATTACGGCTGAACAGCCAAGGTATTAAATCTTCTAGAAAGCACCTGAGCTTTGGAATAGTGTTAACTGGCCATCTGATGAGGTAGCAATATGCTGTAGGCTGACAATTAGCTTTCATTGGGCAATGAACAGATGTTTAGCATTTCATATGCTTTCACCTGAAAGGTGCTATTCAACAGTGTCACTGTAAATTGAAGAGAGTTTAACGTTTACCTGGGTTACTGCTAAGATCCTTACGTGGTAAGAGATACTGCCTCAAATCATTCAGGCTGGTAACAGCAGGAGGAACTCAGCCTAGATATGATTTGATCCATTAACCAAGACTTCACTAAAGGAGCTGTGACAGAAAGACAGAAGGAGGCAAAGTAATGCCAGCAGTGGAGTGAAGTGCAATATTTACATAAATTCAGCAAATTCCAAGGGTGTGGTGGTTTTGGTTTGGGGTGTTATTATTCAAAATTTAGCAAGAAGAGAAACTGTTTATCAAAGATGTTTTAGATGGGAAGGCTCTACAGCAAAGAGTCACTGTGAAAGCATATGCCATATGCAAGAGAAAAGAGAAAAATGGGGGGTCTCCAGGAATGGAAATGCTATCTCAGTTTATTTGGCTGTGGCTGCCAAGGGCTAGATACACTGAAACTATAGACATGTTCGAGGCGGGGGTTCACTTACATATAACCAGCAAGTGAGCAGCTCTTTCTCCATATGCTGAGGTCTGGGACCTCTAAAGCCTTTAACAGAAATTGTTGCTCAAAGAGGGCACCTTGCTGCCTAAAGAGTTTCTTAATGTTCTTGTGGATAATTGAGCCTAGAGTTACTTTGTGTCTAACTCACTACAAAATCTTGGCATAAACAAATCAGTTCAATTTGTTATTTAAGCCTGGGTGAGAGCTAGGTCTCTTGATGTTTGAACATTCTTCATCATTGTCCATTGTTGATGTATAGAGGAACACAGCAGAATCAAGATCCACACTATATATGGCCCTTCTTTCATTACAGGTTTTTTTTCCTTAAACCACAAAGATACAAGATGTGCCATTCATCAGCTAATCCCTGTGGTTATTTTTTCACACTCCTCTCATGACTGAGAGAAAGCTGTGTTGCAAGAATATAGCCTTCCCAAGGGTAAAAGAGGTGACCTGCCTACAGTGACTGTTTGCAGAGACAAACAGACCAAATCAAGCAGAAGCTCAGTGCTTTTCAGCCATAGTATATACTCTGCTCTGGCCGGTTTAGCTCATGAAAGATTTTGCTGTCCTTAAATATCAGAGTCTTATGTTCTGTGAATGGAGAGTAATTCCATTCATTGTGTCTGGTAAAGGAAACAAAACCACCATGGATCAACTGTGCAGGTCTTCAAGACTAGTTCTGACACTTGTAGCTCCTATGGAGCTTTATTCAATAATTTTTTCTCAAACCTTTGAACCCTGTGGTGTTTAACACTACAGTGAATTTCTTCAGGGATTAATGACCCCCAAAATAGGGACAGACCAACTCTTCTGACCTAATTGATCTTTTGTGCATGCCACACAAAAAACATTTGAGAGGTTTTTTAACAAGTAATGAAACATCTTATGTCTTTTCCAGATCTGTCTCCTCTTTGCTTTTACTCTCTAATTCACTAGAAACCTTTGGTACAGACAGATAAGTGTATTATTTTCTCTTAAAACTTAACTTCTTGGCATTTAAGGTGTACCTCCTTCCTGTCTCATTGCAGGTTGAGAAGAACACATAATGTTAAAATCACCTCTATTTGCACTTCAGTTCCCAGTAGGAAAAAATTCTTTCCTGAACCACAAAGATAAGGTGTATATGCTGTTCCCTGACTTCTGCTTTGGTTTATTTTTCATGCCTATTCTACTCTTTCAGGCCCCTGTGCTTTCTCCCAGGTTTAGTTTAGCTGATTTGGTGACCTGTGGTCAGCGATGATGAAAAACATTTTAAAACATGATGATTACATGTGAATTAATGTATTTCTTAGGAGATGAAACATCGTTAACCTGCTTCTTTAATTCATAATGATTAGAGGAACAGCATAAGAGGATTGTGTGGCACATGCTACCCTTATCTGGCCAGTTTCCCTGAGATTCATGAATCACATGAATCACAAAGCTACCATGAGAAAAACATATTCCCTGACCAGAAAGCAAAACTTCTGCTGCAAAAGACATCTACATCTTGTTCTCTGCTCCCACTCAGTATTCAGAATCAGATCCTCATGATCTCTTGGTTTTCTTTTTTGTTTGTTTTTGTTTCTATTTTGTTTGTTTTTTAAAATCACGTTGTGAATGCAAAGCGTTTGATTTTCATTGTTAATCACTGTCTTGGGAAGCTCTGAGAGCCACAGTCAGAAAAAGCAACTTCCTTTTTTCTCCCCAGCTGAAAAAGATGCTCCAGCAACACATCCCCTGTTAACTATGATCACTCCGATCAAACAAGATTGCTGAAAAATGCTTCTTCCCTTGTTCCAATCTGCAGGCAGGCATACAGCTTTGCCATTAAGAGAATTACAAACTGCTCTGTGAGTGCTTGGAACCAGGTACTTGGAAACTCCTGCTGATCACTCACTCAGTGGATGGCCCTGAAGGTGCACATCCCAAGCATAAGGACAGGCATTTCCAAGGGGCAGAAACAGTTCTGGACATTGAAGAACTATTCTGTAAATGCTGAGGATCTGTTGCTGCTGCAAAGACCAAGTTCATTTGAGGTCTGGTTACATAAAGTTATAGAGCACGTGGTTTGAACATTCCACTGGAATCGACTGGGAGGCACTCAGACCTGTGGCATGTATTTATTCCTCTGTCATAGCTAGGGGCCTGAATGGGCCTGGGATTGCTGATAGAAGAATATTTACCAAGCATTTTCATAGGGAGAAAACAAGAACTTGAAAAAGTTTGCTTCCTAGGAAATGTGCAAAATAGTCCTGTTTAAACTCAGACGCTAGAGGAAACCTTATCATTTTCTTGGGCTAGATCTTTATCCAATACAGATTGGAATAGCTGTGCTGTTGTCAACCAAATTAAAATGTTTTACACTGATTGAAACAGCCATTACTAGGATTGAGTGTTTAATTCTGGTTACATGTATTACCTGAGACTTCATACTATGTCCGTTCCTGAACACGGTTACTTAGGAGTGAAGAGGTACTGCTTGAGAAAAGCTTTAACAGCCAGTGTGTCATGGCCACCAGGAGTATTCAGAATTAGAGTCTTCAGACAACAGCCAAGTATGAGAGGAAAAGCTTCTTCCTACATCATTGTGTCAGTTAAAACAAATAGCACACGTCTCTGCTTTTGGACTTCACTTTGTTGCTTCATCGCAACATAGACAGAGGTTAAGAAGGTCCTTTTATTTGTTCTACCTATTTTGGGGTCCTTATGTCTTGCAAAAATGAATATCTTATGTTAAGGTTTATAATCTGAATTCTGGCCCCTGTCTGTTGGCACAAAGCACTTGAAAAAGCAACTTAAGTAATTTTAAGACTCCTAACCTTGAAATCTTTGGTAATGGAGTATTTAAGGTATTTTGCAAAGCACTGTAATATTCCAAATGTAAAATTTCTTAAACCTGGTAGGAAAAAACCTCAAGATTCTCAATGAAATTGAATTGCAGAAAGTACAAAATTGTAAATTATTGTTGCCTTTTTATATGCAATGTGACATCTCTTGCTCCATTCCTCTCTGACTCCTGGAAGGACGTAATAGGCATTAGAGCATGAATTAGAGAGAATTAGACTGTTGTACACAAAATGAGCTAAATTTTGCCTAAGTAACCTGTAGAGCCTCAACTGCTTCAGCATCTGAGCTCCTAAAAGTTTTTATTCCTACATTATCAAGTCTGTAGCAGGCAAGTAATATGAAGTTCTTTAATTAGTAAGCACAGAGAAATTGGTGGCCTTCTGTCAGACAGGGCAGATAGCTCTACAAAAATGCTGCAAACCCTGTGCTAGTTTTCAATTAATTTAGCTAATCTGTATTCCTGTTGCTGCCTAAAAAAATACCATCTTCCATGGAGAGAGAAAATATAAGGACAGCAAATGCTCTTATGGGTCAAGTATACCCTCTGCGAAGACAGGCTAAGGAAGGGAAGGGAAGGTTGCATGGAGACCTCAAAGCAACCTTCCAGTATCTGAAGCCTACAGAGAAGGGCCTCCAGGGAAGCCAAAGAGGGATTCTTCATCAGAACAGTAGTGATAGGACACGTTGCCCAGAGAAGCTGTGGATGGCCCAACTCTGGCACTGTTCAAGGCCGGATTGGACAGGGATTTGAGCACCCTGGTTTAGTGGAAGTGTCCCTGCCCACGGCAGGGAGGCTGGAACAAGACGATCTTTAAGGTTCATTCCAACCCAGGCCATTCTATGATTCTGTAATGTATCATTCAGTTATCTTGCGCTTCTGTTGAAAGACTAAAGTTGAAAATAAGACTGAGAAATATCAAATGCACCTTTGCAGAGAAAGCCCACTTCCAAAAGAAATAATTTTAGATATTTTGTAGTAGTTTTTGACTCTGAAGTCACAACCTTAACATTCAATAAAAGCAACTTTCATAATCAAAAATTCTCAAACACTTGTGCTGGTCTTTTCCACTTGGCTGAAAATTATAGAAAACAAATGGAAAATTCTTTCCATAGACTCATACTAAAATAAAGGTGGGGTTTTGGCAACCAGTTAGCTCTAAACAAAACAAGACCGAATGCTGGCTTGCCTTTGGAATACCCTTATTTCCAGTTGCAGAACAGCTAGTCAAGTGCATCCCAAGCAGATGAGTGAGTCATGGAGTTGCTGTAACATTAAATGCTTACCTTAATTATAAGGCATTTCTCTGAAACAGGTGTTGCTCTTTATCCGTAAGGGATAGCTCACTGTCATTTGAAAAAAAGGAAGCAATTGCAAAAAACTGCATTTTCACAGTGCCGCTAGCTTGTGTTTACAATTCCTGTTGAAAGCCAGCTATACCATAAACCAGAGAGATTCCAAAGCTCAGGCTTTGCCATGGACTGCAGCTTCACTGGGATTAGCTGTGTGAAGACATTTGTACAGCTCAGTGAGGAGCAATCAGGACCAAGATTCACCAGTGGTTTGAAATGGATCGGTCAAACAGTCGTTACCGTCAGCTGTCTATCTGAACATACATGTTTCAAAGGCTGGAGCCTATTCGTAGGTTGAAGGTGCTTCTGAGCCACCATGCTCTGCAGCTTTGCGTATTAAGGTACACTGAAATTAGCAGCAGATTTGTTACATGCAGAGCAATAAATCACCAGAGTTCATGAAGAGCTATGCATACTTCCAGCTGTTCTTGATGCAAGGTGGAAAGTGTGCCAGTAAAGTCACGCTCAAAAAACAGTGAAGCAGCAACCACTTAAACTGTAAATCTCCTCCTTCGGATTTAGGATGGGAAAAAAGAAACACTCTGGTGTTGTACCAGGTATACTCACCAACAGAACAATTTGGAACTACTAGTGGTTGCTTTAATCCTCTACACAGATGTCCTGACCTTGTTGTTAAATAAATACTGTGGCTTGAAAGCAGCTTCATGACACTAATGAAAAGTGGAAGCGCATTAAGTTAGCACACAGGTATTCCTACATACTATACCACACTCTGGGTTCATGTAAATGATCCCATGCTTAAATAAAGAGAATTTGAATAGCCCTGGGTGATGGACCATGCAGAAAAGAAGGAAAGATTATGACCTTGGATCAAGCAGTTGTACTGGCAGTAATTATGAGGTCCTAAGAGCAGAGTTGCCTGCACAAGTAAGATCTCAAAAGAATATTTTATGGAAGTCTTCAACCAACTCACAGTCTTTGCTTCCTAGGAGCACATAAGATTTCCACATGCAAGATTCCCTTGAGGACTCTGCTGAAACTATATCCTTAGAAGAGATCTGTAGCTATTGATTGGTGAAAGGGCAATGACTTAGCAGTAAAAAGCCATGCTGATTTCTCAGTGTTACTGTGATGCAAATATCTTACACCAAACACGAAGAGTGCTGAGAAGAGATTTATTTTTGTTTAGCAAGTACATGAAGTTCCTATTAGGGGTCAAAGTACATGGCCTTGCCTGCTAGGGTGGGGACATAATGGGTTAGAGAAGCCAGTACTGCCATCTCACTTGAATGAATCATGGGTATATCTCAACTAATCCTCTTTTGCTGATGGATACAGATCTGTTGCATCACACCCAGTGGAGCATGGTTCTGGGGTACACATTGGGCTCTTAAACGCTTTTGGGTTGCTGCAGCTTTGTCGGCATTTCTCCTACAGAACAGAGTCTGTACTAGCTACCTGTGTGTTGGCACAGGATCTCACAAGCCAACTGAATTCTCAGGTAACTTCTCATGTTACCACTGGCTCTTCCAGATATGTCCGTAGTTTCCATGGACTCATCCTCTGGCATCACATTCTCAGACAAGGCACAAAGAAGGTAATTGATAATCATGATGAGGGCATGGTATCTTTGTGATACATCTTGTAACTCATTTTTATAATTCACCAATTAACAAGAATAATGGTCCACAGACCCATACAAAAGAAAACATTAATTTGTACCACAAGAGTCATTAGACCAGCTAGCACAATTACAAAAGACGGACAAGTTTCAGGCAGATACAACCTCTTCCTGCTTGGAGATAATGAGCACATAGGATTAAATCTCAGAAGAAATTTATGGCTAAGATGGCAACCCACTGGTTTACAGAAAATTTCTTGACGGAAGTGGGATTCTTTTATAGAAAGGCAATATCACCCTGAAGGAAAAAAAAAAGGGATTGACAGGAAATTTGCAAAGTAAGACAATCAAAGTTCAGAGGAGCTTTTCATACAAGTGCTTTTATAATAAACTTTGAGTTTTTCCATTGATCCCCACAGAAGTAGAACTGGATGCAATGGTGTTGATCTCTCTCTATCCTAGTGATGTAATGGCGAGTTTTTGAGGTTGTGCATTTGGAAAGGGTAGCACCAATTCAGCAATGTTCTTTATATGTCTTAGATCCCCTTCAGCAGAGACAGCTGTGATTTAAAAATTCCTGTGATCTCTTCTGATTCAGAAGAGGCAGGAGACGGACTGTTCTTCCAAGAGATGCCTAGCACCAGAAGGGTGTGGGCTATCCGGGATCTGAGACTCCATGACGATTTTTGTTGTGTTCTGGCTCCAAACAACCTGTTTTCTTTGCTTTCCAATTACTTTTCATTGCAGGGCACAATATTAGTTCATCTCACAGGAATTTGTTCCCTGTTTTCCACTATTTCAAGCCTGTTTCCTGGTTAGTTTTCAACTTGGAAATTACTTTTATCCACATAGACACATTTTTTCCCCCTACAGTTCTGATTAGATACTATTTTTTCCACTTTTTGCGTTACTCCTGTAAGTAGCATTACTTCTCACTGGAGGACACCAGTTGGCCTGCAGCTGTATTTTTTGTTGTGGTTGAAGGTCTTCTCCAGTTAAGAGGGTGTCTTCTTTGCTGCATGCTGACCAGTAATAACCCACTGGAGTAAAAGCAGGGAAAAGAAGCCAGGCATTTTGAAGTGCACTCTTGATGTGGTTTGTAAGTTATTTTTCACTCTCTTGGTCTGTGTGAATGTGCTGTTAGCTCAAAATCTAGTTTTATTTCCTCCTTTCCCCGCTCCTCCCCTTTCCATCTTATTTTTACTCCTTTTTCTTCCTGACTTTCTGTGCTATTTTCTTTCCCCTCTCACCTTCCACCCTCTCCTGCCTTAACGATATTTTGTAAGCGCCATGGGCTGCAGCCAGGAGAGGGAATTTGATTTTGTGGTGAAGGTCTAACAAAGCAAGAGTGGGATGTTTAAATTGATTGGCAAAGCAGCACATTCAGTATGGAAGATGTTGAGGTTTTTCATCCACTGTTCTACCATACTGTTTCCAAATATCTTCAAATTACATCTTTTTACAGAGCTTAAACCTGCCAAATAAAGGTATCAAGTTGACAGGATTCTCTGTCTCGTCTCTCTCTCCTAGTCAGTGGTGCTTATACCAAGGCTAACATGGAGGCACAATAGAGGATTCTGTTTCCTCAGTGACCTCGTACTTGCTAGCATTAAGTCAAATTCCTTCCTTCAAGTCAAATAGATAGGATATTGAGGTTACAATTAGGGCACTGGAGGACGAGGATATTGAGGTAACAAAGAAATTGTCGTTTCAGAGTGAAAAGTCACCACAATATGCAATACCTTTTCTTGGGAGTCCTTTCAATTCCTAACTAAAATCTCAAAGGTCTTACATTGCTAAGGGAAGCAAGAAGGAATTCAAGAGCCAGACATGCTGTCTGAGCAAACAAAATGCTCAGCACCTTCTGGGGGAGCCCTGACAGACATGCTGGGCCATGTTGATGATGTATCATCACACTACTGTGAGCATGATGGAGTAGAGAAGTGGAACCAGGTCCTGCATTGCCAGAACAGCTCAAGGTTAAGTGTAACATAAATCCTAGCAGCCAACAGGAAAAGCTCTGCTGGAATATCGCACAGTAGCAGCTGGAAGACATTACATTACAATTACAATTGGCTCCTTCTCTAAGACAGGTTTGTTTAAGATGTGTGCTTTTCTACTTTAGTAGTAAAATATTTTAAATCATAATACAGTTTAAAATAGAGAATATATATATAGTCACCCTATAATACATGATCTCCAGTCCCACTTGGGAAGGCAGAAATTTAAAAACTGCGTCATAACATGCACACACTTCAGATTTATTTAACATTTTCCCTGGCTCTACTAATTTTCTACTCTCTAAATATGATTTACGTTCTAAATATATAAACTCAGCTAAACTTAATATATACAGAAAAACAAATTGGAAGGGTTCTGAGGGGTATGTTTTCACGTTCTAAGAATATAAATCATACAGTGCATCCCAAATGGATGATCAATATTTCTTTGGCAAAAGAAGTTTTTTTTACTGTAAAAATAATTACAGAGAGAGATGTGTCAGTTAAGGACAGGTGGTTATATGCAACCAACTGTATCCATGTCTATATAAACCAACCAGCTCCCCAGAACTGTATCTGAATCTGCGTGCACAGATTGTATGTGTGAGATGGGAATTACTTATTAAAAAACTAAATGTAATAACAATTAATGCCTGTCTGCCTTCCAAGGACACATACAACCATGACCAGAGCTTGAGCAGGTGTCCTGTGTCGCTTCTGCCGGAACATAGTTAGAAGTGCCCTGGACTTCATAACCTGCATTGCTAAGAGCAGAGTGCCTGGGGATTTCACTCATGTTGTATGTCAGACTCTGCACCTCATATGGTCATATTCGTAAGGGACAGCCAAGACAGAGCATGGAATGAAACCTGTGATGTTCTGGAAGAAGGCTCATTGTAGTCTCATGTCATTGTGGGTGCAGAAGAAGTAGATGGTGTAAAGCTAATTCAAGGCAGTAGGCACCTCAAAAGGGAAAATACTCCTTCCTTCAGTGGAAAAAGGGATGGAGAACTGTTTTGTACTTTTTTCTTGGATTCAACTGCAAGTGTCCAGTTCTCAGTGGCACTCATCAGATTGCTTGCTGTTCTTTAAACTTGCACACTGTCGCTGTCACTGAGGTGGCATGTTTGACTTCATCCACGAGTTTCTTCTTCTTCTGCAGCTTTAATGTCTGGTTTCTTAGCACATCTCTTATTTCTTCAGATGTACTCTCCTGTGCACAGAACATTTAAGCTATCCTTTGATAAATGTTTGGGGCCTTATATTTTGTACCTCAAGGTATTTATTTGGTTTACACTGACATTCATTTTCTTGGACTGCCATTAATTTAAAGTTCTGTATCTTTGCTTAAACATGAAATGTATTAGTCAGTGATATGATAGCTTGAGTTCTACTTTATTACACTTAGGTGCAGCTGGCGAAATCACACGGTTATATTGATCTGATCTGAAGATGGGGTTCAGTTTTGACCTTCGACATACTCACACAGAGTTCCTGCTGATTACAGTAAAAATTAGGCATATGCAGCCAAGGCTCAGCATTTGGCCTTTGGTCAGAATGTGTATCAGGCTTTGCTTTTCTCTAGAAATAGAGATCATGTCAAAAACGTTGCCTATTTGAAACTTGTTTACTTTTGCTTGTCTAAAATGAGTTGTCTGTTCCCATCATCTGACCCCACATGAAAGTCACAGAGCTGACTTCTAACTTTGCCAACTGTAGTCCTCCCAGATTGCCAGCACTTTTGCATCAATGATAAGGACAGGTCACATCATCCTGTTGACACAAAGATATGCCTTTGCAATGCAGCCCAGAGACAACACAGGTGACATTGTCCATCTGTTTCACAAACAGAAGTATAACATCAGTTCCTGTTGGAAATTCTCCCTGGTCAGGCACCTAATGAAAAACAGTAGTTTAGCTGTTTAGATGGTACTTAGTTATGTTTATACAAGAACTGTTAAACTAATTTAGTAATAACATATTTAAAACTACCACTTTGCACAATAGAACCAAAAAGCTGAAAAAAGCTAAAACTAATGTTAGTTTGAATGGCCTCAACAGAGCTGGCCAAATTTTTTAAAATGACACTTATTTTAGTGTCATTCCCACAGAGTGCACAGAAAGTTGAAGGTGAGACAGAGCTTTCTCATTCTGGTTCCAGTCAAAGGCACAGCAAGGAATTTCCTGTACTGGGAGCTTACATTGTCTGAGGATAAAACCAGAAAAAGTTGTAGGGGAAAAGAAGAATTACTACACAGTTGTTGAGATTAAAAACCTAAGGCAAAGAAAGAATGATTTGCTCAAACTTACCAGAGGTTGTGGTGTTCTGAGGACCTTCACTCACTGCTCCTGGACGAAGCACCAGAATATTTCTCCACTCAAGTTTTGCTCCTTGGAGTAACATTTAACAGTGTGCATGGCAGAGTACAAATACACATAAAAACAAACCAAAGTAGTTCAGATCAGCTTGTCGTTTATGTCTACCCTTTGTGTGTCTGTGTCTCCCATAATGCAGGTGAAAACAGCCATGCAGAACAGTAACCTAAATCTACTATTTAAGTAGTTCTAGAAGCAGAACTGGGACAGACATGAGGAAGAATTTACTGGCAAAAAGAGACTATGAGGGTTTGGATGAAGTTCTGAGACATCCTTACCACATCACCTGACCACAGTTACTGCTGGGCTGAAAGCACCACAGAATAGGGCCATGTAAAATACTCTACTGCTTGTGACACAGTCCATGTTGTACTGATAAAAAGGTATGCATTTCTGGAGACATTTTGTGCTATTTACTATGAATTTTTAAGGCTCTTTTACTGAATTTAGCAGTGTGCTTCTGATGTTAGAATAGTCCTTTCCTGTAGCAACCTCAAAGTCAAGTTTTGGAATCAGCTGAATTCCAAAAAACCATGGGGAAAATTGAATTTGAAATAATGTGGATGCTTACATGTAAGTATTTAGATATGTATGTACAAGACTTAGGTGCATATAAAGTAGAAAGCAAGGACTGTAAGGCATTATCATTTAAGGAGCTAGGGCTCAAAGAGGCTTCCTTCTATATACAGGGGGGTAATTTTCTTTCTGAATTCTTGAGAAGTTTTGTGAGGTTGATTTCTTTTTTTGGTCTTGGCATACTACTTGTGCAGGCCCTACCCAAGTGATGGCTGCATACCTTCAGGCAAAGTTCTCGTTGTCATTTGGTAGGATCATTTCCCTGATTTTCTTCTGAAGGCATTTGAAACAGTTCTCCTTTATAAGATTAGTTGGTTTAAGTTTGTATAAGAAAGAGTTTAAAAGTGAAAGACAAAATTGCTGCTGAAGTCTTCTACTGAAACATCTCTTCTTCACCCACTGTGCTCCCAAAATCTTGTGCATAAGAAGATTGAAAATGGTAACTGATTTATTTTTGCAAGAACTGAGACAATAATTGGAGAAATGTAGGCTTTAAGGCCATGATAAAAGCCTGTGGAACACTATGAAATAGCAGTTACTACTGAAAGCTTGACAGTTAGGTTGTGAAGAGATCCATAGGCATCTCTGCTGAGAGGCTGAGGACACCAGCAGCTTTCCTAAGAAATGTGAGGAAACACCTCCCTAACTAGGACAGATTCGGGGAACAGAATGATGTAAGGCCTTTTTTCCAGACTGTCTGAGTCATATTCTCTCTAATGGTTTAAAAGTTTAAAAGAACATGAAGGGCGAGAAGGTCTGTTCTGCGTCAAGTAATGGAGGAGCACCTGAACAGGTGAAAATTGTTGAGAAAAAGGTGGGCCTCTTTCAGAATTTACATACTGAGGAGTGTGGCAAAACTACTGGCCCCCCAGAGAAAAAAATCTCACACAACTTTTTGTCAAAATGCTGGATTGGACATGTGCATTTATGAGTAGCTTACTATTCTCTTTTTGCTGCTTCCCTCATCTTTTCACTGTCTTTCTCTCTTTTGAAAAACAATCATCTTGATATTTCTATCGATTCAATTATTTCACATTTATTTGACATGTCAGAATACCCAGAAACATTAAATTAGATAAATGGTCTCATACCAGAGAGACAATTCAAATGCTAGTGTAGCCACAGACCCTTTATTCCTGGTATACTATTATACGGTAGAATAAAATATTAGGGCTGACTCTGCCTCACTTGCTATATGAGCATTCAAAAAGTCCACCTCTGAAATGGAAACACTTCCAAGTATTTTGGCCGATGTAAATGCCAAGTTGTTTCCACGTATTTGAAAGACAAAGTCCAGCCTGCTTGTCCTGCAATATTCAGGTAAGGGTTTTCATAGAATCATAGAATAATCAAGACTGGGAGGGACCTTTAAGGTCATCAAGTCCAACCGTCAACGCAGCACTGCCCTAAACCCCTAAACCACACCACCCAGTGCCAGATCCAGATGTTTTCTAAACACCTCCAGGGATGGTTACTCCACCACCTTCCTGGACAACCTATTGCAGTGTCTGACCACCCTAACAGTGACAATTCTTTTCTAATATCTAATCTGAATCTCTCGTCTCAGCTTAAGGCCATTCCCTCTTGTCCTCTCACTGCAGGCACAGTAGCAGAAACTGGCCCCCTACTCACCTACAACCTCCTTTCAGGGAGTTGCAGACAGTGATGAGATCCCCCCCGAGCCTTCTCAAGGCTCCCCTTTTAAAAGGAGAAATTTTAAAATGAAAGCTCAAAATACAGAAAAAAAATATAGAAAAAGTAGAAGTGGCAGCTGTTTCATGGAAACTTTGCACGATTTCTTTTAGTAGACAATTATGTGTAAATACTGCTTAAAAATGTGAAATAATATCTTGTTAGAAGATGTAAAACCTAAAATACCTGCCAATTTTCTCTGGGGTTTTTTTCTGGTTTTTATTCTTTGTATAGAAAACAAGGTCTCATTATTTAACAAGATTCACCTCTTCAACTTTTCTTTTTTTTCTACCATAGAATTTTTAAATATAGGAACATCCAGCAGTTTTAATTTTGTTCTTCTTTCATTGAAATTACGTGGGAGGAAACAAAACACCTAACAGAAACTAACAACCTCTTCGTTAGATGGCATGCTGATGAGGATGGTAGAAATATCTGCCCTGAGTTCAGATGTCAGAGCTCGACTCCGTAGCAATAAGCACAAGGAAAGTACTGGGAAAAAAAATATTTTTCTTCTTGCCTGGCTTTCTGAAACTCAGTAATCTTTCAACAAAAGACCCTTTAGATTTGCAGTTATTTGGGATTGAGGAAGACGTATTCAATTTCACTGTCGACTCCTTCCAGTCAAAGCTATAATTCAGCAGCTTCCACCATCATGCAGAAAAAGAGTTGTCAATCAGCAGTCAAATACTGACATGAATAGAGCCTTTGTCAATATTTCTGTTCTGCCTTTGAAAGCACACAAGCCAAAACAAAAAATCTTTTGACAATGTGCGAAAAACAAAACTGAAATGCTTCAACAACCTTTGGCAGCTAGAAAGCTACCCATATAAAGCCTTAAAAATTGAATGGTCTTTGTCAGGTGGAGGAAAGCTTGTGTCCTGAGATCTGACCATCAGGTAGTTCAGCAGTGCAGCTGTGTGTCTTAGAAAAGCATTTCTTAGATGTGTCAGTGTGTTGGTTGCATTTTTATGCACAGTCACAAAGCATTTGCAGTCACTGTATTCATCTCGAGTGAGTTTCCCTTTTAAAGGCATTAGCAAGACACTGAGTTTCCAGATCTTCAGCCAGATTTGATACATTCTAAGTTCTGCCAAATAAATCCCCAAGCAGGGTAATTTCCTTACCTGGAAGAATAAGGATTTGAGTTTGTGTTGTTTCCATTTTAAATTCTGAGTGTTCTTGGTGTCACAGACTCAGCCTGACTCTTTGGTAGCACTAGCAGAAAGCATTAGGTAAGCCAGACTTAGATAAAGTATTTCTTTGTGTAATGTCCTGATTCAATTAAGTTATGTAAGCATATCTCTGACTTTAAATACAAGGATGATTTGAATTATTCAAGTGAAATGCTGGCCAGCTTCTGAGATGTTTTGCTTGTTCTCCATGAGCGGCTGCACTGAAGCTGTTAGCAAAGCCTTTCTGAGTGTGAAGTGCAGAGAGTGGGGATGGAGGCAAAGAGAGGAAGTTTTTGTAAGAGGCAGTAGGAAAACAAGAGCTTCACACACACAAAGAATATATTTTTCATACACATAAGTTTAGAACCATCTGTATTGGATAGTGTCAAGGACAGGTATTGCAGAAAATATTGCAGGCAGTGACTAACTAAAGAGCATTGGGACAGAAGTGGAGCAGTTATCTTGAGTTGCACAACCACACTTGCAAAACTGAATATTCAGACTTGTTTAGATTAAAGGGCATATAGGCCAAAGCTGCCAATTTATCTACTGCTTTTATTCTCAATTGTCTTGGATTTTAACTTTTACCAGTGATGGCAGGAAAATTATTACTACCTATGTAATATCTAGCAGACTCAAAAGCAGCACCATTGCTCAGTCTGCTCAGAAGTTGCTGGGAGTCCAAATTCTCTCAACAAAATTACACCCAAGACTTTGTGTTCTAGTTCTTTGCGAGAAAGTTGTTTTGGTTTTGGGGGTTTTTTACAGGATAAACTGCTTCGTGCTCACATACAACAATTTGGAGTTAGTTTTTTTCAGTCATTTCGCATCTTTTGTATACCAGTTAATACCTTTTGGAAGGGCATGTCTATTGTAGAATTGTTATGTTTTCAGCAGTTACCTATAATTAGATCAACAGCTTCCTCTGGATAGTCATTGCTCAGATTAACAGCTGAATTAACCTGCATCTTTTATCTGTAGGACATCCAAGATCGGTCTAGCTCACTGTAACCTTCCACTTAGATTTTAAAATTAACTAGTCCTGGTAAAATTCCAGTTTATTTATACTCAACATCACTTATACTAGAGCAGCCCAGTTGCCTATCTCTAGATGCACTTGGTAGGAAGGTCTTCAATTCTCTGATCACCGTAAAAAGAAAGAAATTCCCTGACATGCCAAGCCAGCAGCACTGGAAATGATGGACAGAAACTCTAGGGTCTTTGAAAAATGGGGAATGGGGAATGCATCTAAGCAACTGACGGTGCCAAGGAGGGATCTCTTTTCCAAACAGATTCTCCCAAATTCTTCCAAGTAGATTCTTTAAGAGCATAACAGTCTTCTGGAAACCTAAGACACACTTGTGAATCTTTAGGTGGAGAACTAGCCTGCAGCTTCTGCTGAGGAGAATACTGCTAGCTAGAATACAGGCTGGTGTAAACCTTCTTAAAATTACGAGGTGTAACACATGGTCTTCATTTAAAGCAGATCAATGCAGGTTTGCTTAAACAAGAAGAGACAGATGTAAAGTTTGAGGGAGAAATAATTTCCAGATGCTGCCTGAGCTGAGAATATATGCATATAGGTAGATGGAGAGATACATACAGAAACATTTAGCATCCAAAGGGAAGCCTAAATTGTAGGGCTTTGGACCACATTCTGCAGAGCTGTGTTGGACGAATCTGTTGTTTCTCACGGCACCAGCCATTTTCACTCATTTCCAGCCTGCCCTTTCTAATGTAGTAAAACTGGAGGCTCGGAATCAAGAGCAGAAAATAGATGAGTGAATTCTGTTATTTATCCTGGTGTAATATTCTTATGGTGGTCATCAAAAACCCACACTCATATTTTGAATTTGCAGTCAGTGCTTACGGCAAAATACATTTTTAAATCTTTATCTAGGATGTGTAGTTATTTTGTCCACTGAAGCAGTGAAGTAACAGTGACTTAAGTCATTTGAGCTTTAATCCTGCCTGTGACTGGAAGCCCAGTGTTTCCCTCCCATGCTTTGCAGTAGCAGAAGAAAAAGCATTAGACAGAAATTACACTTCTGTTTTGGACCAGAGACTGTCGCTGTTTTCCCCACGGACAAGTAGAGAAACGACACGAAGTCCAGGCTCAGGGACAGATGGAGGCGCTTTAATGAATTCTCAGAAGGCTTTTATATGTTAGTTCACAAAGTGTATTAAATGGCATAAGGCAATTGGTTTTTGCCATCCACCCCTTAAGGGGATTGGTCAAGTTCTAAGACACCCACCTCTGAATGTTTCTCTAGTTAGAGCCATAACAATTCTGCAAAACAACCTGCAGCTGCAAGAAGTTTACAAAACTGTAACATTGTTTTGAGTTACTTGCATGGGAAAGACAGAGCTCTCACAAAAATATTGCAGAGAGCTAAAGAAATTCTCTGCTGGAGCTTTTTCAGCATCCATACAGAGACCATTTCTTCTCTTTGGCTTTGGTTTCTGGGGGTTTTTTTCCCCATTTTTAGTGTATTTATGAATTAGTCAGCACCTACCAAAGGTGATACTGCAGCTGAAATGGTAATCAGAAAATCGTTGAGCTATGCATGCATTGACAAGTAGTATAACAGTAGGAGTGGATCTACGAAATAAAACAATTAATGGGTATTCCACAATACATTAATTTCAGTAGGTTTTACTTTAGATTGATCCTGCTCTGATTCTGTTGCTCATTTAGTGGCTGAAGCACTCCAGGGGCACATCTTCTGGGTTGGAGTTAACTGCAGGTAATCCAGATAATATGCTTTGAGACCTCTCTGCAGCATGGTAAGCGGGAAAAATGGGGAGGTTTGTTTCAAAGTTGTGCTTCTGGTCTCACCTAAAATGCAGTGTAGGAGGAAGGTTTATCACTCTGTCCTGAAGATAAGTCACCAGTTTTCCATACTGCAGTAAGTGCAGTCTGCATACGGTCTTGCAAGTTCTTCCTTTGTTAAAAGTCTTCCTACTGGATTATAGGTAAGCTTGCTTGCAAAAGGATTCTTTCTGAGCTGAAGTAAAACATATCTGGTGTATAGCACTGTTTACACTCTTCTGAGGCTTTCCAGAGAACAGCTGTTCCTTATTTTTGAAGTGCAGCGAAAAGGAGACAAATCTGGCAGAAAAACTCAGAGAGGTGGTAATGGCTTAGAATTCGTGCTCCCTTCTCCAGGCAAGATGCTTGACTCAAAGAACTTGAAACTGGAGCTGGACAAGCTCCCTGAAGCAATACAAATGCCAAAGTGATTGGAATTTTTAAAGAACTGACCAACACATTTTTACCTGGAGAGGAAATTAATAAGCTATAAGCCTTGTCACTGAAGTTTTACACCTCTCAAGTTACATACTTTCATTTTCGACGTGCCCAAATGACCAACATCACTTTATTTTTCACAAAGCACTAACTTCGCAAATCAGAGGACAGACAATAAAAGATTGATTTGAAATCATTAAAGCAATTAATCAGTATGCTTATTTGGCAATAACGCTTCCTGGAATAAGTCTGAAACCACAGTTAGCCCCAATATCAGAGCTGGTGAGAGCACTTTCCAGAGGGTAGCCGGAGCTGGCCCTGACAGCTGCACTGAACTGTCATGCTGCACATTCCATGGTTTAAACAGTAATTTATTTTGCAATGCCTGCATCATCAATTCTGGGATGTTTGTCCATAATGTTTAATGTTTAAAGAGGTCAATATTTAAAGAGGCTTGTTTTCAGCAAATAAAATCTCTATGTTGCTTTAAAGTTAATATGTCACACACTCTGATGGTGATACAGAGCAAGAACTGTCACCCACAAAGTGTCAGTGCCTCTGTTAAGACAAGAAATTATGGTGCCAAGTGAACCACTAGTGAAAAAGACTGTTTAAAACTTCTGACGCAGTTTCTGAGTATCTTAGTAAAGCTCACCGGAGCTTAAAGGAAAAACTCCATTTGTTAATCCTATTCAAGACATGCAGGGGAACAAAAAAAGTGTGAATAGTACAAAATAGGCTACATAAGATTTGCCAATGTAGAGAAATCTGCTGCTCTGCCTTCTTCTGCAAGCCAGCGTGGGAATAAACAGGCATGTGTATTGCCAGGCTGTGGGATACCCTGCTGCTCTCAGCAATGCCTGTAAGAGCTTACACAACATTTTCCTCTAGGATCTCTCCTTTGAAGTAGCATGGTCATGCTTGGCATTGAAGTTCCCAAAGAGACGCTGGAATAACCAAAACAGCAAATTTGTAGGTTGTGCTGCCCACAGGGGAAGGTGATAGCAATAAAAGCTGGTACTATAGGCACAGAAGACACAGCGTACACTGTGTATATACTGGTATATTACATTACTGGTAATATAAGCAAAGAAGTAAAGGGCTGGTGGAATCCTTTCATGTGCTGGTGACTCGAGGTTGGCAGGCTTTGCCTCTGCTAACCCTGCTCCTTTTAAATCATCCCCTTTGCCTGACAGGGTTTTCTGCTGCTAAGGTCTGTGGCAGCAATGCTGGGAAGCACAACCCGCTGTCCTTCTCCTCCCACACAGAGGAGGAGTGCTGCCTTAAACAGCAGATGGGCAAAAGAACTCTGAGTAAAATCCATAATTGTCAGAATCTCAAGGATCCTTAAGCACCTGTTAATTGAAACTCTTAGAAAGATTAGTGAGAGGACTTCTGAATTTATACCATTCATTATATAAATACAAACATAAAATTTAATCTGATCTGGGGAAATTCACACCTACAAACAAAAAAAAATTATTCCACTGTTCTGTAAAAGCACCCCTTGAATCTACAATTAGTTTAGTTAAAGCATCAGGTTAAACATCTTGATGTAGTGTATTTGTTGTGCAAACACAAACTAAACCAGAAACATTCTTTTAATTTTTCTGATTTTTCAGAAGCTGAGGCCATTTGTCTCCAGATATTCTAGGCAGTTCTGATAATTCTGGGAAAAGGGGAGATGTTAAAAATCATACTGTCTCTTGACAAGGAAATTTGGCATTTCAAGCTGATGTGATTTTCACTTCCTGAAAATCACATCAGATAAAAGCTTTTCTTGGCCAGAAATACTTTTGTTTGTTTGTTTAAAGGGAGGACAAAATACAGTCTAACACTTCTAAGTACCATTTCTAAAGAAGTGGGGGACGTAGTTTGTTTCGCCAACCTAAGCTTTGTGAGTGAGATCCTCCATAGTCCCTAAAGGCATTAATAATTTCTTATAAATAGGAAAGAGAAACAAACAAGACTTATAAATCATCTCAATACTCAGGTCTCTGCACTCTCCCTCTCTGCGCTCTCTGTCTCCAGACCTAAAAATGCTGTGAAGTCAAGGCAAACTGCCAGGAGTTTCACACCCAGTGCTGAACTGGCATAGACTCAAAGGTTGCTACTTGCATTTGGATGCCAAAACATTAGCACTGCTCTCACTACTGGCTTTTACACATCCTTTTACAAAGCTAGATACTTTGCAATCTTTGCCTCTTCTACAAGCTTTCACTGCTTGCTTTTCCAAGTTTTCCTTGAGTGCTAATCTTGCTGCTGGTAAGAGAGCATCTTGCATACTAAAATATTCCTCTTCAGTAGTACTTGTTGATGTTTGTCTGTCTTCTGCAATGGCAAGCACATGCTTCAAGTGTTGCATGCTCTGTACATCTCACCAGAATCAGCTCAGTGATATTCAAGCCTGCTCTTTGGTCGACATTCACCACTCAGCCATACTGAGTCAACCCCAAAAGCCCCACTGAGAGGCTGCCTCATTCTAAGCTCCACAGATGTGTGTGGATGGGGACAGACTGCCCTTTCTTAGAGCCCCCAAACACATCCAGACTTCCACTCAGAAATGGAGCTCGTTAAGGGCAATACCGCTCTGTCAGTGCAGAGCATTGACCTTCAGTAACACTGTATGAATGTTCTCAGTGACTGACCACTGCAATTTAAAAAGCCACAGCCCACACCAGCTGGGATCTGTCCCTGATCCCTGGTCAAAAGTAATGTCTACCCTATCAGAAGACACTCTACTGGTACAGCAAGATGTTTGACCCAGAACTTGCAAGCATACTTTTGGGACACCAATCAGCAACTAATAACTCACAAACTTCACTTTAAGCTCAGAAATGTTCCCATTGAACGCAGTGGGAGTATTCACATGTTAAATGCGTTGGGATCAGTCACGTGAGTGAGGCTATGAGATCTACCTAAAGTCCTTTTCTTTTATAAACATGTACATGTATCAAAGCATCTGACAAAATGGCAGACTGACACCCTGACAATATGTGATATTACGGCACTTTAATATGAGGATCTGTTCTCTGGGAAAAGCAAGGACTCAATCACAGAAAACTCGACGTAACATTATTTCCTGGTGGATGTCCAAGTGGCCACCAGAAGCAACCAATACAACTGAGCAGATGTCTCCTTGTACCAGGGCAGAGTTAATTCTGGCAATGGGGGGGAAGAACTACTGCAGCCTGCAGGGAAGTATTTAATCTCTGTTCTCCTGTGCAATTCTCAGCAACACAGTAAAAGGAACACACACTACAATTAATGATTCACACATTTATAACCCAACCCTCTTGACCTTTGTTAGCCAAAACACCTAAGCAAACCAACCTCTACACTTAAATTCCTCCTTACAGCTGTGAATAAGGCGAATGTTAAAAAAAAATTGGCCTGGAAGATTAACTAGTTTAATTCGTTAAGGTAACACAATGCAAGAATACAGGAACAGTCAGATGGAGTTGAACAGTAAGACAAGTGGTAACTGCTAAAAACAAAATGTAAAAAGCTATTTTGCTTGTGCTGCACACTTTAATTTTGCAATGACAACAAGCTGTTTGTTTCTCTCATCCAAGAAACTGTTTCCTCATTTCATGTTACAGCAAACAGCTGACTAGGTGAAAAGGGTGGATCAGTAATTTTGAGGATTATAACTGCATCATTGAACTGGTTCCAAGTTAATGGTCATTAAAAAATCTGTTATCTTTGCAGTAGTTCATTGGACAGAACACTGTATTTTGATACTTCCAATTCCTAGGATGGCAGGCACATCCTAAAAGAATATATAAAATAAATACATACTCTTTTTAATCACTACCTGTTTTGGCTTTATCCACACACTGAAATGAACAAAATCTGAAGGTAAGTTTTATGCTCTTGAACAAGAGCAGGGTTCCTTTTCTGAGTATGTCTCACTGAAGCTCCTACAGCTTGTAGCTAGTGTTTTGTCCTACGGCAGCAATATGCTTCCTATTTTGCAGTAACATATGGCATAATGATAATTTAGGAGCCTATTTGTGTCAGGCTAGCAAGGGAAAGCCAAATGAAGAAGCAAAGTTATTAGGAGAAATAGTGTATCTCACACTCTCAAGAACTCAGTGTTCTGTTAGTGCCAGTGAAGAAATTCCTACCCATTTTTAGCATCCTGCTTTAGAGGCCAGAAGTAAATTGGAACCCATGAACACTATGGATTCCTTTAGCTCCACCTATTTTCTGTTACTGCCAGATCAAAGTTTTTAACTGAGTAAACTGATTTATGCTTCTCTATTTGAATCAAATACACTCAACAGTGCACACTGATTTAAAAAAGGTGCTTAATCAGCATAAATGCATGCCTTGTGCGCAAGAGCCCGGCGTCTCACTGGAAACAGACTGCAGCATTTCAGCTGGAGAAAATGGCTGTTGTCCAGATCACCAGGGATTTGGAAGGTTGTTTCTCTGTGGACATATCAGGTACACACAGAGGCCTATAAGGCAATGACTGCTGGATGACATTGGATCCATATGGGTGCAGAAAGGGTCAGAAAATTAATTGTTAGAGAGGTTTTAAGGGGGAATGGAAGGATGCTTGCTATATCACCCTGAAAAGTGTAACATATAAACATATAAACAATGAACATGGGAGCTTGCTCAGCAATTACTCCGAAGTAAAAGGGTATCACTGTGACTTCCTGTGTAGAGACACAATGCAAGTAAGTGTTTGTGTCCCTTCTGAGATTCTTATGACAATTTGATATTGAAAACAAATAACAATTATTCAAACAAACAAACCTTCCACTCCCAACATTTTAAGTAACCTAACAAAGGTTATCTTTCTCTTCCAAAATCAATTTTTGCTCATCTCTATTATGGAGTCTCCATTCCATTTGTTCTTCATGCTCAGGACTCACAAAGTAAAGAGGTTCTTCATTTCTGAAGAGAAATAATGCTGACTTAAGGCTAATTTACAAACAAGCTTGCACCTTCCCTCAAGCCAGCTGCTCTAGGACACAAACATCTAGTGTTCTTCACTTTCAGGACTGAGAAGCAAGAAGAAGAAAGGAAAAACTCTCTTAAATTTAACATATGTATTATTTGTGTATTTCCTTAAATAGAAGGCAAACAATGTAAGCTAAAGCATCTCAAAACCATTTTCTTTGACTTTAATTGGTTGGCAGTTTGAGTTAAGATTCTTAACTAACCTGAGTCTCAGTGTTGTGTCCAATCCATCCCTTCAGTGCTGTAACAACTGCTTTGTTACTGCAGTGGATACACACAGGTATTGTGTCCACTGTGTATTTAGGCATAAAATCTGGTCTAAAGGCATCAAGGGGAATTTTGCTACTTCCCTTGCAGCAGAGATCTCACTCACAGCTTGTTGAATCACTCTTTGGTTTGGTTTGGTTTGGTTTGGTTTGGTTTGGTTTTGGTTTTTTTTTTAATAACAGGGTGCAAGATGCAATTAGATGCTACAAATCACATTAGTATTTCTCATGACTCCACTGAGAAACCAAAAGTTTATGCCTGAGTTCTTCAAACTACGTGATACGAGAAAAACTTCATGCCCTGTTTGCAGCATTATTGTCTTTTGTGAAGCAAACCTCTCTTGTTAATCTGCCTAAATGGGTCTAAAAAAAAGCAAACAAGGAAAGCAGAACAAGGTTTTTAAAATTTTGAAAGAAAGCAGCTGTTTCTAGGTATGCAACAACAGCTGCAAAAGCCATATCAGCAGGACAGAAGAGCATTATACCAGGAAAATGAGCAACTAACTCCCAGAGACCCTTTTCTTGATATGTTGGAAGAGTATCTGAATGATACTCTACAGAGGAATTTCAGGAACATGAATGTTAATCTCACACATTCAAATCCATCTTCCTTGGAAATATGACTCTTCTCTGGAAAAACTGATTTGCATAAGTGAGTCTTGGGATAAGTGACCTTGGGTGTTTTTCTATTAAAGTAAACTATTTTTGGTACCCTGTTTTCTAGCGATACCAAAGATTTCTGTTGTCCAATGGGACAATGGTTCTTTCTCTCTTTTTGTTGGGGAAGCAGGGCGGGGAAATACCTTTTTCAGATTAGAAGTATGTGTATATTATAACACAAATTAAGAGACAGATCTTCTTGAACCATGCAGTCTATAAAATCACTGCTTCAGGCCACTTAGTTTTATTAGAAATGAGTAATGCAGGATCCTTCTTTGCGCAAACTCACAATTTCTGATTGCACCCATGTCCCAAACTTTCATTAACACTTCCATTTTGCAAAAAGCATATACCTGCTCAGTTTGGCACAGGTGCAAATGACTTAGCAAACGTAACCACAAATGTCCCATTATATAACTGCATTTGCTTCCTATTTTAATCAGTGTGGCAAATTAGCAATTGTACAAATGCACAATTAAAAAACCTGCTGATACGAAAACATGATAGAGAAACCTTCGCTTTTGAGATGCCGCTACCCTCCAGCTGAATATATCATGTTCAGTGCTATAGTCCTTGTCTGAAATGACACACTATCTAGTTCACCTGTTTACTCTCTAAGAAATGTGCTGAGTTGTAACTTTTGTGCCCTATTGAAGAAGCAAGAGAGGACAGAATGTGATGCCTTCATTTGGGTGACCTCTGCAGGTGCAGAGATGATCAGGTCACTGCATTAGAGGTATCATGCATTGATCCATGGTAAACTTTAGCTATCTCCACACTCAAGATCCTTTTAGAGCGGGAGTAGCTGACCTCACAGTGAAAGAATTAGCTATTTATAGAGAAAGAAAAAAGGTTGTTTTTCCTGCTTGTATTCCTTTATTTTCTTGGACAGATGATTTCAAGACTACAGATTTTCCTCTATTCTCTATGTAACACTGATAAAACAGAAAAACCTTGTTGAGGACTGTCATCCTGGATAACTCTTTCCCTCAAGTTACAGCTAATATTCTGAATGTTAGCACAAGGAGGAAAGGCATGTGTGTCCTTTGACATGCAAAGAAAGTTAAAAATGACCAACAACTAGTGACAATCTACTGAGACATATCAACACCCTCAAAAAGGAAAAGCGCATATATATGGGGGGAGGAAAAGTAATTTTATAAAGTTCCCTCTCTAATTTGTAAACTTAATGTTATGAAAAGTATTACTCACAGTTTCAGGGGCTCTTTTATTGCCTGCCCAAGCCCAAAGCTGTTTCAAGAATGCAATATATGCATATTTAACATGCTTATTCCAGGAAGGAAACAGAGGTTTTTTTTGTTTTCATGTTCTCCCACTTTTTGCAGCATCTAGTATACTAAAAACGTACAAACGCAAAGGGTATCTATGAATGAAAGATTCTACCTGTTATGTTTGTCACCAGAACCACATGTATTGGTGTCCACACCTGCAGACTGCAGTAATGATAATCACTATCATTTTTGCAGATACAGCTCTACAATTTAAAGTCCTCACCAGTTAGTGATAATATCAACCCAGAGACATAAATTCTAACCCAGAAAAATTACCAGAATACATACTATAAGCGCCTAAATGCCAAGGAAAAAAAGTCCATTCGTTGCAACCTCCTTACATCTTTATTCTAAAAAGTTCTTTAATACCAACATTAATATTTTGCAGTGTAACTATAGATGCAACTTTTAAAGTCTTCTGGAATTAAAATGCTCCACAGGTGACTTTCAAAAATGGAAGCAGTATTCTAAACGAAGTCCCTGAAATTCTTTAAATATTTAATTTTCTCTGCAGAGCTTCCTGATGTAAGCTTCCAGTTTCATCTAACGCAGAAAAAACTGCTGTCAAAATCCTGCCTGTACTATGGTAAGTCATTAAGCAAATTAAAACCATACTATGACACTAATCCAGATCTTGGTTTTTATTTCTGTATATAACTTTAATTATTATTACCTACTTGTTACAATATAAAGAGCTTTCAGTCTATTTTATTTTTGTATTGAAAATGTGTCACAGTATCCTAACTAGTACAGAGATGCCGAAAAATTAACAACTGCAGTTCCTGGCACCAAGAAGATCTACAAGTACTCAGAAGTAGGAAACAGACTTTTGTTACTGCCTCTCGCTCATCTTCAATAGTATCCTAACTTTTCTTCTTCTCCCCATAAGCAAATCTAACTGTTGAAGCAAACCCTTGTATTCTTGGTCTTGCTTCCCTACCACAGCCAGTTTAAAACTCTCCCCTCTCTGCTTTAAAATGCCTATATCACACCAGACCAGGTTTGTCAGATTATCTGCTTACTTTTGCTAACAAAACAAATTAACCTCTTGCACTGAAAGAACCTGTGAGCATCTAGGACAGAAAGTATATTGCAAAATTATCAAGTCACTAGAAGCATCTTTTGAAGGCAGCTGTGGGTATACACGTAATTTTACAGACTGGCGTAAGGACATCATCTTCCCACGTCTGTGATTAAGTACCAGCCAGCACCAAAGATTTCAATATGTAATTCAAAACATAGCATGGAAATCTTTCTGGTTTCATAGTCCATACTGGTATAAAACCTGGTTATCTATTAACCTAGTGATAGCTACCTGTCTTACATGAATGCGATAGGCCCTGCAAACTAGACAGTACCCCTTACAGAGACAAGTAATAAACATTACAAGTTTAGGTGGATTACTTATGCAAATAATTTGAAAATATCTTTAGAAGGGCCAGATGAGATGATAACCCAAGAAATTTCAGGAAGTGGAAACAGAAAATATGAGATTGGAATAGAAGCCTTAAGAGAGGGAAAGGGAACAGGTTTCATTGTCCATCACTATAACTATTTCCCTGTGCCCGGGATTCAGTAAAGAACAGCAGCAACAACAATCAATCCATAAAAGCCTGGCATCATTCCTGTTCTTTCTTTCTTTCAAAAAATATTTCCCCCTGTTGCCTGGTGGATGTCTTCATTCATCTCAATCATAAGATTTTATGACAGGACTTGCATTACTGTTTTCTCCTAACAGACTGGCAGATGAGCAGCAGATGCTGGCTGTAATATCACCTCTAATATGAGCTGTTTCTGTACTTCCTCACAGGTGTTTGTCTTCCACATGACTGACAGCTGAATTCTGTTCAAAAAGGGTGATTAAGGCTGCAATAGGTATGAAGCCAAGTTTCCTCTTGGATTCTCTTCTTCTTCCTGCTGTGACCCATGTGGCTGGCAGAGCTTTGCCACTGTGGAACAGAAGTTGCTGGAAGTGAATTCTTCTTAAGCAGACAAGCTTTTGTTCAGTTTTGACTCAGGCTTCCAGCCCAAACTCTTGAGCAATCTGCACTGAGAAAGCTCTCTGTGTCTATGGTAAGGTTTGAGGGTGGTTTGATTTTGTTTGGTTTGTTTTATTTTTTGGTCTTTTTGCTTTTTTTTTTTGCTTGCTTGTTTGGTTTTTTGGGTTGGTTTTTTGTTGTTGTTGTTGTTATTCTTTTCTAGAGGCTTCCAGTCAGAGTCAATCTGTGGTACAGAGAACCATTTTCTGAAAGACTGTCTTCTGGGCAGAAGACCTTCATTATCAGCCTTGCACTAGCATATTCTTTGAAATTTACATGAAATTAGGCTTTAGATTTAGACGCAGATGAAATTATTCTTAGGTTTCTATACCTCTGTTTCTTTATGTGGGCCAACTGCAGAACAAATCAGGGTGGCATACAGCATTCTTTCACTTCTTGTCTATTAATTAGTTAATTAATTCATCTTTTTACCCTGGGTGAAAAAATGGTGTTTACACATCAAATTTTTCTTTCTGAAAAAGGAACACATGATTCAACAGTTCACTTTCTGTCACAGCCATAATGTCATCATGTGAAATCCAAGGTTGCTCTGCATTCTAAAATAGTCACCATGCTCCACATCTTTTTGTGGACATGCAAGAAGCCAAATAGTTGTATGGGTTTTACTAATCCTTTTCCACTTCTCTTGTTACGACTTCCAGAATTAAGTATCTGCAATGTCTTTGCACAAGTCCACAAACTGAGACACTCTTTAGAAATACAATTTTTTGGGTGCACTCATATCAGTACAATGTTCACAGAGCATTTTGTGTAACCATTGAAAGAGTATCTCTCTTTCATTTTATTAGTGACAATGGTAGATGACCACTCCTGTCTTTTAGAAGTTATCATCTCTCACCCAAGTTCGAAGCATTTCTAGCCAGCCTTTACCTGACAGCTATTTTTGTTGAATGCTTTGGTGAATGATATAAAAACTCTATGTGCCTTTTGCTGCAATATACACTTTACAGAACCTTCACTTGCTACTTTTCCAGCTAAAAAGAGAGGAGTGAGGACTATAAAGGGTTCCCATGTCTCTTCATCTAACGGCAAGTCCCAAAATGCACATTCACCTCTCTCTATCCTGTTCTGCAAAAGGCAACTTTACAACAGCTACAAGCTCCTGAGTAGCAGCTTTGTTATTATTTTCAATCCCACCTAAGATGCTTGCTTTTCCCCCTTAATCCTGTTTTCCCCATCTTCATTTCACCTCATGAAATTCCTCTGACTCTTCCTCTCCCTGTCCACACAGCTACATGGGGTTTTTGTCCTGAAATCATTTAATGGATGACCTTTGCCTAGACTTAATCTGTTACAAACTGTCACATCCAGGCTTGAACTCCTACTTTTTAAATGCCTTGACAACATATTGCTTCTCCAAAGGCTTCTATTTCCTGTAAGAATACATGAATGTATGAATATCTCAAATAAAAGCAGCAAAGCATACAGAACAAGTGAGAAAAGCCACAAAACAAAACTCCAGCTGATTCCCAGTGGACCTGATTAATTTGCTGGAATCACTATGAATGGGGAAGAACCATTCAGCTATATCGCAGAAAAGAAAAACTGAATTATAGAATGGTTTCAGCTGGAAGGGATATTAAAGATCACCTAGTTCTAGCCTCCCTGCCATGGGAAGGAAATCCTTCCACTAAGCACCATTTTCAAAACCTTCCTCGAAGCCCCATCCAACCTGGCCTAAAAGACTTCCGGGGCTGGGAAATCCACAGCTTCTCTGGGAAATCTGTTTCAGTGTCTCACCACCCTCACAGTAAAGAATTTCTTCCCAATATCCAATCTAAACACATCCCTTTCAGTTTAAAGGCATTCCTTCTTGTCCCATCACTACATATGCTTTTTAAAATTTCCTCTACAGCTCTCTTGCAGGCCTCCTTAGAAACTGGAAGGCCATTAGAAAATTGTCTTGGAGCCTTCTCTTCTCCAGGCTGAACAACCCCAATGTTCTCAGCCTGTCATCACAGGAGAGGGCTCCATTCCTCTGATTATCTTCATGGCCCCAGTCTGGACTTGCTCCAACAGGTCTATGTATTTCCTGTGCTGAGGACCCCAGAACTGTACACAGTGCTCCAGGTGGGGTCTCGCCAGAGCAGAGTGGCAGAATCATCTCCCTCTCCCTGCCGGAAATGCTGGTTTTGGTGCAGCCCAGGATATGGCTAGTTTCCTGGGCTGCAAGTGCACATTGCTGGGTCATGTCCAGCTTCTTGCCCACCAACAACCCGCCAAGACCTTCACCCAAGGGCTGCTCTCAATTCATTCCCTACTCAGCCACTACGTGTGCTTGGGATTGCCCTGAAAGGTACAGGATATCGCACTTGGCCTTGTTGAACTTCAGGATGTTCACGTGGGCCAGCCTCTTGAGCCTATCAAGGTTCCCCTGGATGGCATCCCTTCTCTCCACTGTGTCAGCCGTCCCACCCAACCTGGTGTTGTCAACAAACCTGCTGAGGGTGCGCTGCATCCCGCTGTCCCTTGTCACCAACAAAGATGTTAAACAATGCTGGTCCCAAGGTTCCCTGATGAACATCGCTCGTCAACAGTCTCCACCTGGACATTGAGCTGTTGACTGGAACTCTCTGAGTGCAACCATCCAGTCATCTCCTTATCATTCGAGTGGTCCAGATGAGAAATCTGTGTCTCTCCACTTTACAGACAAAGATGTTGTGCGTGAGGGTGTCAAATGCTTTGCACAAGTCCAGGTAGATGAGGCCAGTCACTCCTCCCTCATCCACCACCTCTGTAATCCTGAGATAGAAGGCCACCAAATTTGTCAGGCATGATTTGCCTTTAGTGAAGTTTGTCACCAATCACCTCTGTATTTTCCATGTACCTTAGTTAGTTTCCAGAAGGTTTGGGTCCATGGTTTTGCCAGGCACTGAGGTGACTGACCATCCAGTAGTTCCCTGGATCTTCCTTCCTTTTTAAAAATATGGATTATGTTTCCCCTTTTTCACTGGACTGCCATGACCTCTCAAGTATGATGGGTAGTGACTTAGCTACTTCCTTCACCAGTTCACTCAGGTCCCACATAAGCATCTTGCTGGGTCCTTCAGGTTTCTTAGATATTTTTGAACTTGACCTACAGTGGGTGGTTCAGGGTCTCTCAATCCCTGCCTTCACCTTCTGCGACTTGGTGTGACTGGAGAACTTACTGGTGAAGAAAGAGGCAAAAAAGCCATTGAGTACCTCAGCCTTTTCCATACCCTGAGTAACAAAGTTTCCTATATCCATCGTGGGAGAGCTCACATTTTTCCTAGTCTTCCTTTATCACCAGTGTACCTGCAGAAGCTTTTCTTACTGCCTTTGATGTCCCCAGTCAGACTTAATTCTCTCTATTAGCTTTTCCAATTTAATCCCTGGGTATTCAGACAATCTCTCTATATTCCTCCCAGGCTGCTTGTCCTTGCTCCAAGTCTCTGTAGGCTTCCTTTAAGTGTTTGAATCTGTTCAGCAGCTCCGTGTTCATCCGTGCACGCCTCCTAACTTTTTCACCTAGCTTCCTCTTCATTGGGATGCTCCTGAGCCTGAAGGAGGTGATCCTTGGACATTAACCAGCTTTCCTGGGGTCTTCTTCCCTCCAGGGCTTTATCCCATGGCAGTCTACCGAGCAGATCCCCCTAAGCCAAGACAGCTCCCCCAAAGTCCAGGGCTTGCTTTGCCCCCTCCTCTCTGCCCTAAGGATCTCAAACACCACCACTTCACGGTCATTGCAGCCCAGGCTGTCCTTGAGCTTCACATCCCGCACCAGCCCCTCCTTCCTGGTGAGAACAAGGTCCAGCACAGCACCTCTCCTTGTTGGCTTCTCTATCACTTGGAGAAGGAAGTTACCACCAAGGCATTCCGGGAAACTCCTGGGTTGCTTAACACCCTGCTGTATCGTCCTTCCAACAGATGACAGGGTGGCTGAAGTCCCCCATGAGGACCAGGGCTTGTAAACATGAGGTAGTTCCTGTGTGCCTACAGATGACTTATGTCCCCTGTCCCTGCCATTTAATCCTGGCCCATCATCCATGCCCAGGCAGAACTCCACGCACTCCGAACTTGTCATTGACATAGAAGGCAACACGTCCTCCTCATTTCCCCTGCCTGTCTCTTTTCAAAGAGGAAGATATAAAATATAGACAATTATTATTGGTTTTGGTCTTTTAAAATGTGTCCACTATTATGAAGCCACAATATTGCTTCAAATACTTTCAAACAGTTTCTGTAGGGAGGGACGATGTATTTTATTAGACCAATTATGCATAGCTGTAAAGATAGTAAGTTATTATCATGGTTTAAACCCAGCTGGCAGCTCAGCCCCACACAGCTGCTCACTCATCTACCCCTGGTGGGATAAGGGACAGAATTAGAAGGATAAAAGTGAGAAAACTCACGGCTTGAGATAAAGAGAGCTTAATAGGCAAAGCAAAACCCACACACGCACGCAAAGTGAAACAAGGAAATAATTCACTCCTTCCCATGGACAGGCAGGTGTTCAGTCATCTCCAGGAAAGCCAGGCTTCACCATGCATATGAGTGACCTAAGAATACAAACGCCATCTCTCTGAACCTCCCTCTTTTCCTTCTTCTTCATCTTCCCTCAACTTTATATGCTGAGCATGATGTCATAAGGTATACAATATCCCTTTGGTCAGCTGGGGTCAGCTGTCCCAGCTGCATCCCCTTCTTAGCTTCTTGTGCATCCCAGCCCACTTGCTGCTGGGGTGGGGTGAGAAGCAGAAAAGGCCTTGGCTCTGCATAAACACTGCTCAGCAAAGAAAATACTCCGAGTTATCAACACAGTTTTCAGGACAAGTCCAAAACCTAGCACCATACTAGCTACTGTGAAGAAAATTAACTCCATCCCAGATAAAAACAGCACAGATGTTTTATAACATGTTACAAGTACCCTAAATCTGAGTGAATAAAAGTGCACATATGAAAACACAAGTCTTTCTTTCATTAGGCAAAGTGTAACAGGATTATCAAAATTCAGCCATGACTGGGAGAAAAAAACAAAACAGAAGGTGAGCCACTGGGAGGAGTGCTTTGGAATCTTAAAATGCTTCATTTAAAATCTGGTCAGGGCATCCTTTGGGCTTCCTATCTAATTCAGTGCAGCCAGCCTTTAATTGTCTCTCTCTTTCTGGGTTTTTCGGCCCTTTCCCAGATCCCTCCCCTTCACACCATCCGCTGACTTCCAGGTTTGGACTAACAGGAATTGATCTTTCATACATCCTGAGCACTCCAAGTCCTAATGAAACTAAAATAATTGGGGATGGTCCTACTGTCGCACCCCAGCACTATATGCTGTGCAACAAGGCTGGAGAAGGCAGCCTGTCTCTGGAGAGGACTGGGAACTGTTAATGTCAGCCAGAGATTGCTGAGAGCAGGTCACATCTGCCACGGATGCCAGAACAGAGAAATGTCAGACATTTCCCACGGGGTAACATTTCTTCATTTCCCATGAAGCGGGTTTTTCAGCTCCCTCCCTGCTCGCAACCTGGGTGCTTGTAAGCCTCACTGCTGGAGATCTCTGTAGGTTATATGCATGGAGTCCTGGTACCTAAAGCAACGTCTGGCTTTCACTGCTGCACCATGAGCCTGACCAAGGTGTAAGCCTTGAGCGTTGCGTTCTGTTGAGCTATGCCTACTTTATGTATGGCCAAGATTGCCACTCTTTTACTTCAATTTTTTTTAACTTTTTGATATCCATTTATCACTGAAATAAAAAGAAAAGGAAAAGAGTTAATTTGAAAGGAAGAAAACCTTAGGTACAGAAAATACTTTGAACAAAAACTGAGAAGAGGGAACTAGAGGAGTAATGATTTTAAACTGAAAGAGGGTAGGTTTAGACTGTATTTAAGAAAGATTTTTACAGTGAGGGTGGTTGAACACTGGCACAGCTTGCCCAGCGAAGTGGGAAGTGCCCCGCCCCTGGAAAGACTCAAGGTCAGGTCGGATGGGGCTCTGAGCAACTGATTTAATTGAGGATGTCCCTGCTCATTGCAGGAGCATGGACTAGATGACCTTCAAACGTGCTTTCCAACCCAAACCATTCCATGATTCTATGGTTCTATGAAGGTTGTGGTGATCAAGAGCTCCCTCCTGTGTGTTAAGAAAGAGCAGCAGTCTGTGTCTCTGCAGGTCTCGCCTCGGGCCCGTAAGCAAAAACTTTTTCCAATATTCGCAATCATGTTGAGTCCCCTACCTTGTCTGAAAAGAAAGAAAGCAAGAAACAAACAAACAAACAAAAACCCACCGTGGAATGGACATTTTGAAACAAATTCTAATCCATTTGACCTTCTTACAAACAAATATATTTTTCAAAATCCAAGGACTGTGTTTATACGAATGCAGGTTCACAAACTGTTCCTGTCAGTAAGACTCAGGACTCTGCAAGAGTGCATGTGGGGTATTTCAGATGGTAACAAGGGTCACAACTTTCCCAACAATCTCCCTTCTTCCAACTCCTTGCACTCCAACAGGAGCAGCCTGTTCCTCTGCGAAGCTGTACCAGTGGAAATACAGTAAATGCTTAATTTTGGGTGCACCTAAACTTGGTTTTCATCTAAAACTTTTAGTTGAATGTGTTATTTTCTTGGTGTATTCTTTCTGAAGGTGCTTGGGCTTTTATGTAATCAACTACTACGAGCATAGACAGTAGTGCACTGACTTTTTAGACTCAAACAAGCTCATTTCTTGTTCACTGCAGTTTTTAAAACATGAGAACAGAGGTTAGAAAATGCACTGAACCTTGAAAAAAAGGATAAATTCAGGCAGCTTTAAGGTCTGGTGATTTTTTCCTCCACAGCATGACTTTGCACAAATCACACTGAAACTGTGTGATGAAAATGTGTTAGTATACTTGACTGCCCTTCAAGTGTTTTTTGCAGGTGTCAGCATTATTCAAGGCTGCTTTTCAAAGTACGAAGGACAGTGAAAAGAAAGATTAATTTGTATTTTAGCCTGTCCGATTTATTTTAGTAATTTTAGCCTATCCAAAATTAAGCACTATACTGGGAAGAGGAATTAATATCTTGATATCAAGGTCTATTATTTATATAAAATCTGCCAAAGCAAGACCACAGAAAAGGCTTTTAAAGCTGAGGTACTTATAACGGGGAAACTTTACCATTTTAGGTAGTCTGAGTAGCAAGATAAAGCGTACTGTGGAATGCGCTTTAAATGAGAACTAAACTAAAATTATAAAGTGGATTTTCTTTAACTGTCACACACAATTAGATTTCTGGAAATATACTAAAGGACTGTAAAGGTGAAGAACAGGTTTTTTTCTGATTTACTATTTAAAAAACAGGAAATATTATTTCAGTCATAAGACCTTATTTTATAAGTCTGCAATTGCATCCATATCTACAACCTCTAACATGGGTAAAAGGTCTCTACCTCAGGAGAAAAGATTAGAAACTTGATTCAGCTATGAAGCAGAGAAGAAACACAAACACCTGGATATCCTGTATTTTGCAGATCTCTTTGGTATTTCTGCAGTGGCTTCCACATGTTTTTGAAGGAATGAGAACTGCTTGTACAACTACAGTTCACTAGCAGTCTTCAGGAGAGCATGTTTTAACTGTCTGCACAAGAAACACGTGTCATTTGACAATTTTAATTTTCCACAGACAGAAAGTGGCAACATACACTTACAAATCAAACCAATGTAAAAATAAAATGAGTCCTTGTTTTTTTTCTAGTCTTTGACTTTGCACGTAAGGTAAAAAGGATCATTAAAAAAGTAATGTATCTATGCATACATGTATGGGGAAAGTTGTAATACTGACTTCTGTTTGCAAATATTCTGTCATAATAGAGAAAAAAATCATAAAGATTTTTCTCAGGCAAGAACTATGCTGAGAGCACCTCAAACCAAGTCTCCCCCTGCTTAAACAGATTGTCTAGTAGAAAAGGAAAATTCTTCCTATGACTCCCTCTAAAATATATTTCTTGAACTTATTATATTTATTTATTTCAGTTTCAAGCTGCAAAAGAATTACTGAAATTCATAAGCAGTTCATATTGCTAGTAGCCAGTTCTCAGTTACTATCATGATTGCTGCACATATAAAACAATTAGTCCTTAACAAATCCACAATATAGCGGAGTCGATGCTATGCAGTTAGTGCTGACATCTCTGCTTGTTGGTGGTCCTTAGTCACCAGGGTTAAGGGGACCAGGCTTGAGAGCTTCCTGTGAGCAGTTTGCCTTCTTAACTCAGTTAATGTTTTATACTCTCTGACCCCAGTTCAAAAACAAAAGGATGTAATCTCATCTGTTCTTGCTGATTTATTTTGGGGATTGGGATATCTTCTGGGTTTTTGCTTATTCTGCAGGTGTCAACAGACTTCTTTCTTGCCTGCTCTGTATCTTTAGCCTTCTGTTTTCTTGTTTGATTATTTGGTGATAGGTTTCCAATTGTCATTTCTTAGGTAAGCCTCATTTTGCCCATTTAGTGAAACTTTAAGAAAACAACTGGAAAGAATGAACTAGGAAACTGTAAGCTGTACATGATCACTACAGTTGCTGTGAAAAATCACAGAGCAAGTCCTCCTGAAATGTATTTCTTGCCACATGAAGGAGAAGGTGATTAGGGGATACAGTCCTTACAAGCCTGTAGTCACTGATTTAAGTCAAATGACTGGAGCTGCATCGTACGGCCCAGATATATAACCTGCTTTTGAGCTGTCTCAGCTATCAGCCAACACTTAAATGCCATCTAAAATAAAACAGTGTGTTTAAACGAACACAGCAAATATCTGAGGACTAATTGTAGATGGATAATGTCTGCCTCAGCTGTAGGGTGGGTACTTGGTAAAGCATCTGCTATCTCACTTTAATCCACACCTGCAAATCTATCAGAGCCTCCAACATTTGAATTTTGGGTACCTCTGTCCTGTGAAATCCACAGTCCTCAAACTGATGCCCAGGTTTCTTACAAGGGTAAGGATGAAAATCACACATTTCACAAGCTAGCACACAACTTCTCTCTTCAAGGCTAGAGGATTATGCAGCAGCACTCCAGTGCAGTGCCTCTTTTGGCAATAGGTACTTCGTGCAGGTTCAGCCCTCTTTCCAGAAGAGCAAAATGGGTGACCAAACCCACTGCATTACAAGCTCATGCTCCTACCTGGGAGGTTTGAGCTGAGTTTTCCTTTTCCTACTCTGCCTGATTTGCCACAGAACTTAATATAATAAGAATAGAGGACATCTTTCATTTCTTTTTTTGAATTTGTAAAAATAACTGAGAAAGGCCGAGAGAGTTGGGGCTGTTCAGCCTGGAGAAGGGAAGGTTGCGTGGAGACATCATGGCAACCTTGCAGTATCTGCAGGGGCCTGCAGGGAAGCTGGAGAGGGACTCGTGATCAGGAACTGCACTGACAGGACAAGGAGTAATGGGTACAAACTGAAAGAGGGAAAACCTAGATTAGACATGAGGAAAAACTTCTTTACAGTGAGGGTGGCGAGACACTACAACAAGTTGCCCAGCGAGGTTGGGGATACCTCAAACCTGGAATTGTTCTACGCCAGGTTAGATGGGGCCCTGAGCAACCCGGTCTAGTGGGAAGTGTCCCTGCCCATGGCAGATGGGTTGGGACTCACTAATCCTTAAGGTCCCTTCCAACCCTTAACTCTCTCTGACTCCCAGAATGCATTTACTGGAATAGAACTTGAAGGCCGACACTCCTGCAGTCAGAGTGAGCACTTTGATCAATGTTTTATATATCTGTTTATTCATTCATCTCTTACTCATTCTCTGCAATGAACATTTAAGGACCTGGGAAGCAGAACTCTCCAGATTGCTCCCTGTGTGTCCTGCTTCTCGGAGGCCGCTTTTAGCGTGCGCTCGGCCACAGCAGTCCGCCATTTCCAGCTTCAGGGCCTAGCGCCTAGTCGGACCCGCCGACACGGAACTGCGAGCAACGGCGCAGAGCGAGCACACAGCCCCAAGCCGCGACACGACGGGCGAAAGGCGGGGCCATGCCCGCCGGAGCCCGCCCCTTCCCCGCCGGACACACGTCTCGAAAGCGCTCCGGGAAGGCGCTGCCGCCGCGCGGGCGCTTCCGGGTGCCGCTGCTCGTCCCGTCGGCCACGCCGCGTCCCGCCAGCAGTGCCTCAGCCCCGCAGCCCCAGCCGCCCCGAGCCGCTCCGCGCTCTCCTCGCCCTCCTCGCCTCTCTCCGCGCCGGGCGATGCCGCCGCGGAGCTCCCGGGGGCCGCTGCTGCCCTTGCTGCTGGTGTGGGCGCTGGCGGCCTGCGCGGCGCGGGCCTCCGAGATCACGTTCGAGCTGCCCGACAACGCCAAGCAGTGCTTCTACGAGGAGATCGCCCAGGGCACCAAGTGCACCCTCGAGTTCCAGGTACCCGGGCGGGGGGAGCCGCCCCGGGCGTGGCGCCGCCCTGGCCGGGCTGGGCCGCGGCCCCGAGCCCAGGCCGCTGCCGGGGAGCTCTCACTCACCTCCCTTTCTTTAGGGAGTATTTGGGGGCAGCGCTCGGCACCGGAGCAGCGGCTGGATCCAGTGAGGGGTTTTCAGCTCGACTAAGGAAAACTCTGCGGGAGCGGCTGGGAGGCTTCTGTGTAGTGCAGGGCTGAGTGGGACACAGAGCTGGCCCTGCAGACTGGCAGTGTCTGTGCCCTGGTCGCTGCCGTGTAGTGCCCCACCTGAACAGCGCAGAGAATACCTAAAGCACACCTGACCAACAAGGTGCCGCAGACGTAATTTCCTTGTGGTTTGTGAAGCATCGCCAGAATGAGCACAGTACATCTTAAGAGCTAATGCTTCGTATTCCAGAGTACAATTCAGATTTGAGTTACATACTAAACAGTGAAAGGGTGATAGGACAAGGATGCCGTACAGCATCACTGTTTTGGTGCCTCTGAGTGTATCAGCAGAGTTGGAACCTTTCAGTCTGTCACTTCAGTAGATGAAGTCACTGGCAGTAGAGCAGAAGCGTGACACAAAAGTCATCCCCCATGACGGAAATCACAGATACCTTTGGGGGCTTTTGGAAGGACTATGTGATTTTTATGGGCTGACTTTTCTTGCTGAAGTCCTGTGCTTTCTAGTTTCTCGGTTGCTGTCCCATCAAAGTATAAAGTCTTTTCTGTGTAGTACTTTCCTCTGCAGTTTTGAAGAGGGTATCACTGGACAGATAAGCCTGCTGTTGCCACTTTTATTGGTGACCAGAACAGGGTTAACACCGCTAAAAGAGAAGTCTGGATTTGACCAGCCACTGGCAGGCTGAAGTGCTGTGTGAATGTTCTTTGGCAGTATGTCTCAAGGGCTGACAGGAGGCACAAGCAAGTTCCGTGGCAAGGAATCCTAGGGGAGCTTTAAAGCTCTGGCCAGTCTTTACCACTTCTATGTAAACTGACATTTTCAGGGTGCCTGTGCAACTGAATGCAAGTGACTTCCATGTAATTGGTAAAAAGCACAACCTTATCAAATTGTAGATTGTATTTCAAAAATGAAGAGCTGTGTTACTGGTTGCCAATTGGATACTTTTAAAACTTTGCCTTTGTGGAGGAGCTGCTGTTCCAGTCTGCTGTTATTTCAGTTGTACCACTAACGTCATCGTTTTAATAACCTGGTACTTCAGTAAATTGATGAGCATTTAAACAATGCCATGTGGACTGAAGTGCAGACACATATACTAAAATATCTCAGTGATTTCTGCACGCATATGAAATAAGTCTCTTCCTCCTTTTACTTTTATCTAAAAAGTAAAAAGTTTGCAGCAAGGATAAAGTGTAAGACTGCTAGGTAAGAGTCATCAGAATACCACCTTGTGAACACCTAAACTCCCGATCAGTCTTTCTGTAGAATCCAGGTTATAATACACTGTAGACCAACAGTAATCAAAGCCTCAGAACCCCCCTTGGGACAATAGTGAAGTTTTGAGTCAGTTGCAGGCATTATCTGGATGTGCTGTTTTTTGGAAGAACTCCTGTGTCTAACTGTGCAGGAGGGAGGCGACAGGTCTCCCAGAGCATTGCTCTGTTAGAAGCAGATGGGAAAACTGGACAGATTGAAATTCCTGTTCTGCTGGTCAAACACCATTCCTGCAGCCTAACCCAGCTGATACAGTAGGGCAGTTACACTTTTCTGGTCACACAGGAAGGAAGTTCCTTGCTGCATGTTCGCAGTCTCAGCTGGATGAATCAATTCCACGAAGGACTTGTGTATACAGCAAATGTCAGACTCATTGCAGTCATGTCTTTGCTGTCCCATTGAGTTTCATCTACTGTAGTCTTTGCTGTTGTACAGTTATTAATAACGAAGTAACTGAAAGTGCTCTCCTAAAGGATTTGAAAATACAGTTGACATTGCATATGCTGAACCTAAAGCATTTTAAATCATCTTCTGTGTGTTGTCCATGGGAAAATAATTTTGCAGACTTGCTTTGAAAGATTCTCATTCAAATGAATGCATTATATTTTAAAACACTTGTCAAAGCAAAAAGCTCTGCAGTTCCACCTGACAGATCATACTTCTTAGAATGAATATATAGATGTCCATTTTTTTAAAGAGACAATTTCTTGGTTTTTGTTTCCAGGTGATCACTGGAGGTCATTATGATGTTGACTGTCGGTTGGAAGATCCTGATGGTGTTGTACTGTACAAAGAGATGAAGAAACAATATGATAGTTTCACATTTACTGCATCCAGAAATGGAACATACAAGTTCTGCTTCAGCAATGAGTTCTCTACTTTCACACACAAAACTGTGTACTTTGATTTCCAAGTTGGAGAAGATCCACCACTGTTTCCTAGTGAGAACAGAGTAACTGCACTTACCCAGGTAAAACGCTGTTGTGTTTGACAAAAGTTGTTAGGTGAAGGCAATTTTTTCTTCAAGTTCAGCTGCATTAGTTATGTATGTCACTTTTGAAAATAAATGAATTGAAGCTTTTAAAATACTCTACATGACTACAAATAGGCTTTCTTTGTAACAATGAGATTTGAAGAACACAAAACGGAGCTGAGAAGCAATCGTCAAATGTTTAAGAGGAAATTAGGACAGAAACATAAGGCCACTATTGTTTGGGGTTTTATTGTTTGGGTAGTTTCTGGGGGGTTTTTTGATTGTTTTCTCTTTGGTTGGTGGGGTTTTTCTGAAGTTTCTAAGGAAACTTCCTTTTAATTCCACAGCAGTATGCCTCTTGATGTGTGGAATTCACAAACTAAATATTGGTGGAATAGGGTTTAAAAAAATTTCCAGGCTCTGGAGAAACTCTGGGGATTGTTTCTATATTTAAAACAGGAGAGTCTTTTTTTAGGAGGACTCATTTAACTACTATTTTTAAAATGGAGAAGGAAATTCTAGCAAAATAAATGAATAATGTCAGCTGTATTCATCTGGCTTCTAGATACTTGATCTTTATAATAGTCTACAAAGTGTCGGAGCATCACTGTTGCTATATTTTCAGGATTTTACAGTTTTGTACCACCTCTACTCAATCTATATACATTAAAACTTCCTTTGGAATGTTTAATGAATTCCTGCACTGCTTTATTTTGTGTTCAGATTCTTGATACTGTTTCTCTTAATTTCTTTTCCTTGCTTCTTTGGTAAGGAGGTTCTTTTTGCAGCTCTGGTCAGGCTTGTGGCATGACCAAATTTGGGCAGCCTTTCATGGGAATAGTTAAAGGTAAATCCCTAAAACCAGAATGACCTTGCGTTTAAATCCATTGTGCAGATCAGGTTGTTTCTACAATTTACCAATAGCAAAACTTGGTTTGGGAAAATCTTTCTGAACTTTGTTGAGAAGATTACCTTAGACTTGTTCAGACATGCGTCTTGAAAGTCATCAACTTGAAAATATGGTTAGACACAAATATAAGTGACTGAGAGCGGCCCTATAAGAGTGTTAGACGTTTACTTTTATGATAATTTGTGCTCTTTGATCTTCAGGAAATACTCATGTTAAGCCATTAAAGAGAAATCTAAAATTGTGAGTAGAAAATAAGTCTATTGAAGATATATTTACTAATCTCTTGGTGGTCAAAACACAGTGAGGAGTACTTTTACTTACAGAAGATAAACTGAAAGTGCAAGAAGTTTATATAAGAAATTATCTAGGGCTTGGAAAACCAATAATGCTTTTTTAAAATGAAAAATTACAATGAAATTGGGCAAATTTCTAAGTATTTTTATATGAGTATGGTATTGAGCGTTCAGGAGCACTGAAGGATAACAATTGTCCCTTCTCTAACCACTTTTTGTATACATGACTAAGAGAATGGTCTCTTGACAACAGAACAGACATTGTACAACTTGAGTGAGAATGAAGCAATGAAGAATGTCATATTTGTAAAACAGAAGCATTTAATATATGCTGTGTGCATCTTAGTATTATAAGCAACTGCTTGTTTTCCTGTGGAATTAACAGCTGGAGGATCACTGACATTTCAGAAATGTTTCTGATGTTCATTTTGAATCCAAGTATGAATTTAGAATTTTTTCATTAAATCTCAGAGCTCATTACTTTTTATTAGATCTGTGGTTTTATCTGCTTCTGTATTTAACAGCACCACATTTTTGTGTGTAAAGTTTGATCAGTATAAGTTAAATTTTACTGTATTTACACTATTTCAGTCTGACATTTGTCTGAGTTAATTCGTAGCTTGCAAAGTTACGTGACTCCTCATTTTAAACACTAACGTACAAAACCACTAGAAGGGTTCTTAATTCCGTGTTGTGTATTTGTTTGTTTCTGCAGATGGAGTCTGCGTGTGTTTCAATTCATGAAGCTTTGAAGTCTGTCATCGATTATCAGACTCACTTTCGCTTGAGGGAAGCGCAGGGCCGCAGCAGAGCAGAGGATTTAAACACAAGGGTGGCCTACTGGTCAATAGGGGAAGCAATCATCCTTCTTGTTGTTAGTATCGGGCAGGTGTTTCTCCTTAAAAGCTTCTTCTCGGATAAAAGAACCACGGCGACGCGCGTTGGATCGTAACCAGTGGCGGTAATGCTTCAGGTTTGTTCGCACTAAGATTAGCTGTTCTCTAACTAACTGTAGGTACAGAGGTCTGAATATATGCAACATTCAAATGTGTGTACTCCTCATCTCTTAAAAATCACAAAACAGGCCCAAAATGTTATGAAAGGGACACATAATTTGAAATATTTTTAAGGATCCTTTGGAACTTAAGTGTTTCAATTCCTATATTAAAATATCTGTCAGTGTCTAGCCTCTCTTTATTTCTACTGATACTAATCCAATCCAAGTATGAGTTTTACCAGTACGATTAGTCATCTGCAGTGTAACACTTTAAAGTAACCCAGCAGTCTAGTGTCTGATATGAGAGATGATATATATGGTAATCTCATTTGATTTTAATTTTCAGGCTGAATATCTTGGATTATAAAAACGAAAATGTAGTGCACGGATTTGATTTTGATGTTTTAAAAAAATGCAATCATACCCCTTGATTATTTGTAAAATTTTTGAAAGCTTGGCACTACATTGTGGTTCACTTTTTTCATCAGCCTGGAAAGTCTTCATCTTCAGAATTTGGTGAATTTTATACTTCATTATGATTGCTTAAACATACATTCTTCTGTATTAAAATAAATACATTTTCTCTTTTGCTATGTTTGTTTTACTGAAGAAATTGTAAGCTGAGACTACTCAGGAAATCCACTTCTGCATACAAAAAAAATCCAAACTTCCAAGTTCATGTAAAAAACATGCAGTAGAATAGGGAGTCTTGTAACTTTGTCATTGAAACTCTGCAGTACTCATATATGCTGCTGCTGCCTTTTGGATTTAAGACCAGAAGTAGCTTGGTTTGTTTAGCAGCACAGCACCAGCACTGGATGAGGTTATATTATGTGTTAGGCACGTACAAAGCTTTTTACTAAATTGTTTTCCTAATAAGAGGGCAATTTGATATTGATACTATTGCACAAGTGCTGTAAATATTCCTCTGTGTGGTGCACTGAGACAGGAGGGCCTTGTGCATCTAATTGCCACTCTGTTTTGTTAGTGGTCAGGAAATGTTTTAAATATTTCAGGTTATGTTTTTGGTAGAGTTATTAGAGTTGCATTGTTTTCACTGCTCATGTCTTCAGTAGCTTACGTACTGTAAAGTTCTGTTTTATTTGGTTGTGGAAGGTAGTAAATGTATGTACATGCCCATAGCTTGAATTGAGCTGGTCGTAGTTAGGCTAAACTCCTTCAAATGGCTCTGGAAGAAAAAGTAGGCTTTTCTTAAATGCACACAAAACTAAAGTGAAAAATTTGTCATATATTACTAGCTAAATCAAAAGATGCTTCTTATACAAGTTCTCGGCAAGCAGAGAAAGAGTGCTACACCCTTATTAATTGCTTATATTATTTCTAGTAAAAATTTGAAATTACATGTTCAGGTGACACTTGAGCAGTCTGAAGAATTGATCTAAGATGACTTGATTTTAAAATCATGTCATGGCTGAAAAAAATAAGTGTCCCTACTCTGTTGTGGACTGAATGACTGCTCTTTTGGAAACTGAAGGAAAACATCAGACAGCTCAAAGATTATTTAGAAAGTCATGTAAAAGTAAATGTAGAATTCAGGATGTAAAGTTTTGCTGTCCTGTACTGAATTTTGAATACTGCAGTCTCGTTTTGGGATGCAGGCTCCCCAGAAAGAGACCCACTAATACTAGAAAACAAAAGAGGCTGCTTTTGTCTGGCAATACAAATCTGTGCCTGCACACAACATTCTTGATTGTACCTCTATGCTTTCTTCTTGTGTTTCAGCAGCTGACGTCTAGTACTTTATGTGCTGCATTGCACACAATAATGAAGCAAGTGGTACACTTTGGGTTCAAGTGTCAAAACATGATTTAGTTTTGCTAGTGTTCACTATTTCTGGAGTTTGAATATTAGTTATGTAGCTTTAATCACAACAAAGGCATTTGTTTTAAGGCTTGAATTGTGTTGGGTTTTTTTTCCACTGAGTTCTTCTGTGTGCTGACAAAATTGGTAAATAGTGCTATAAAACTGATGATGATCAGCTATCGCATACATGTCTCTTTATTCTTTCATAATGTTTGAATGTGTGAAGTGGACTGTTCAATATTAGTCCCACTGCAGAGGTTTAGCGGACTTGACTTTTCCATTGAAGTTAGGTGTCTGAACCAATGCTCTGGCATCCTGCTGCATAATATGCAGCAACAGCTTAAAAATGCCTTTATTTTTGTGTTGTTAAAAACATGGCACAAATACACGTTTAAACGTAGCTGTATATAGTTTTTAAAATAACTGACTGAATAGGATATAATAAAACACATGCTAACACGCAGTGGGTGAAGAAGTGCATTGTGACCTTTGGTTAAAGCTGCACCTTTTTAGTATATGAACAGTTTGGTTAATGGTGTGATACACAAGAAAACACCCTGCGTTAAAGGGGATATAACTGTGTTTTTAATAGCTAAATGCTCTGGGTTTCAGCTATGCGTTGGATGTTTTATGTTTACAAGACTTCTTTTTGTGTCCTGAAATGTCGGTTCTTTAGTTTGAGGGCATGGGGGAAAAAATTTAGTTTGAATAAGACAAAAAGCAGACCCTGTGAATATTGTATGGGAAAATAAAAAATTAATATATGAATGTGGTCTGATTGTTTTGTTTGCATATGGTATTGGGGAACATTATTCTTCAAAAAAGCTTTGCATCATAATTTGAGTAGTCAACTTACGTTCTAACATACTACAGTTAATCTACCCCCTGACACTTGATCATTACTTCTATTGCTGTACACCACAAAGTGTACAGGTTCACTGCTGTAATCAGCTGTACTTAGCAAGGCAGTGTGGTTACTGCCTCTTTGCTCTGCACATCACTAATGCAGGCAGTCATATTCATAAATCTCTTCATGATGGAGCAGAATTCAAAGTATTTAACTGCAGATGCCAGGAATTATTCGGGATCTACTGCATCCTTTCACATTCATTCTGTAGATACGAAGTTATGGGGGGAGCTGGAAAGGTGCCTTCAATTAGTGTTGTCCAATTATGAGTTACAAACTTCAAATAAGCAGTAACTAATTGTGTGATTTGAGGTACTTTATATTGCATTGCTCAGGTTTAAAGAACAGGTATGGTAGGCATCATTGTTTTGTGTGGACACCTTCCAAAATTACTCTTCTTGCTAAGTCAGTTGCTGTATATTCAAAAAAATTCAAGACTATTTATACAGGAGTTGGATTAAGAAAAGCTTTTGTCTAGAAGCATGGGTAAGTTCTCTGTCAGTGATGTGTTGCTGTTATGGTCAAGTAGTTGTCTGGGGCTTTTTCAGGTGCACGGCACCCAGGATTTAAAGTAACTTAAGTTGTGGTGTGAAGTGCTTTTCTGCTGAAAGCTGGTAATCCTACCAAAAAAAAAAAAAAAAAAGACAAACTGAATAAATGAGTCAGTGGATCAAGTGACATGCATCATGATGATGAAGGCTTTTATCAAGGAGGGGGTAGAAATGTGCTCTGGACCACCACAAATTTAAACAATTCCCAGACTGCCAGGCTACCAGAGGACACAAGTACAGCAGCAATACCACAACCACCTCCTTCAGGGGCGAGATGAAACCAAGAGTTTAACACAGGCCCTAAATGAGATGGATGCAGTCTTTCTCTCACATTCTTCCCCTTGACTTGCAGAATCAAGTTCCAGAAAAGCAAGGTTATGCTCTGTGCATACTGAGGGTGCTACCAATTTAGATCGAGTTAAGTGTTGTGAGACATAAGGGGAAGTAGTGACTCAGCTTAGCTTAGTAAAAACTCTGACAGTAGCAGCTCTCAAAAGGTTCATTATGTGTATTAAAAAGTCCATGTTGCACTCCACAGGGCAAGATGTTATGTAATCATAAGGTGGCTTCTAAGCAGATTGATTTGACTCACTCATACCTTCTCCCCCACCTGCTGACAAGAACCAATATACACGTGCAAGTGGCCTGGCCAGCATCTATTGTGTGCAACACACTTTTAAGCAAATGGACGGCCTTGTGTGTCCATATTTTATGTTTCTTGTTACAGGCTGTTTTGCTGGTGAACTAACAGGAAAGGGAGTGGTGACATGAGTTATGCTGTAGTTTTCTTGCCAGCCTCCTGTTTTCAGGATGGAAAGTCCTCAAATGAGTCATCTGAACTGTGGTTTTACCAGAGTGCAGAAACTAATCCTGAGAGGAATACCACGTTCCTTAATTTCACTGCTGATCATTGTGTGTTTGGTTATCAGTAGAGGCCATTGAACAGAACTGCCTCCTTTTTGTGATTTGAGTCTCACTCTGAGATACTGTCCAGCTCAGAATATAGCACAGGAGAGACAATACAGCAGGATGCCATCCCTTCAATAGCCTGCATTGTTCAGGTGCACATTCCATAGCTGAATGTATTTTTTGCTGTGTTTCCCTGAGAAGGATGCAGTGACCTCCTGCAGACAATATGTGACAGCACGTGGTCCTTTACCAGCTACATCTTTGAGAGGCCTCCGCTTGATGGGGTATTCCTGGCTTAAGCAAGAACCTTTTTGTTAGGGACGGTTTCTATGCATATCTTGGACATTCTTTCCTACATTTATGTACAGGGATTTTCCTAGCACCAAGGACAGCAGATTTGTTCAGAGCTTACTGTAAATGAATATAAATTACCAAAAAGAAAGTATATGAAGAACCAAAGAGAAGCATTTTCTTCCTGGAAGAAATCAAACATGAAAAAGGGGTTGGGAAGGTTAACATTGATACGAGTTGAGCTTTCATGGCACAGCACTGTCTTTTGCTCTCATGTTTGGAGAACACAATACCACTAGGTGTCAAGAAAGTAACTCAACAGGGACAGAAAGACGGAGTAAAAGAGGCAGAAGAGAGGGGAAAGAAGGAGGAGGAGTTAGGGAGTAAGAAAGGACAGAAAGAAGGGAGAACAGATGGGACAAAGCAGAGAAAGGAGCCCATTTCTGGGCTCTGTGCTGGGTTTGTGAGGCTTGAGGAGTGCCCAGCTTGCTCCCTATGGACAATAGGTGCTCCCTCTCCTGGGATGCTGGTAGCCTTTGGTGGCTGCTGCCCCCCGTACAGGTTCACAGCACAATCTGCAAACAGCAGCTGAAAATCACAGCATCTTGATGCGTATTGGCACACATGTAGTGAGGAATTCAATGAAAATTGCCCTGGGGGAACTTAGAAGAAAGATATGTCAAATGGTGGGCGAAAGATGGAAGAACAGGTGGCTGCTACAGGGAGGGAATGTGAAGGATAGAGAATGGTAACAACCAGGAGCTGCTGTCACCTATGAAATACTCTGCCTTGCCTAAAACCAGCCTTTAATCCACTGATACAAACCCACAGTGACTGCATTTCTGTGTCACAGACTGTCCTGAGCTACTGACTTAAGGTGGTCAGCTGCCCACCAATTCTGCACGTACCTTTCACTCACAGAGATGCCTAAGACATTAAAGACCTCACTTATTACCACACCATACTTGCTCTTCTCTGGAACAAAAGCCGCCAGAATCCAAAAATTCACAGAGCAGAAAATGAGTCCGTATTTCATGACTTGCACAAATCCCTAGGCCAAACCCCTAGTGAGTTACACCTCATTAAGTGGAATTGTGCAGCAAATGGAATTTTCACCCTCTTGCAAGTCTCACCTTAGAAAGAAATTGCTTGAATTTCAAAATGCAATTAAGATCTTCAAAAAACATTGGAAAATAATGCTTTTAGGAAAAATACGTGGCATTTGTCAGTCTAAATATTGCAGTTTAATTTCAGTTATAGACTGTCAGGATCTACAACACATTGGAACAGAGCATATGACAGGATGTCTAAAACATTTCTTTCCTCCAGGTTACTATACTTTCCTGCAAGAATATTCAAAACCAAAAACTTCCCCTTACTTATACCCCAAAACCCCAAGAGGTGAAAGTTGAGCCTCCTGGCAGCCAAGAGTCCTGCACCCAGTGCAGTCAACAGCAGAGGAAAACACTTGTGGGTGTCCTGGGAATCTGTATCACTCTGTAGGATTGGGCTCAGGACATCTGTTTCCTTTCCATAATATTTTCTCATGACTTTGTGTGGAAGCAGGACTGCTATAAAGTAGGATTGCTTCTGAGCACTTCACTGGAAGCAGTGATTTTACTGATGCACTTTCTTGAAGTACACTGAATGCACAGCAATAAAAATACAGGATGAATGGCACGTGTCTGCAAGTGTAAATCAATACGCTCCATGAATGCCAAGACAAAAACGTTGCTGCCTACCTTCAGCTCATTTCTGTAGGACTGAACTTTCTCACCATAAATCCTGACACTAGCGCATGATAAAACAATCCAATTAAGTACAAAAATTAAATAGAAATATTGAACTTCTGGCAGTCATACAGGTAAAGCTCCATACAGGGAAGGATGACTGATTTAGAGCAGGGAGTGCTAATGGGCTCGTTGGTAACACATCTTCTTTACAAATGCATACAGAAAACCAGTGCCCATGGGTGATAGCAACCAGGTTCTGCATTGGAAGGTATTCAGAAATGACGGTCTTGGGGTGTCTTGCTGTAATATGAGAATTTCCACATCTGAAGTCACTGCAGAAACTACATCTCTGCCTGTCATTTCCATTTACTGGCAGACCAAACACTGCATTGTAGTAAGGAGATCCCTGCTTGGTGAATACAAACTGTGACTTGACACTCTCACTGCCTTTGAACGTTTGGCTAGGGAAAGCTCTGATAGGCTTTTTCATATTCAAAAAGTGATAATGACAAACCCCTTCATCTTTGTCATACCTGTGGTGCATACTGATACAGCCCAAATTCCCAATAAGCTTAGACCTTAGAACTTAGTAGTTCTGAAGTCATAACAAAAGCCCCATGACAGTGGGGCTAGCCTGGTACTTAAGACACCTGGATATGCCTTCTCCTCTTGAGGCCCTAATCCCTCCTCAGGAGATCTATGCATTTCAAGGCACACAAAACCATCCACTTACACTGAACTCCTAGGAATATGGCAAGATAAAAACAGGGATCATTTGGATCACTAAATTGTATCTCTTTCAGATGCATCAACCATGAAATGAGCATTTATGCAGGAAGGGCTCAAAGAACATCCTCCAGCCACTACAGCCTTCAGCACTTAATAGCAAGTAAATGGCCGGTCATTAAAATACAAGCTCACAAGTCTCAATGGAGATTCCCCAGACAGTAGTCCACAGGAAATCCTCTAGCAGATCTGAAACAAAGGTCAGTGATGGAAAATAAAGTGGAAAGAATGAAATTCTGAAAGACCCAGAGCCATCGCACCCCCAGGCTTGCTCACTTAGGTCACTGTGCTGGAAATAGCAGGCCCTACACAGCTCTGCACAACTGATTCACAACTCCATGCTTTCAAACTTTTTGTGGTTATCCTTCAGAGCCCTTCACAATCTTTGCATCACCCAGATGTGGGCACCCAGATGGTGGTACAAGATGGGCAGAAGAAACAGGTGCGTTTGAAGGGGTATTTCCTCTCCACATGGCAAACATTAGCTTCTTTTACATTAATTTGGAGCAAGAAAAGTTCTTTTTTCCCCATTCTGCAGACTAGGCAGTGGATCAGAGGAGGGCAAGTCCTTCTGTCTCAAGTTCCTCATTGAGTTTGTGGAAGTAACTCCAAGGTAGTACCAGAATCGGGCTATGGAGCAAGACTGTCTCAATTCCATCTCAACTTCCAGATTCCAGGACAGCACAGCAACCCTCCTACACAACTTGTGAAACCTAGTAACTCTCAGACTTGTTTTTGTTCATGCTTTCAGGCCACCCAGGACTGCATGGCTGGTATCATGGATTAAATCACTAGGAAGTGGGAGTGAAGGTTCATGGAGGCCAGGGAAGAGGGAGAGGGAGAAGGGAGGTGCAGCAGTTTGCTTCCCAGCACTTTGCTAGTGCCTGCAGGAATGTAGAGCATCTTGGAGGTGGTGGTGATTAATGATGGTTCAAAACCATTGCAGTGTCTAGCTCTAGCCTTGAGCCTTAGTTGTAGAGGTTAAAACACCATCTAAAGGACAGAAGACGGCACTGGACAACCTGTCTGAGGACAGTGCTGCATCCCAGGGATGCCTTAAGGCAGAGCAGGTGGCTGCTCATTAATTCCAGCTCCTCAAAAAACCCATTGATTTGGAAGGTTTATTTTCGGTATGTTTACCTCCCAATTGGGCTGATTTGGCTGATTTGGCTGCCAGGATTTTCCTTCACATCTTCATTGCCAAAAACTGCTTTTGGGTGTGAAAGAAACACCCAGTCTTTGGTCTCTAGCATTATTAATGCAGGATAGCAAGTGGATGCAAGGAGCGATCTACTAATTTTACTGCCAACATTGAGAAACTTGTAAGAACAAAAGCTGTTGCTTGATGGCTCATGGAACAAGGTCTTTGAGATAAAACAATGTGATAGCAAACTCCTGAAGCTGAGTAGCTGGGTACTCTTGGGTACATCTTCACATTTTCTAGACCAATAAATAATACTTCCTGTGCTCTACCAGGCACTCTGAGTAACGACAGGATTCCACAGTTTTTATGTACCTCTGACTTTGAGTTCCATGTGTGTTTCCTTGCTGTTTTCCCTCAGAACAACTGTATACATTGAAGTTGGCTTGGGTGTTTCCAAACTACAGTGCCCTCACTGTAGTTTTGCCTGCCCTGTGACTGGGCTGTAAGACTTCTGCTGTAAGATTATTGCTCTGCATTTAGAACCCAAATGAAGGAAGATGTGTTTCCACATCAGTAGCCTAAAGGAAAGGCCTTTAGTGTCATTCTAGAGAGCAGAGAAGGACAGGGAACAGATCAGTCTGGCAGTTTTGTGTAGAGTCGCTGGGCAGATGGAGAACACAGGTAAGTACAGGCAGTGTCGAGGCTGCAAGGCCAGATCTTTCCCAGACCCAGGCAGAGGTAAAGGACAGGAACTGGGCAGCACTGCTAATCACAAAAAGGGAAAGTGCTGTGGCTGTTCACACCAGGAAAGATGCGGAGTTGAAGGGACAGGACAACAGAAGTTAAATTAGCTGAATTAGCAGAACTACAGAAGGTCAGTCAACAGAAGATGTCCCCAGATGCTGCACTCAGGCACTCGAAAAGGCAGAGAGTCTCCCAAAGGTTGGCATTGCAGGGGTTGGGATTGCTTCTCAAGGGACAGTTTCCTACCAGTGACTGTGGCACAAGAATCTGTTGCTTGTGCAGAGAGGATATTTGTTTTCTCAGTTGGAGAGCTCTCCAACTGGCAGCAGCTGAGAGAAATGCAGAGAACTTTGGGAGAGTTGCAGGGCAGTAGCAGTCCTCTGAAACTTATGCTCTCCTGAGGCTGCCTGAGTTTCCTGCGCAAGAGAGCAAGGATTGCAGTGCACCTTGGAGGAGCAAAGAGCATAAAGAACAGCAAGGAGCAACTGATGCTGTCAGAAAATTCTGATGCTAGACCTGGGTGCCTGTGCTTGGGAAATTAGATGACAGCCAGCTGCTGGGCACAAAGGCAGCACGCTTTGTGTAACATGTAGATGTGAGGCTCCAGGGCCACAGATTGGTATTTTGGTCCATCTTTGTTCCATTGATGCAGGTAAACAGAAGGGGCCAGGTTTTGGCCATCAGACAGGTGGCTAAGGACGAGGACCTTGCATTCTGTGAAACACTGTCAGTTCCATGTATGAAGCCAGGAATACACAGAAATCCAGAGTCTTAGTGCCCAAATGAGATGCAGAGAGCAAGGACTTAGATCCATGAAGCACTAGGAAGCCTTTGGGGACAAGAGGAGTCTGAACAACAGGAGAAGGCTGCACTTTGATCTTAATGAAGTGAGACTTCTGGCCCCAAAAATTCAAAGGCTCCCAGAGGAATATTTAAAGTAGAAGCTGGGGGAAAGCAAACAGGCACAGAAGAGTGTGCAGAGCAGACTGATGTGATGTTAAGAAGTGGATATAGCTAGGGTTCGATGCCCCTTGGGAAATAGCAGAAGGGAAATGAAAATAAAAATTGCAGTAAGGAAGGACAGTAAGTTAGACTGCTAATGCGAGTTCATTTTCACATGCAAAATTAAATGCTGGTGTCAGGGCAAAACTTACAGGTGCTGGCACATCCATACATGGAGCCCGGAGAAAAAAGTCAGGGATGCTGATATGGTCACCTTCAAAGAATAATGGCCATCTCGAGAGCTGAGATATGGAGGATCAACGGGATTCAATGTCACCTTGCTGACAGTTTCATAGCAAGGATGCAGTCAGTGCCCTCTCTTCCCTCTGCAAAGCTCTGGCCAATGCCCTCCTACCTCCCCGAGTGCCAGCAGAATACTCCCCATGTCCACTGAGTGCTCTTCTGCTCCTACAGGAATGCTGCCTGGGAGGAGGACAGGGGCCTTCATGGCCCATTCCCACTGGCACAGCTCCTGTGATGCCAGCAGGTGCCTGTGTCCAGCAGGACAGGAGCAGGTGGAGAAGGGGTGAGTGCCAGTGACCCCAGTGCCCACAGTTCCAGCGAGCACCTCCTTCTCTGAGCAGGGATGAGGGCTTCTTGTGATGCTGAGTGGTAGCCAGTGCCCCCCATGTGCAGCTCTGCCCAGCATTAACTGGCCCCGAGGCAGCACTCCCCATGCCCAGGAGGCCCAGAGGGCTATCTCTGTCCCTGGTGGCCACCGGGCACAGCTGAAGCCAGCTGGGAATGTTGGTGGGATGAAGTTACTGAAATGCTTCAAAAACCTTCCATGCACCCACCTCTGGTGAGTCAATGGACAAATGTGGGAAATTAAAATCTGCACATAAAAGAGTGTGACCAGCAGGACCAGGCAGGGATTGTCCCCCTGTGGTCAGCACTGGTGAGGCCAGACCTTGAGTCTTGTGTCCAGCTGCGGGCCCGTTACCAAAAATCAGCAAAAATAAAAACTCCTTAACACTAATGTAGCATTAAGAAGCAGGCATTCTTTATTCAGGTGGATGCATGAGGGGACATCTCCTCCAAAATCTCATTCATACTGAGCACAGAGAAAGCTCCAGTTTATAAACTATATTTTACAGACATATTGATAGGTTTTCCTAGAAGAAACATAGATATGATAATCTTTTCTCTGAAGTCATTAACATATGTTCCCTCCCCTCTGTGCATGTGTTCTTCTGTCCTGTCTTCTGTCTCTTTGGTGATCCCTGGTGATCAGGGACCCCGAAGTCATACCTGATTGCCTGGTGAACTGGTAAAAGTTGGCACAACTGCGCTGGTTGCTTTCCAATTCTTCTTCCCACAGAGTAAGCATTGCGCAGTTTCATAGGTCAATGGTTTTTGAAGAATAAGCATTGTATTAACCCACCATGTGCAAACAATTCTTCATCTGGCAACAGGCCCGTAACTGCAAGGACTTTGAGGAGTGAGTGCAGAGAAAGGCAACAGAGCTGATGAAAGGTCAGGAGCTCGGGTCCTACGAGGAGCTGCTGAACGAGCAGGCTGTAGCCGGGCGGGGGTTGGTCTCTTTCTCCCAGGTAGCAAGTGACAGGACGAGAGGACACAGTCTCAAGCTGTGCCAGGGGAGGTTTAGGTTGGACATTAAAAGGAATTTCTTCACAGAAAGGCTGCCCACGGAGGTGGTAAAGTCAGTGTCCCTGGAGGTGTGTAAGGAAAGACTGAAGGTGGCACTCAGTGCTGTTTTGGTTGACGTGGTGGGGTTCGTTCACAGGGTGGCCTCGGTGATCTGAGAGATCTTTTCCAACCTGACTGCTTCCGTGATTCTGTAACAGCAGAGCCATTACAGCGCACACTACACAGTCCGCGGTCCTGGCGCGGGGCACATCGGTACCGGCGGCAGCCCCGGCGGCGATGGCCCCCGGCTGGGCCGGCAGGACGAGACGGAAGGGGGGAAAGGGGCTTCTTTCACCTCTTGTCTCTACCTGGAAGCACCACACACAGCGGCTCCCAGCCCACGCCTGCGCCGCCACGGGAGCGCGGGAGACGCGGCGGGGCGGGGCGCGGATCGCTCGGCGCGGCTGCCGGCCCGGCCCTTCCCGTGTGTGGGCGGTGGCGGCGGCGATTGGCCAGGTCCGGTTCCGACATGGCGGCCAGCGCGGTGTCCAACCCGTCCCAGCTCCTGCCGCTCGGTAACGATGGGGGGCTGCGGGGCACCCCGCGGGGCCCGGCCCGGGATCCCTCTCCGGACGGGCGGCGGCGGCTGCGGGCCCCGCGCCGGCGCCTGGCGGGAAGCGTGAGGGCGGGAGCGCCGGGCGTCAGGCGGCGGGGCCCGCGCGCGGACCGGGGGGATATCGGGGGTCTGGGGCGGGCAGAAAAGGGGGCGGAGTAGGGGATAGGGAGTGGGGGTGTTGGGGTCTGGGGCGGGGGGTGAGGTGAGGTGAGGTGGGGTGTGGGGCTGTGGGAGAGTCTGAGGGACGCCGGTGGGGGTGGGTGTAACGATGTCGGGGGGAGGGTGGTTTGTGTGGGAGAATGGAGGGGGAGTGTGTAAGGGTGTGTGGGGTAAAGGTGTTGGGGGGGGTGTGTCTCTATTTCTGTAAAAGGCGCGAGAGACTTGTTTTGTAGAACGTATTCTTTTCTGTGTATCTGCAGAACTTGTGGACAAGTGCATAGGCTCACGCATTCACATTGTGATGAAGAGCGACAAAGAAATTGTTGGGACACTTCTAGGATTTGATGACTTCGTCAGTATCCTTTGATGAAACTTTAAGGCTGTCTGCTCTATGCTTTGACCTAATTAATTTATAGCTCTTGAGAGTTTTGAGTTCACTGAATAGAACCTTTTTATATGGATCAGTTGTATTATTCTGATATTTTCAATTTTCAGGTAAAATCACATCTTGTTATAAAATGAAAATAGTATTAAATACTTTTGTTTTAAAATCCAGGGTGTTATTTTCCTTGAGACTGGATTTTCAGATATGGTATTGGAAGACGTTACAGAATTGTAAGTATTTTTTCTGCCTCTTGTTGCTACTTAATATTTGCTTCACTGAGGCAAAATACTGTGTAAGATCTGCTAGCAAAGTGTTTTTATATTTTTGGAATACTTGCCAGCTGACTAGTTTGACCTTGGACTTAAAACTGTTCAGAAAGTGATCTGTTCAGCACAGCCATGTCATAGAGTAGCTATTGCATGATTTGTGCTTGTATGGGGATCCTGTGTCTTAATTTTGCATGGGTTGTGTGGCAAACTTTCCAGTAGTTCATTTGCTTTTACACTTCCTTAAGACCTAGTCAAAGGTTCAACAAGGTAGCAGACTTAAAGATAAATATTTTTACTTTGTCATGCCACACTGATATGTCGTATTCAAGAAACTGCCAAGCTTTAGAGGGTGAATATACATCTCCATGTACTGAGTAGAAGAGACCATTTTAGATGCTAGTTAGCTTTCTGTACCTAGGTGGTCCATTTATCAAGATCATGCTGCAGTGTGGCTGATTTATTTGTTGGTTCCAATGGTCACCTTAACACAGAGATTTCTGTTGGTTCTGTGGTCAAAACTGGTCCATTGTCCCTGGTTCTGTGTTCTTACTTACTGTTTCTAATGCTTCTTCAGTGAGATCACACCTGAGGGCAGAAGAATCACAAAGCTGGATCAGATTCTGCTAAATGGAAATAACATAACAATGGTAAGTCATCAAAGGCTGCATATGTTGACTTTCTGTACCTGTAAATTGTGATTGTATTCAACTGCTTTAAGCTGTGCTTTCCTGACAGTTCAATTACATCAGGAAGTTTCAAGTAGCATCTGGGGCATCTGTATATATGAATGATACTGGAAACTTGACTTTACTGCCTTACTCAGTATATGTTGCATTTTACAAGGGAACAATTAAAAGAGCCTGGCCCTCATTTTCTTTTGGTGAATGTTTTTCTGGTCTTCACGCATGTGAGGGAGTCACTGACTTTGTAAGAATCGTAAAATCACTAAGGTTGAAAAACATCTCCAAGACTATCAAGTCCAACGTTTGACAAATACCACCGTGCCAACTAAACCATAGCACTGAACGCCATATCCATAATTTCTTGAACAATTCCAGGGATGGTGTCTCTACCCCTTCCTTGGGCAGTCCATTCCAATGCCTGACTACCCTCTTAGTGAAGAAATCCTTCCTGATGTCCAGGCTGAACGTTCCCTGGCACAGCTTGAAGCCGTTTCCTCTTGTCCTATCACTGGTTGTCTGGGAGAAGAGGCCAACCCACACTTCACAGCCTCCATTTAAGTAGTCGCAGGCTGGCTCTTCAGTGGCTTTTAACCCCTGAGCATTTGCCTGTGTACACAGGCCAAGCATGCCTGCATTCCTGCATGTACAAATGTGTCTGCAGCAGTTTGGGTGCTTCATTGAGTCATTTGGCGATTACAATACCACATGGTGCCCAGAGAGGTGCACCTGTATGCATTCTGCCAAAAAGTCTGGAGGTCTGTTGTGTTACACAAAATCAGAAGCACTAGGATTTTATCATGTGCTGATATGTACAGATCAGTACTGAAACAGTAATTAAATGTTGTGATTATGCATCCTTAAGTTGACTTCTGCAACTTCTTAGATGCCACAAAAGCAGACCTACAGTGGCTTTTTTGGTTGTCTGCATAGCTGGCCACAAAACCTGGACTTCCAACACAAGGGCATTCCTAATTTTGTGGGAAGAGGAAGGCTCAGGTGGGAAGACTTGAGTCGAAGTTGGCTCTGTATGAATGAGGAATTATCGCCATTTTGTTGTTTACCTATCTTGCACCTCATCACTGTGTGTCTGAGCAAGTGCCATCCTGTCTTAATTTCTACGCCTTTTTCTGCTTTGGTTGTTGTTCTGCATGTTGAAAGGACAGCATATGTTCTGATTCCTTATATGGGATGAAATTCCTGCCATCCAGTTAAGCTGGTGGTATGTTGCCCTTGAAGAAGAACCTGGTGAATTTTCAGCAAGACATAGATATGTTTCTGCATTAGGTCTCATGTCTCTTTTGGGGAAGCATCTTCCCATATCAGGAAGTCTATGCTTAAGAATTTTTCTTATTTTGGTCCCAAAACCAGTGAAGCTCTTTCTCTTTAGAAGTGCTCAGCTGATTACGAAGAAGATATCAGTAAAAGGAGTGGGGTTTTTCTCCCCGTCATGTTTTTCCTTTTGTATTTCTTTTTCTGTTGTTCAGTTCTTTGCTTCCTTCACAAGGAAATGCTGTGCTGACTTACTCCCTACTGCCTTTTTGGTTTGAGCATCTCTGGTGATAACTGACTTGGTCTGTTGGGATAGTCTAAAATTGTGGTCTACCATGAAGTCTCCATGTCCTAAAATGTTTGTTGTAAAGCAAGAGCTGTCATGTATGGGTTTGTAAAACTCAACTGTATGGCACTAATGCAAAAATGTCTTACTCTTTTATAGCTGGTTCCTGGAGGAGAAGGACCTGAAGTGTGAAGACATGATGCTCATCTATATTTTATATAGATATGCAAAATCTAAATAGAGATTTTGGGGTAGAAGTGTGTTTTGGTGTGGATTGTTTGTTTGCTTTGCTGACACACTTGACATTTTACAAAAGACAATTCTTAAGGAAAGGTGCTGATGGTAATGTGGACTTTGTAAGTTGAAATCATGACTTTCTTGTAAAGACACATGAACCTCTTCTGAATAAAAGGCTTTTTCTTTGTTAGTTACTGTGTTCTGTTATGTAAGTGCACAAGTTAGATAATTTTGTAACTACTTGATGGAGTAGAAAAATGACAATTATGTTTCAGTTGCCATCAGTCTTCAGTTTTTCTACGTCTCTTGCATTTGTTTCTGGCCCAAGTCCGTACAATATGCAAGTCATGAGCCAGGATGTTGCTGTCCTTTGGCACACAGGCAGGTGCTGAGCTGAATGTTTTGTTTAAAGGCTGTGTCACTGGAAGTCATGTGGCAGAGTTCTGTAGAGTTCTGAAAGCCCTTCAGACTGGGTGCATCTGTTTGATGCTCAGCAGCCTTTGGTTCTCCTGGCCTTGAGGTTCAGCTCTTGTGGACCATTTTGCTTTGCAGATGCACTTCCTTACAGCAGAGGCCCTGTGATGGCACTTGGCAAGTAAGAACAGACAGACCCGACCTAATTCATGTTCAGGGGGTAAAAATCCCCAAGGCTGGTGTTCAAACCCTGCTGATGTCAGTAGTGACTCTGCTTTCACCACTCAGTGATGCTGTGTATACTCAAACTGGGAGCTGCCTGTGCCTGCTTGTGTGGTTTGGAGCACTGATTTTAGAGTAAACTGGAGTTTTTGGCTCCATCTGTTCTCCTGTGATACAAAAGCTGGACAGATACTGCAAGCTACTATTTTAGGACAATTTCCATAAGGAATTGCTATTTTGTTGTGATGCCATGCTGCCAGTGCAGCTTATGCTTCCATAGTACACCTCTCAGGTGGCTTCTGTGTGTAAATGTCTTTGGAGAGGAATCACACGTGCCTGCTGTCACTGTAGACAAGGAGGGTGCAGCATAGGCTCACATGGACAGGACATGCTTTGCCTTCCCATCACCAGAAGAAAGAAGACTTGAAGAAGGGGGCTCAGGAGCAAGATGCTGCAAGGAAGCTGCTGTAATGGATCTTTCTGCCTTGCTTAATCTGACAGAAAAGCTGCCTTCTGCTGGCTGGGTCTGAGCTCACAAAGCAGTGAGAACCTCTTGCTGTAGCCTGTTAAAAGGGAGAGGAAGTCCCTCTCCCAAGGAGTGTGTGCCTTCTGGCTTATGTGTTCTGAATAAATGATCTGCAGTTGCAATGTTTAGATTGTGTCGTGGCAATCTGTACCATTTACTCCCTGAGCGTGTTTGTTTTTTTCCTGTCTCCATTTCTTCGTCCAGCTTTTTTTAATACATGTTTTTAAAAAGATATTTTTTTAAACTTAGGTTTGATTGAAACATCGTCTGTGGGTGTTTGCCTCAAACACTTTCTTTCCTAGAAGTAAGACAAGTCTTTTCACAAGAAATGAGAACACTTCGAAGATTTGTACTTGGGGCAGCACTACTCTGTTGGGGTATTGTTGAATAAAATTATGGTTTTGTTCCAGTGTATGCACTTAATTTCTACTTCACTCAGTGTTTTGAAAACAGTCATGCTTCTGAGAGAAGAAAAGTAGATCTTGACTCAAAAGCAACTTTTAGTCCGACAGCACAAACGTCTTGTTCTCTCAGGATTTTGTTGCCTTGAAAAAAAACCAAACAACTTGATACTGCCTCAGTTCCTGCTTGACTGGTTGTGTTTTGTTCCATTCACTCCATAAGAAGTGCTAGGACTTATCTTTTAGGAAGACATTTTAATTCCTGATTCTCAGGTCTGCAAAGATGCCTTTAGAGACAGCCTGTTCGTGCAAACACTGTGTGTTCTTTCTAAGATGAAACATATTTTCACTGTCAGCTAAGAATACAAAGTATTCCAGGTGGGTCTGGCTTGCTTTGCGTTCATTATTCCTATAGCCTGTTGCCGTGGAAGTGCAGCTAATAAGCTTGTCTGTTCAGTAAGTAGTGATGGTTTTTGTTCTTCCTCCCCTAGAAATCCAAGTGCTTAATCATACTGCACTGTCTTCTTGTGGACACTGGTGTTCTCCAGAATACTATCTAGGGTGCCACCACATGTAGGTCATTTAAAATAACCTTAGGCTTAAAAGAGATAGAAAACTGAATGAAGCTTTAAGTTTAGAGTGAGGTAGTAGTCACGTTAAAATAACTTTGTGGTTATGACGTGCACAGTGGTGGTTCTATTCAGATTTATGTTTGTTTTGCTTTCTATTTTTCTTTAGGATAGCACTGGTTGCAGTGGTCTTTAGTTCTACTCCCTGGCTATCCATCTTAGTATGGAGAAAGTTCCCTTCTGCCTACTATCTGAGTATACTTGCTCATTTTGGTTTGGATGTAAATATCCTCTGAGTAACCTCACTGAAATTATTAAAAAGACTCCTGTTAGTCCCAGATCACCGATAATTCTTAACACAGTCACTTCTTCCAAAGCATATCATTGTAATCTACCAGTCTCATCAGTAATGTGTTGTTTTGCAGGTGTAACAGTATTTTGGTCAATTGAACTACAGTCAGACACAATGTAAGCAGAGAACACTAGAAGATTTATTCCAGGTTCAATTCCAATGAATCTGAGCTCGAGGCAGTTGATACAAGGAGTCCGCAAACATTTTCAGGAGCTTGCTTTGACATTTTCAGACTACCATAATGAACAGGAATCAAAATTTAGCTTTGTTTTGACTGGTACTGCATTAATGCCGGGCCACACTTTTGCTTTCTGCTGAAAGAGAAGATGGATTTGAATCACTCATTTATCAACAGATTCTGTAGCTTGATGTCACTTTCATGAAGACACTATGGTTGGTTACTTAAACCGTTAGAAATAGTATCAGTTATTCAAAAACTGTGCCGTTTTATTTCAGAGATCTTTTCTTACATTTGTACAATATATTGCATAACTCTCCATTTTCTGCAAAACCTAATATATATTTCATTGCTTTTTTCTATAAGCTTTTATAAGCTCACATTCTCTTGAAGCCTTCTCCCAGAAGTTCAAAATAAGCATTACAAATGAAGTATTTGTTGCTTTAATGGGAAAACAATTACAAGAAAACACAAAAATACATTTGCTTAACCCATTATGAAGAAACACTTCAAGCAGATTGAATACGATCTTCATATATAAATACTTAATACAATTTGTTTGCCATTTTCTTTTTTTATACTGTATTTTATCAAAATTTTAAAAATACCTGTTTTATAGAAAAAATGGCAAAGTACTGTAGTTTCATTCCAATTAATGGGTTCTTAAAACCCAGAGTAACCTTTTTAAATCTAGTTCAAACCTGCAAACATTAGTCAGTCTTTGTTTGTTAGTTTGTTTTTGCTTGCTTCTTTTAACTGATCTTCATATTTTGTTTTCAGGACTGATTAAAAAGAGTGGCCCTCAGCAGTTGTTAAGTGCAAAGTGATTTGACAAGTCCTGCTGTCACCTGCATTCCCGTGGCATTCCATTTGGTGAAGAACTTGACATGGCAGCAGCCCCTGCACAGGAAGAGGAAAACAATTATGAGCAGTTATAAATAAGCAGTTAAAATGTTTTTCCATTCAGTAAGCACTGGTATATTGTCTTGATTTAGGAGGGTTACTCCCCAGGTCAGTGCTCCCACCAAGGCTCTCTCGAACCGTGCACAGTTGTTAACAATCTTTTGTATTGTTCAATTTTCCCAGAGGCTGGTGCATAGTAAGGAATATGACATACCCACTTAATATCATAATCTCTGGCCCAGGGGTCTATGTGACTACTTTTGAAATTACTTCCATTGTCTGACTCAGCTCTTTCTGGGGTTTCATGTTAGCACAGGTCTTGCTTTTCAAGGCCCAAGATGGTGTTCAGGCAGTGAGGTGAAGCACAGGGTACATCTCCAGCCATCCAGTGGTTGCTTCTCCCATGGTCAGCACACAGCACTTGCCTTGATGGGTTTGTGGGAGTGCAGTGTAATCAGCCAGGCCTCCCCATATTTATATTTTGACCATTGTTCCTCATACCACAAAGGCTTTATTCGGCCTGATTGATTGCAGTGCACATTTCACAGTTAAGAATAATCTGGGAAAGAGTGTCCATGATTAAGTCCACCGCTTGATCCCAAGCCCATTGGTATGTTGCATCTCTTCCCTGATGACCTGAGGCATCATGGGCCCACTGAGCCAGAAATAATTCACCCTTTTTTTCCAGTTCGGATCCACCTGAGACACTTTAATCTTGGCAGCCCAATCCACCTGTCCATTATTGTGATGTTTTTCAGTAGCCCAGCTCACAGGTGTGTGTGCATCTACATTACGTACTTTTACAGCCAACTTCTCTACCTGGGGAGTGATGTCTTGTCGAACCTCATCAGCCCAGATGGGTTTACCTTTGTGCTGCCAACTGATCTTTTTCCATCAATCCAGCCACCCCCGCAGAGCATTTGCTACCGTTCAGTGGTCAGTGAAGAGGTAGAGCACTGGCCATGTGTCTTGTTTGGTGATACCTAAAGCCATCTGGAAGGCTTTCAGCTCTGCAACCTGACTTGATCCACCTTGTCCTGCAGTAGCTTCTGCAACTCATTGTGTTGTACTTCATATAGCATCTTCACATTTTTGATTTATCCTCATGATACGGCAGGAACTGTCAGTGATGAGGACATGATGCTGTTCTTTTTCTGGTGGCTGATTATATGGTGGGGCCTCCTCACACATGTTACCTTTTCCCCCTCTGATGATGATAATAGTCCAAAATTTTTTGCTTCCTTGATTTCCAAGATCCCTGGGCAATTGGTATTTCCTGTTTGCACTCTCTGTGTGATGAGCATAACTCACTTCATGTGTCATAAGTGGCATGATGTGTGGGAGGGACTTTCCCTTTGAACATCCAGCCCAGCACTGGCAGTCTGGGTGCTAGGAGGAGCTGTGTCTCAGTGCCAATCACTTTGGAAGCAGCTCATAAGCTGCCAGGATCTCTTTTCCAGGTGGGGTGTAACAGGCCTTAGATCTCTTGTAACTCTGGCCTGGAACCCCAGTGGTCATCCTGAAGTCTCCCTGGGTACTTTTTGCCAGAGACTCCAGGAAGGACCATCCTCCCCATCTGCAGTGTAGAGCACATTTTTCACACGTGCTCCTATCCTGACTGGCCCAAAGGTTACTGTATGAACAATCTCCGTTTAGTTAATTCAAAAGCCTGTTATTGTTCAGCACCCAACTTGAAATTATTCTTCTTCCATGTCACATGCTATAGAGAAGGATTACAATCTGACCATAATCTGTAATATGCATCCTCCAGAAACCCACAGTGGCTAGGAAAACCTCTGCTTCCTTCTTGCTGTTTGCTGGGGACATAGCTGCTTGTTTGTTCACCACATCCATTGGAATGTGACGACATCCCTCACGCCATTTTACTTCCAAAAGCTGAATTTCCTGGGCAGATCCCTTGAGCTTACTTCGCTTTATGGCAGCACTGGCCTTCAGCGGGATCTGGATTATCTTTCCCTTTCTCAAAAACTTCATTTACTGTGTTGCCCCATATGATATCATCAATGTACTACGAGTGTTCTGGAGCCTCACCCTTTCCCAGTGCAGTCTGGATCAGCCCATGGCAAATGGTGGGGCTGTGTTTCCACCCCTGGGGCAGTCAGTTCCAGGTGTACTGGATGCTCCTCCAGGTGAAAACAAGCTGTGGCCTGCACTCTGCTGCTGAAGGAATGGAAAAAAACACATTAGCAATGTCAATGGTGGTACCACTTTGCTGCCCTGTTCATACTGAAGTTCCAGCGTGTCTGACATAGCAACAGTCAGTGGTGGTGTGACCTCCTTCAGGCCATGACAGTCTATTGTCAGTCTCCACTCTCCACTGGACTTACACACTGGTCATATAGGGCTATTAAAGAGTGAGCAAGTCTTGCTGGCCACTCCCTGGCTCTCCAGCTCTCAAATCATCTCCTGGATGGGGGTCATGGAGTCCTGGTTGGTGCGATATTCCCAACACTGCACTGTTATAGTAGCCATTGGTACCTGTCGTTCTTTGGCCCTCAGCCGTCCCACAGCAGAGGGGTCCTCTGAGAGAGCAGGCAAGATCATCCTTGAGAGAATACCTTTCCCTCATGCTTGACAGGAGCTGCCTCCAGAGGCTGAGAGTTTCTGTGCTCTTCCCAATCCCCTTGTCAATGCCGCCATCCCAGAACAGAGATCCCAGCTGCTTGGCTTCACTGCCATCCAGTTTCATATCACGGGCCACGACATCCCAGAATCGGAGAAGCCAGGTCACCAGGGCCTCCCTTGGCTGGTGTTTGAAATCTATTCCTATATCTCACAGCTCACCTGAGGATCAGGATCAGGTGCTTGTCTCTGGCTCTGCCTCTTCCTCTTGTTTTGAGGGCTCTGCTTCCTTTTCATCCCTCGCCAAGTGAACTGATTTCATATTGGATTTCTTTTTCTGTATAGGGGTGACTGCTACCAGCAGGGGTTGTTCCTCTGGTTCAGCAGCAATTTGAGTGGCCATGGTGCCTGTTGGTCTGCTTTCTTTCTCCTCCCCCTGGGGGCGATGTCTACTGTTGAGCAGTGTCCAGTAAACAGCAGCCAGGACAGAACACGTTACATGAGTTCATGCCTCTCTGGAGCTACCACAGCATTTTTCTGTGACATATTTCATCACTTTAACAGGCTCCTGTGGTTGTTCAGGGGTGAGCTGCCAAACCATTGGAGGAGAGAAGTCCTCCAAACACTGGCCCATGTCCTCCCACATTTCATGCCACTCATTACTATCCCACTTCAGGGCAAATCTCTGAATAACCTCCCTAGAAATCTTTCTTGGCTCTAAATATGGTGTGCACCACACTGAGGAGACCTGGCAGACCTACCAACAAGAACATGCTTTCCTTAACATCCAAACGGAATTCAGAATTCTTAAAAGCTGTTGTAATAGGCCTGAAGGAAGAAAAGGGGGTGAAAGGCTGAGGAAAATCGTCTTCCTCTTTTCCCTCCATAGACTGGATACTTTTAATAATGGATTCCCCAAGGGTAGTGCCTTAGGTAAGGGTAGGAGAGCAACTCTAAATACACATCCCCGATGACCCCTGGTATTATCGTGTTATGAGCTGATATCAGACAGTGCAACAGAGCAATCCTGATTCCTCTCCATGCTCTGAAAAAGAGCAACACGATGGGCACATAGTGCATATATGGAAATGTGTTGAGTTCCTCTGGCCAGGTTTTGGTACTGGGGGCTACAGGGGTGGCTTCTGTGAGAAGCTGCTGGAAGCTTCCTCCCTGTCTGGCAGAGCCAATGCCAGCAGCCTCCAGGACGGATGTGCCACTGGCCAAGGCTGGGCCAATCAGAAATGATGGTAATGCGTCTGTGATTTAAGAAGAAGAAAAAAAAGTTATTGCACAGATGTAACTATGGCCTGAGAAGAGCAGGAGAATATTTGAGAGGAACAAGTCTGCAGACACCAAGGTTAGTGGGGAAGGACAGGGAGGAGTTGAAATCCAACAGCAGTCTGTGGAGGAGAGCCATGCTCAGGTGAATGCCATGAAGAGGCTTTGAATTCATGGGAGGCACGTGCTGAAGCAGCCTCCTGGCAGAGACCTGCACACCTGTGGAGAGAGGAGCCTGTGCTGGAGCAGGTTTCCTGGTAGGACTTGTGACCCTTTGGGGGACCCATGCTGGAGCAGCCCGTCCTTGAAGGACTGCATGCACACTGTGGAAGAGTGACCCCTGTTGCAGCAGTGTGTGAAGAACAGCTGCCCATGGGATGGACTCACATTGGAGAAGTTCATGGAGAACTGTCTCCTGTGGGAGGGCCCCCACGCTGGAGCAGCAGAAGGACTCCTCTCCCTGAGCAGTGGCAGAAACACGCAATGAACTGACTGTCCATCTCCTGTGTCCCTGCGACACTGGAAGGGAGGAGGTAGAGCTGGGAAGGAGGGAAAGGTAGGGGGAAGGTGTTCTTGTTTTATTTCTTGTTAGCCTTCTCTGATTTTGTTAGTAATAAATTCAAGAAATATCTCTAATTCTAGGCAGTTTTGCCTGTGATGGTATTTGGTGAGTGATCTTTCCTGGTCCTTGTCTCAGCTCATGAACCCTTTGTTATATTTTCTCTCCCCTGTCCAGCTGCAGAGGGGATGATAGGCTTTGGTGGGTGTTTGGCATCCAGCCAGAGTCAGCCCACCACACGATTACATAGGACACCCACATGAGCAGACCAAGAACCATTGTGACCAGTGGCTCTGTACCTAATACAACAAATGCTTAGATCAAATCGTTTCCAGCTCACTCTGGGCAGAGCCGTTATTATCTCAACCCTTCAAGCCCTACACTGGGAGACAAATGAGGCTGTTGTGGTTTAGGAATGGTAGTCCTCGATTCAGTGCCCCCACTGAGACTCTACCAAATTACACACTGCTCTCTCTTGCTCCCCCTCCCTGCTGCAGTGTGCTGGAGAGGAGAATTGGAGGAATGGAAGGTAAAGATCATTGGTTGACACAAGAACAACCTACTTGAAACAGCAATGAGATACAAAACCAAATGGTAACAGCAATAATGTTAATGTCAGAGGCTATAAGAAGAGAAACAATTTACACGGAAAAAAAACCCCAGATAATATACAATATCAGACAGCTTCCTCTGCCACATTTTCTTGGCCAGAAGAACTCCTCTCCAGAACAGAGCCCCTTTTCCCTGCTCCTGGCAGTGATGTGATGTGGTATGGAATAACCTAGCCATGCTTCCTCCTGACTACTGCAAAAAAGTAATGCTGTCCTGGTGAAAATGAGGACATACCTAGCAATGAAAAAGAAAAAAAACCTCTTTTCCCTACTTTTGGTGTTGCTGCCCCTTGGAGCCCCGGCTGACCAGCCATGCAGATCAAGAGTCCTACCAGAGGACACCGGAGCTCATTCCTGACACACCAGTAAGTTAGCTCTTCTCTTTCTTTCCTCTGGGAGTCGGCAGAGAAAGGACCTTGTCCCAGCACTGAATCTGCACCTGCTCTGGCAACCAAGTAGCAACTGCAGTTCCAGTGCAATGGCTGCAGCCATAAAACCTTACTCTATTTTCAGTCTTTCTTCCTGTACTCAGTGGACTCTTAAATGCATACATGAACAAGGCATAGAGAAAATGATCCTTCTAACACTCCTAGCAGAAGGCACACTAGAACATTTCCTGCAGCAATATGTGTGGCAGATTCAGAAAAATGAGACATTTTATTGATTATCTCCCTTACACTCTTGAAATAAATCCCTAATCCTAAGTGGAAAGCACTAAGTAGGCACACAGGCAATGCTACAGGAGATGTATCTATAGCCTGACGAAAAGTTAGAAGTTATTAATAACCTTCCTTTGTTCGCTGCTTAGAAAAGTTTATTTTCTGTATATTGTTTCCTATATAAAGTAGTTCTGACTTAACAGAATTAACTAGATTGGCTGCCTTGTTAATATTTTTCCCCTTACATCATCATTGAGTATCTGATCCAGACCTTCTAAAGGTCATAAAATAACTGTATCCAGTGTTTTCAGGAAAAAGCAAGCATAAACACACTCCTAACAGCACTAATCTCCCTAAAGATTATTCAATTCTTGTTAAAATCTTAGTAACATGACATGCAATTTAGCCCTCTAAAGGAGATTTGAGTTCTCAGCACTTACTTTCCTGCTCTTTTTTTTTCTTTAAACGCTTTTTCCGGTCAATGGCAGCCAACTCGGCTTTCAACAACAGGTAACGTTTCCGTATTTCCTGCATTTTTGCTTGGAGAACTGTTATGCGCTCAGTGCTACTCAAATTTTGCAAGTCAGCTGCAAGTTAAACAATTTCTGTTAATTATTGCATTGCTGTATTTCCCACACATTCTGATTTTCAGCAAAGGGGGAAGTACTCAAATCTTAGTGATGTGCTTTGATGTAGCAGGCAGCAAAGCTGAGAAACAGCAGCTGCTCTTCATAATCACAATCTTGACTGACACAAACACACTGAAACTTCTTCTTACAAGAAAATACTAAACAAGACCTGGTTCATTAAGGCAAAATGGAAGGGGAAGATTTAAAAATCAATAATCAAAGACGCTGAACAAGAAACAGAGAACGAGGAGTAAAACCACAAGAAATAAATCTGTCAGGATTTATGACAAATTTAAGCAAACTGAGGATGGAATGATTTTAGAGTAAAAAACCCCTCAAAACCAGAATATTCCAAAAGCCTTCTTATAGTATATCTCAAGACCACAAGAGGCATGTTTCAAAGAAGATACTTACACACTTGAAAACTCCATTTGCAACCTTTGGGCAAGTGATTATAGTGTTCTTTTAGATCAGACTCCCTCTCTCCACTTTGCCCACATTTTCCTGTGGGAAGGTAGATTGTTAAAAAACAAAGCAACCTTCCCACCCAACCCAAAGCTTACCAGGAGCTGTCTCACTCTAACATGACAGAATCCATCCTGCTGTAGCAGCTTGGCACACAGCTCTCTGCACCACTGGTACCCAGGTACAAGGCCACAAACCAGGTCTGTAATGGGGCCCCTCTAATTCTGGCATGCTGGGAAAGGGAAGCCTTGCACTCGAAACACCGGCCAGTTAGTTGTTGTGCACGTAGACTCAGATCTGTTCTGTGGATTTATGGGAACCAAAGTCCTAGAGACCTAGAAGGCTGGTAAAAGTAGCAGACTGTGGCTCCACAATCCATCCCAAAAACTGGCAAGTATGTTACTGAAAGCATGTGTGCATGAACATAAGGAGGCAGGGTAGGGACACACTTCCTGGAAGGAGATTCTTGAATACGATCCAGCTGCTCAAGGTTCGCATAGCCACAGTCCACTCTACTCTCCAACTGGATCACGACAGCAGTGCATTTATTGCTTTAGAATCACAGCCATAAATAAATTGCCTGCATCAGAAAATAAGGCAAAGAGGCACTGTAATGTGTTCATGTAGGTGCCAAAATTATCCACATCTCTAGTTATGGAGCTATACTTCTTTTAAAAGACTTTGCAAGACTGATTATTACATCCTAGCTCCTTTTCACCTTTTTTAATATTCATTTCAAACAAATGACATGGTACTTTCACACATTTCATTTCACACTGATCTGCTGTACTAGCTACTTTTATTCTTCTTTTTGATGTTCACAGATGTTTTGAGGCTTGCTTTCCGCTTTTTTGAGGAGCTGTCCCTTCCCTGAGCATCTTGATTTTTTTTTTGCCTCTAAACACTAAAAAGGAGGACAAAAAACCCCAAAAAGTAGAAAGAAACAGAAATAACAACAACAAAACAAAAATCTTGCAGTTCTCTGTGTTTTTCTCAAAGTATATACATCTGAGATTAACAAAGCAATAGAGATATATTTATTGAGGGCTGCCTATTGACCTCTCCCAAACTTTTGTTTGTTTGTTTGTCTTGCCTTTGTTCAATGAAACACATTTTGTTGCACTCTTTTGAAACAACACTTCCAGATGAATTATGGTAGTAACACACCTTAAGGGCATTTTCAAGATCTCCAGTTGTTAACTGGAAACTGTTGCAATGAAAAAACCAATTCTGTCATGTCAGGATTATAGTCACACATGTGTGTTCTTCCTTAGTGTTAAAAAATTTTTAGGCACTAAAGCACAGTGAAAGCAGCTGTACTTTTGATGGAACTGCAAAAGAGACAGTCACTTTCACAAAAAAGTTTTTGGGTCCAGCCTTGCCAACAGTTAAAAAGCAGGCCAGCAGTATGCTGACATCATGTGCACAACTGTTGGCTGTGTTCATTATCCTCTGTTCTCTGGTGGTCTGAGGATGAATCTCGAAATCACATCTGAATGTGAAACCCAGCTAAGAAGGTCAATGTTTGATATCAACTTGACTTCCATTTTTCAGAACATTAACTTTACAAGGGGCAGGTATGAAATGGTTGCCCAGACATGCAATAACTGGCACTTTCTCTCCCAAGTTAAACAGCTTACAGAGAATCAAGCTTTGTGCAAGAAACAGCATCTTCTCCTTGCAAGCAGGGCACTCAAAATGCTTTTGTCTCGTTACAGTAAATATTCCTTACATGATGTATTACATCTTGTTCTGGGCTTTTCTTGTCAGGTCCAGTATAAACGGCATTCTTATATACTTTTTTTCCTCATTGAAACCATCACAGTTCCTAAAAAAAGGCCAAGAAACTTCCTGGCAGCTGTATTTTATTCACTAGATGATTACATTGTTTCCACACATTTGAAGCAGACAGTAAGCTACTATTTCCTACAAATATTCACTTCCCAGCAGCGAAACTGTAAGAGAATGAAGACACATCCACAATGGTAAAATGAGAGTTGCTTAGGTTGAAGACAGCTGTTTTTACCCTTTCCTTTACCGTTTTCAGCATTCTCTGGCTCTGATTGATTACCGCTACTGGAGCTGACACTGGCATCAAAACCTCTCGAAGAAATATTTCTCTCAGACTGGAGATCTTGCAGCTGTCCTGTAGCATTCTGTGCCTCTGTTGCGCCATACGTTTCACTTGTAATGCTTTGTATCTTTTTCTGATTTGGTGGCAGACTCCCAGAGACAGTGACAGTGGACTGATGGTTACTGTACTCCGCTACAGCTACAGTGGAAGGTGACTCAGGAGCTGGAGGAGTATTTAACACTGAAAACTCCTTTTCCTTCTCTCTGTCAGTTTCATTCTAGGTGAAAGAACAGGTGAAAAACCCTTCTCATTTGAGCAATTAGAAGACTGTAATCTTAAAATGACATAGCGCTTACAATTATCTTAAACATTCAACGTGTGGAGGAAAGCTCTCCTCTTCATTTAAAAGACTAAAAGTACCTTCCTACAGTCCATGCTGAGACCTTTCTACTGAAGACAGGAACTTTGTCAATACTGAAACAAATGTGGAAGCAGACACAGCCCGTGCTGTAGAAGCAGTGGGGCCACAGGGTGACAGGCACAGCATGGCAGCCGTTGGGCAGTTGGGCAGTTTGTGGCCGTTGGGCAGTTGGGCAGTTCCTTGGCACAGGGGTTCCAGAGGTTCCACCATGTTGCAGGGGAAGGAGGGAGAGTGATGCCTGAAAACTAGGCAAGAAAATAGTGCTCTGTAGTATAAGGCCTTTAGAGCAGATATTTTTTTATTCAACACTGAGGGGGATAGCTCCACCACAAACTCACTTGTCCATTCTTCACATACTACTAGCTTTTACACTTTTTTACTTAATGTGCACCTTATACTTTCCTAACCTTCATATTGCGAAGTATTTTCTAAACACACAATTACGTCAGCCCTTGTAGCACATGCACGGTTTCTGCACGAGGTGGTCATCAGCCTCCCGGTGGTCACTTTTGATGAGGGCTCATAAGTCTTCCTTGGGCTTGAACTTTTCACGTGTTTTCTGCTTATGCTCTATAAGACTGTCTGCTCAAACAGCCAGTGGTTAGCTTTTTGCAGTTAGCTTGTTCTGCTATATGTGCTGATTTCTAAAAGTGCTTCATTCGCATACCCCGTTACAAAGGAACTACATCTTTCTGCATAGCTACAGCTTTTTGCATAGCTCAAGCATTATCTCGTTGTCTTTGCATCAGAAGGTGGGGCAGCAGGAGCACTGGCTCCTGTGGCAGAAGGAAATTCTTCCTTGCAGCCCACCACATTAGGAACCTAACCTACGCCTAAATATCAGTCTAAAAAAAAAAAATTTTTGAAGGAAATGCTCTGAAATAAAATGATAGAGATACACACAGACTAGTCCTGTTTGCTCTCCAGAATCAGCAGAGGGAGCTCCCAAATTTCACCCCATCAAGCTGGCTTCCAACACTGATGAAATGGATTCTTCTCATTTGTTTTCTCTAAAATCATATGTAAATTTAATTAAAAAATAAAAAGTGAAAACCCCAAAATCTTTAGGAAATGTCTTCATTTTCAAAAGGCTGGGAAGTGGACTGTCAAGTCTAAAGGGACACCCACAGCTATCCCGTCAAGTATTCATGTGCCAATCAAAGGAAGCAGAATGGGGAGTACTTAAGAATGTATCAAGCCAAAGTTGGGGGTAACAAGGGCAAAAAAAGGAGAGAAACTACCTTTATTTGCTTTCATTCTTAATTTTTGGCACTTTCCTTAGGCCTGCCTTTATCCATTCATCAAACCTAAACACAAAAATAAATTGTACACATTTATGGTTTTTAGCAGCAAATTACAACATTTGTAAGAGAAATTACTGGGAAAAAAAGGAAATTAGGAGCCATATAAAATGGAACTGGAATTTGAATAAAGAAGTAATTTGCATACTTTTCTATCTGCTAAGGTTCAGCTAAGGTTCAATTCTCCATATATTGGGGCACAGAGGATGAAGGCTTTTTTACATGGACAAGTAAGAGCAAAAGGTGCTGTTTTTCCAGTCAGCATTGAACAATAGGTAAAACACACCTCCCAAATGAAAGTTCAGTATGGATCTCTAGCAGGTTTACTTCCTATACGTACTGTAAAAATTTAACAATAAGATAAATTCTTACAACTAGATAAAATGTGACCAGGTAATAAAAATAAACACTTCTGAGCCTGAGTGTTTGCAAAGTGGGTATTTGAAGTGACTAGCCCTTTGGAGTCACTAACTTTTGAGTTACTGATTTTGCACTCAGACTTTTCAATTCTTTTTCAGTTCAAGGCTTCCATTTTGTATCAGAAGGATGCAAAGCAAACACTACTTCCTGAGTACCAAGATATTAACAACAGGCATCTTATGATCTAAGGCCGGACCTGTTCTATCCAAAATCAAGGAGGTACATTCTCAGAGATTGTCTTGTAGATCCTCCACAGAATTCCTAGAGGGAAAACAAGGAATATAGAGTATTTTTCCAGCTGCCATATTTATACCAGCAAAGGTATCACTTTCTCAGGAAGAAAAATGACCTCAAGGAAGTAGCAAGCCTTGGCAAATTCACTGAAAAGTTTCAGTACTCCTCTGTGTAATTCTTAACATGAAAGGATCAAATGATTTTTTTTTTTTTTGCTGTAATCAAAGAAAGGAGAAGAGTTAGTCTCATATCCAAATACTGGAGTATTTGATAAGGGCTCCATTTTTAAATTTAATTTATTTTTAAATAATTTCCCTTCTTCCCCATCTTCCCACCCCAACATACACTACTCTTCAAAACTTGAAATTTCATCATATGTGTTCCTTCTTTATTTCAGTGGCTGACTGTAAAGTACGAAACTTGTATATTGGTAAATCTTCCACAAGCTGAGACAGAAACTAGCACTCAGACATGCAGCTTTCTGAAGGGAAGAAAGAAAAGTGTTCACAAGAATAAGTCTAGATTTTAAATGCCTGAAACACTCAAAAATAACATGTTTTGTGATATTGTACTGTATGTCACACAGCGTTGAAACAACCACAAACTCATTAGTATCTTGACTTCATTGCCCACTATGCTTAGAAATATTGCTTAAGACGCTTCATGTCAAAGTTCCGGTCGCTGTAGATGTTGATCAAAATCCCACAAAAAATCAATATCAAAACCAGCAATAGTGAAACTTTTCTCCTCGGCAGTGGCTTAGGTGGTCCTGGAAATCACCATGCCTAGACACAAAGATGTGTATTCCAGGTAGGGAGAGAAGCATCATGCTTAGCTCTAACTGTGACTTTTGCTAGCCGATCTTACTAGCAGTGAATAAATGATATTTGTCCTGCTGTCAGAGGCAGGATGGGAATCAAAGTCTAGGTGACAGAAGAAGGTCACAAGAGCCTCAGCCTTTCCAGAAGAGGAAAAACACAAAGTACAGTGAATTTGCCTAGGGTTTACAGTGGTTTTTTTACAGATCTATAGAGACAGTAATGAAGCTGAAAAGATGACAGCCAAGGACAACCAGCAGATACGCTGAAATTGGGTGAAGAAGAAGGAGACTTGCAAATTAACTTAAAAGCAGCTTAGAAATCTTCTCTACTTTTTTCAGTTGCTTCAAGTTTTAAATGGCAAAAATATAGGAGGACTTCAACTTATTTCTATTAATTCTAGAAAAAAGATAATCAAAAACATGTGCTCCTTCTTACATTAAATAAAGAAGCCATTAAGCTAAGAAGAATTGTGTTTAGAAGGTTGAGGCAGCCTTAGGGGTAGGAGTGGGGAGGGGTGGAAATCGGGCCTGTCGGCACCACTCAAGGAGCATCCAGTAAATGAGCAGCCCCATCCAGTAAATGAGCAGCCCCTCGCTTCAGGTCTCCCAGCAGATGGAGTCAAAATGGAGCCACAGCTTGGCTGGGAAAGTGCTGGGGCTGTGAGTTACAGGTAGCAGGGGCTCCTCCATGGTGCTGGTTGCTGACAGTCGTGACACATTGTGTGTGTGTTCAACACATGGCAAGAGCGGCCTGGCCCAGGTGCGGGAAGAGGCCAAGGAGGCAGCAGAGCAGGAACGGGGCTCTGCAGGAGGCCCTGGAAGCTGCACATACCCGTGGGGGATGAGGCTGGCCCAGAGGGTCCCTCGGGTGGATCTGAGGTGAAATGGGAGGAAATGAGGAGCAGGGAGGAACGGCCAGATGTCACTAAAGGAATGCCATTAGACCCCATAGGTGACATAGTGAGAAGAGGGCAGGAACAAACCAGTGATTCCTGCTGATCACCCTGCCATCTTCAGGATAAGAGGCCCCGGAAGGACTGCACATCTGCCTCCTGGTGTTGTTCTGGCTGTGAGATTGTTACCTGGTGTGCATTACCCAGGATTCTCTCTCGAATGCTCGTGGGTGTTCCCCATTTCAAGTAAGTAAAGCTGCTCACCTTAGCATATTCTTTGAGCCTCTGACACTTCAGAAGGCACTGTCCAGCTTACCTACAGCCTGGCAAGGAAAGGAATCTTCCAAGACTCCGGATATTTTAGAGTTTTATTACCAATCAGACATAAATAAAGTGCTGAAACAGAGGGCTTCTGGCTACTTCTTCATCTTCCTCGTTCTGTTCTCTACGTGACTTGTTCAGGCTGACAGCTTGTAGCATCTGCGTAGTCCAGTTCTGCTCAGTCCCAGCTTTTTCTCTCATAGCTTAATTATTACTATGATAATTCATCCATTTCTAGTTCAAGGATAATTCTCAGCTTCCCTCTGTTAGTGATACTCTACTCTTAGCTAAACAATCATCTATTAATGAAACATTAAGGGGCTATAGTCCTAAAAAGGCACTCCGTAATTATCTCTACTTCTTTCAGATTTGGTCTTTTGAGACAAAATTAAAGACAGGTTTAAATTAAAACCAGCTAAGCTAAGAAAATCTGAAAACCTAACTAATAAATTTCCTAACTACGGCACAGCTCATGATGAAAGTCAGGGGATTGCCGAATCTTCGCCTAAACGTGGTACATCCCCCTCTTCACTCCTCTGAGCTGGCGGGCCACAAAGGCCTCCTCAGGCGCAAGCGTCTCCTCTCCAGTCTTCCTGCACTTGCTTGGCTGAGATGATCAGAGCAGCCAGGCTGGAGGCAGGATCGCCTGAGGTCGCAAACGGATGCTGCCCGAAGGAGCAACAAAAAGGAAAGGAACCATTACTTTCCAAGATCACGTCCAACAGGCTCAAGCAGGATTCCTCTGCTACCAGGAAGACGCACAAAGAGGACCGAGGGCACCATCTGCCCCCCGCTCCGCCTTCCTGCCCTGCACCTGTCTCGCCCAGGCCCACGTGGCCCACAGCCCTCTTCATCCCTTCACGCAGGCGCCCACCGCTCGCAGGGCTTTTTGCTGCTTTGCTTTTTCTTACCTCCAGGAGTTCCTGGGCAGACCAGCGCCTGTCCTCGTCTGTCTGCAGGCAGCAGTGGAGAAAGTCACGCAGGAGAGCCGAGTGGTGCCTGGGGTTTTGCAGTTTTGGGGCCCCATTCCTTTCTATCAGTTCAAAAACCTGCACAAAATGGAACAGGACGCTCTACCTGCTCCTTTCCTAGCCACAACAGCTCTCTCCACACAGACGCGCACTTTTAAGCTGCACCTTACCCTGATTTGGGGTTCCCCCTGGTAAGGAGCTTCCCCTTCCACCATTTCCAGCCCCACAATCCCCAGTGACCAGATGTCCACTTTGGGGCTGTAGGCTTCTCCTCTCACGACTTCCGGTGCCATCCAGCTGGGAGTGCCAACTCTGGAGCGGCGCTTGCTGCGCTCAGGGGTGAGCTGAGCACAGAGGCCAAAGTCAGCTGTGGAGAAAAACAAACCCTGTCAAAGCCAGCTACAACTGGCAAACCCAGCAAAAGAATTGCCCGCTCAAAGCCTGACAAGGCCACGCTGAATCTAGCTGGGAAAGCAGCAGTGCTCTGCTTCCACGGGGCTGTAGCCAGGGAAATAAGGCATTGGCCACTTCAAAAACGCCCTCACATTTCATGCACTGGCCAAGCAGTGCTTCTGGGGAACTGGCAGTCACCCAAAAGCAGCCCCAGAGCGCATCCCGGGAGCGCTGCGCCCGACCAAGGACACCCACCCAATTTCACAGAGCCGTCCATGCCCACAAGGATGTTGCAGCTTTTGACGTCTCTGTGGATGACTTGGCGGGAATGAAGGAAATGCAGTCCTTGCAGGCACTGAGAGAGAAAGGAGAAAGGGAAGGGTGAAAGTTCAGGACTCAATTTCATCTCACAGGAAAGGGCTTGACAAGATTGACAGCTTTCTCAGGGAATTGTGAGTGAGGGCGCAGCATCATAGCGCTGTCAAGAGGGAAGAGCTTGCCGCTTCAGCATTCTTACAAGTGTTCTATCTTTCCAAGCAAAGGCACATCTGAGCTTCCAAAAGCCTCTCCTCCCTTGGGCACGTAGCGCCTGCCCTTTGGCTGGGAGGCGGCGCGGCAAAGATTTTATTGGTAGCCTTGTGGCAGCAGAGGAGGAAGCAGCACGTTAGACCTGTTCCAGAATCCAACGCCATCTTGGCTGCAATGCTATCCTTGGAAGCTGAGGACATCTCCTTTGCCCTTAGCTTGAAATTCTGCCACCAGCGTGCTGGCTTAGAGGGGCAAGGAATGCAGGACACGCAGACAGGCTCCAGGCAAATGTCGAGAGGCAAAGCCGGGGAGAGGAAACAAGCGAAACAAAGCGAGCGAGCACGAGCGCCAGAGCACAACGGCAGTGTGTAAGAGTGCGAGAACAGAGCCCAGGAAGTGCGGGGACGCTGGCAGGCAGTTCGCTTCAGATGGTCTTTCTTCCCCGTGTTGTGACAGCAACACCAAAACAAAGCCGTGAGCAAGAAACCTCTGCTGCTCTTGACCACCAGTTTACAAGGGCCATCCTGTGCAGGCCAGGGGAAGCACAAGCAGGATCCCTTACCTCCCGACAGACAGCGCCTATCTGTCCTTCCCCGAGGTACACCGTCCAGAGCACATCAGACAACGTGCCGCCATCCATGAACTCCATCACCAGCCAGAGTTCCCCATCGACCAGATAGCTGAAAGGAGAAAACCATGGCATGGAGAGAGAGGAACTGGGCACGGCCCAGTCACCCGAGGGGCTGACCCAGGGTTTTAGAACTGCTCTCCAAGCCGCATATTCCAGAAGAGATTATTGCAGACCAAGTGCAACCTCCTCCCACGCGCCGGAGCAGAGAAATCCTGAACAGCTCCGTTTTCTGCCAGTGATCAAAGGGGTTTGTCACTTTGGGCTTGCAGTATCTAAAGGAACACCAACACGAGAATAGCCCCACCTGTCTAAGTAGGTAACAATATTGGGATTCCTGTTGTCCCGCATGGCCACGATTTCATTGACAGCCAGCTCCTTGGACATCTCCTCTTGAAGCGCCATTTTCTTGATGGCCACCTAAAAGGACATGGAAGACCGTCGACTTGAGAAGTCGCTTGTCGCACAAGATTCCCCAGGAACACGCAGCGAGTGCTTGTGCAAAGATGCAGGCGAGCTCTGCTGAGTGGCCTTGTTACTAGACGGCAGAGCTTAGGAGAAGGTCCAAAGCCCGTCCCAAAGGCAGTCTGCAGGCCGCTGAGCCTAGTCTGCGCTTCAGAGGAACAGCCTGTGCCGAAGCTCCAGCCAAGGCTCCCAGCCGCGGGGAAAGCGTTCCAGAGCTGCAAAATCTGCTGGGGGTGTTGACGCTTTACCTGTTGTCCTGTGCTGGCATCGAGCGCTTTATAAACAGCTCCAAAACTCCTAGAAAGAAAATGGCAGCAGAAAAAGCCCCTTAGTCCCTGACAGTGAATGGCAGCCTAGGCAGGAGATATCCCCAGGCTGCCTGGAGCATTTAGAAAATGCCTGGATGCAGTGCCTCCTCAGCCAATAGCACAACAGCCCACCAGCCCTCTGCCAGGCAGGGCGTGCAGGAGAAAAGTGAGGCCTAACACGAAGACAGAGGGCTGCTACGAATCTCCAAGGCACACGCCCAATTAGTTCCGTTCCAAACGTAAGGGGGACTCTGTCTGTGTGCATACGGGTGTGCGCCAAAACTGGAGACGAAGAACTTAGAAAACGCTGCCTTTGGGAAGTGTTATCTGCCAGCTCTTGGGTGACAAGGTGCTCTTTTAGGCCATGAAGCGGCAGGGGCAGGAGATCTTCCACATACTGTGCTCCTTGCTGCAAGCAATGCAGACACTGCCAGCACCAAGTTGTCTTTGATGATGCCTTCTGGCTGCTCTGACTGAGCAGTCCTGTGAGGTGGCAGGAAGGCAAAGCCAGAGTCTGAGCATTTTTGGAGCTTGCCTGACTTCACGCTTGATGTTACACTGGCCAAAGACCTGGCCCACGGTTTTGTTTAAGGAGCAGGCGTCAGGCTTACCCTTGTCCAAGTTCTTCAAACGCCGCGTATTTCCTCGTCGGCTCGCCCTGACTCACAATGCTCCCTGAAAGACAAAAGCAGTGCGAGGTGCTCACTTTCAAAGAGAGCTGCCACTCCCCAGACGATCCAAAATGCAGCCCCACTGTCGGGAGCTCTGCGCCTTTTGCGGTCACTCGGCTTCCAGCCGCTGAGAACAGCGAGTGGGAGGGCGATGTTCTCCACCTTTCAGCAGCTGGCCTTTCCAAGAAGAACGTCACGGGTTTCAAGAACAGCAGCTCACGTGATAACCCACGATGGTGGGCCTTTAAGAACTGGGCCCTCAGAGCTAAGGAAGGGCCTCTGCAGCCTCTGCAGCCTCTGCAGTCACACCCGCCGTCACTGGCAGGGCCACTTAGGAGAACAGCGGGTACCAGGGAGAGGAGGAGCGAGAAACGACAGCCAGAGAACAGCCAGGGCCGGAGAGCTCCCTGGGGCCTAGTCAGCCGCTAGGTGCCAGCCTTCTGCTTGACAGAAACAATCTCTGCTTTTGTCTTTGGCACGGAAGGCAGCCCAGGCAAAGCCAAGCCAGTCCCAGCCGCCCTCAGAGGCAGCAGGAACACGCCGAGCTCTCTCTTGCTGCCTCAAAGCACAACAACAGGTCCCGTAGGGAGGCCTAAATGCCTCTGTGACACTAAACCGAGGAGGAACTTCTGGCGCAGCCAATGCAGAGGGCACGCAGAAAGCACACCGCTCTGGCAGACACGAAATACACCAGACGTACTCAGTCTCTTCAGGCTCTGCTCCTCTCTCATCTCAGGCTGCTGGGCTGGGCCGCTGGATGAAGTGCTGGCAGGTGGGGGAGTGCTGGCTACTGCAGACTGTGCTGGTGCAGCGGCACGTTGAATGGCAGAGCATGCGTCGAGCTGGGACAAGAAAGGATTGCCCGTCAGAAAGGTGGCTGGCACAGATAGCCCAGAGAGCACATGGCAAAAGGAAGGCTGTCAGCCACCGCCAGGCCTCTTCGGCTGGGGGGTTTTGGATGTCCCCTTCTCAAAGGCAAGGGACGGACCCGAAGGCTGCTGTGATGCAGCAGCACGTGGCCAGTTTTGTGCTACATTGTATCGGATTTTCTGCAAGGCGACTGCAACAAGGTATTGACGAGGTTGCAAAGATACAGAAAGAGATCGGAGCCGCGCCCCAGAGCCTTGCTGCTTTCCTCCTCCTGTGGTCTCCTGGGCAACGAAGTCACCCTCGAGTGGGCATGGAAGTGTCTGACCAGAAGCCCAGAGCCTACGTTGTGCCTGAAGCTAATTAGTCCCTCCCAGGGGCCAGTGTCTCCTAAGTATCCCGCAAGGCTGTGAACTACGTCTTTGGACCGCTCTGTCCGCTGACCACAGGGAGCCTGCGCGGGCACTGTGCACCAAGGGGCTCACTTCCACACGGGGAACAATTTAAAGGCACAGTGCTGCCTCTTGTCTGACCCCAAGAGGCATTCTCAGGCCCTCTCAGCATCCCAGCAAAGTGGTGCTTAAACGCGAAAGTTCAGAACCCATTTGCCAGGGGTCCCTGGCTCGGCTGAAGCAGCACTACGTTGTGGCAGGCACATGGCCCCCAGCATTTTCAGCCACGAGCGGCAAGGGCTGGCTCATCAGAAACTTGAAGCTCGGCCCTGCGCCAAAGGCAGTGCCAAGCACAGGTGCTACTTACTGGCTCTGCGTGTTCAGGCCGTGGATGGACAACAGCTGGAGGCTTGTTGTCATTTTGCTCCTCTTCAGCCTCTTCCTCAGCAAGAGAGGGAGCCAGAGGAGGTGCTGACCCTGCTGGTGAGCCCTGCAGACAGACAGCAGTGAGAGGGACGGGGAGCAGCCAGTCCTTTAGCAGCTGGTTTCTTTTCAGCTAGGTAAGCTGGCTTCTTTTCACCCAGACAAAGGGGAAATCATCAACTTTGATAAAAGCGGCACTGTGAGTCATGAAAACCCTGTTAAGGTGGGTGAATCAGGTGGTACTCCATCTTGCTGTCCATCTGATCTGCCACCCTGGCCAGAATCAGCGAGACACCTTTGGGCTGCCGCACTTGGCTTTCATCTCTTGAAAGGCTCTTCAGTGGAAAATTAGGAAAGAGCCAGTGCTCCCTTTGCTACTGCTGATGCCAACACCGACTTGGGCTTTCTTTCAGCCTCCCAGGCTGGCCCTCTACACTCTACTGCAACAGGCCAAGCTCCCAGCTTGCTGCACAATTCTTACACGCCAGCAACGTCAGAGGTTCCTTTGACACTCACCAAAGGACGGGCTTGTCTCCATCTGCGTGTGAGGTGACCTGCAGTGAACAAGGGAAAAGCAAGCAGATGACCTTAGAAAAGTGCCCATGCTGGGGAGTTCCACAGGACAAGTCAGTCCCAACAGGGAGCATTTTCCTTTCCCAACATCCCTCCAGGGGCAACAGTTCTTTTCCCACAGCAAGCAAGAGAACAAGGACACTATACTAGGCTCTCTCTACTTTTGGCGCTAAAGAAATAGAAACACGGTCACAGAAATGCCAGTTGTTCTTGAAGTCAGAGCTTCTGTTCTGCCCAACAGCTCAAGCAGCTTTTTCCTCTTCTCTTTCCTGCAAGCTGGTTTTTTCTTTTTTTTCTTTTTTTTTCCTTTTTTTTCCTTCTCTTTTAATTTTTTTTTAATAAATTGCACGCACTAATTCCCATCAATTTGCTGAAAATGATACCCCAGGAAAGCTTCCACAAAGGGCCCCATAGCTGTGATGGTTCTCTTCTAAAGCAGCCCAGGAACAGCTCCCGGGTCCAGGAGCAAACCCTAGCCTGTTTGGAGTTTGCACCTCATCGCCAAGGGAATCGCTCTCTTGGCACACCGTGAAGGGTCACATCAGACAGCCAATGGCAGGATTTGGAGCAAAAAATGCTTTCCCTCACTCCTGGGGAATTTTTAGAAGTACTTGTGAGGATCTCTCCTGGTCTGCAATTTGCAGGTTTTCTTGGTTGAAGCAGCGAGCTGAGGAAACGACAGACTCCAATGCCACACACTCTCCCATGGAGGGAACCCCCGGAACCCCTGCAGGTTGCATTGCAAATACTCTCCACTTGCCACCGAGTGCAGACACCCCCTTTTTAGCTGATGCTGTTGGCAGGAGCTTTACCAAAGGAGTGACATCTTAAGGGCAGTTTTGCTCCCAAATCAGCTGCATCGCTACAAACGAGCATCAAGAGCAAAGGGAAGCAAAAGCCGTGCGATGGCTAACCCCAGGATAAACCTTTACTTACGCGTCAGGTGGGTCAGGAAGTAGCCAGAATACCCCACGGAAAAAACCGTGCAAACCGCAGCACAGACTTGCCTCATCATTTCAGCAGTGCTGTGCAGGTTTGCACACTGAATGCCACCTGGGGGAAAAACCAAGACTCCTCTCGGGGTGCAGGCCGTCTGCTGAGAACGCCTCAGTCACGAAGGTCCTCCTGCAGTGAGCAAGCTGAAGAGCTGCTCTGGACAACGAGGCCTTGCACGCACCGGGACAACGTTGCGCTGACAGCACACGGCTGACGCGCGTGACGCGGCACGGCTCCCTTGACATCACAATAGCAGCCGCTCTGGCTCTGTTGGCGTAGTTACGCCCAGCAACGGAATCTTCTGTACAGCTGATGCAAAAGAAAAGCCTGGGAAGATCTCCTCAGTCATAAAGCAGGAATAAAAATCCTTGCAGTCCATAAGCCAGTGCTCAAGGCATGGCGGGGTAACTCCAAAAACGCACCGATCCAGCAGGCCCCCAAGAAATCCAAGCAAACACGGTTTTTTGCCCCCAAGGCTTTGACTAAAAGCAAGTGTGCTTGTTCCTGCTGGCATCTTTCTTGCTTCTGAAAGCCCTGACTGCTTTGATGGCATTTAGGGGACAAAAGACGCCAAGCAAATCAATTTCCAGGAGTCATGCAGTATGCATTGCTACAGGCAGTTGCTGGTCTGCCCAGGAACTCCTGGAGGTAAGAAAAAGCAAAGCAGCAAAAAGCCCTGCGAGCGGTGGGCGCCTGCGTGAAGGGATGAAGAGGGCTGTGGGCCACGTGGGCCTGGGCGAGACAGGTGCAGGGCAGGAAGGCGGAGCGGGGGGCAGATGGTGCCCTCGGTCCTCTTTGTGCGTCTTCCTGGTAGCAGAGGAATCCTGCTTGAGCCTGTTGGACGTGATCTTGGAAAGTAATGGTTCCTTTCCTTTTTGTTGCTCCTTCGGGCAGCATCCGTTTGCGACCTCAGGCGATCCTGCCTCCAGCCTGGCTGCTCTGATCATCTCAGCCAAGCAAGTGCAGGAAGACTGGAGAGGAGACGCTTGCGCCTGAGGAGGCCTTTGTGGCCCGCCAGCTCAGAGGAGTGAAGAGGGGGATGTACCACGTTTAGGCGAAGATTCGGCAATCCCCTGACTTTCATCATGAGCTGTGCCGTAGTTAGGAAATTTATTAGTTAGGTTTTCAGATTTTCTTAGCTTAGCTGGTTTTAGTTAGGACTCTGGACCCCAGAAAGCTTCATCAATGGAGCATTGTTTAGCTAAGAGTAGAGTATTGTTGGCATAGGGAAGCTGAGAATTATCCTTGAACTAGAAATGGATGAATTGTCATCATAATAACTAAGCTATGAGAGAAGAAGCTGGGACTCAGCAGAACTGGACCAGGCATGAGCTGCCAGCCTGAACGGGTCACCTGGAGGACAGAATGATGAAGACAAAGATGAAGAAGTAGCCAGAAGACCCTTTGTTTCAGCCCTTGGTTTCAGCAGGACTGGCAATAAAAACTGTAAAACCTCCAGAGCCCTGGAAGATTCCCTTCCTTGCCACGCTGTGCCTAAGCTGGACAGCGCCTTCGAAGCTGGGCGCTCCGGACGGGCTGCCCCGTTCCCGGCTTTGCGCTGCGTCCGAGCGGCCTGGGGCTCTGCCCCTTCACGGAGGGGCCCCGCCCCGCCGCACGCGCCCCCTGGCGGCTGCTGCCCCGCCCGCCCTGCGGAGATGTAGCGCCCCCCCCCCCCCGTGCCCTGGCGTCCCCCGGCGCCAGCCGCCCCTCACGGCGGGGCAGGAGGAGGGACCAGACCCCACTTGTCCCCCTTTCCCGGCGGTCACTTGGCATCCGAGAGTAAAGGAGGGCTGAAACGGCACGTCTTCCCAACGCTTCCCTCTCTGCTGCTTTTGGGGCACCAAAGAGCTCTGCTCAAGGGAGTGCAAGGGCCTACGCTTGGCTTTCCCTGCTGAGGTGTCATTCTTCCTTCTGCAAGATCTACAACTGGCTGGTTGATGTCAGCTGTCTAGGGAGTGGGGAAAACGAGACGCTTTCAAAGTGGGGGAATTATCCTGGGTAACTACTGCAGTTTTTCAGCAACAGAATTTCAAGGTGGAGCTGAGCCTTTCAGCGGCTGTGTCCGTTTTCAAATGCCACCCTCAGCATCCGAAGTGTGAAGAGCCCAGTGCAAAGCTCCTCAAAGACACTGTGGTGCCCACCAGCAGAGGACGTGTCTGTGCTGAGTCACCAGAAAAGCAAGCTAAGCCCGGAATCATTATTCCACGGGCAAGCAGAGTGTATTTCCAGAGGAGTTGCATGCACTTGTTTCCCTCTCCCACTCAGTACTTTCTTTCCTCTTTCAAGCTGGCTCCTGGGTTTAACTGGAGGTTTGGACAGAGAAGGGAATGATTGTGTCTCATTTTCCTTGGGATGTGGCTATCCAAGTGTCTGCAAGGAATCTTACAGGGAGCAGGGAGCCTGGGCAAACACCTGTGAGAATGCAGCTTTTGACTGTTTGTAACAGGCCTTCTGTGGGCTCGACACCTGCATGGCACTGCAGAGCAGTATGTCTTTGGACATACAACAGGGTCTGTCGACTTGGTTCCCCATTGCTACAGTAGGGAACATCCACCATGTTGCGCCTCAGGAGGCCTCGTGACAGAATATACATGGAGAATTTGCCATCTTGTCTTGGTCTCAATGTCTACATGGAGCTTAGTCAAGGTGGCGAACATCTTTTATGTGTAAAGCACCTCCTCTTTTTGCATACTTTTTTTATTAATATTGCTGCTGGTTTTGTGCATTTCTTATTCTGTTGCTGTTTGCTTTCAGGAAATGGTTATCTCAATGCTCAGTATCTCCTATTTTCCCTCTCTCATCAGAACAGGATGAGGGGAAGGGCAGTGGCTTATTTGGAGTTTAATTTCTGTCTGTGTTAGACCACCACAGATATTCCCCACCGCCACCACCCCCCCCCTGCCCCCCCCACCGCGGTCCATGGAGCCAGAAGCCATAACGAAATACAATTCTTTGTTTTCAGCTTCTCAATTTTTGTGTCAGTCTTGCTTGGTCACCCGTGTCACATCTCTGTGGCTATGTGTCTTGTCCCTGCTCCTGTTGCTTTGCCAATATCTGCTGAGAGCATGGACTGCCTGTAGCTGGATATTGCCCCCATTGCCTTTCCCTAAGCTAGGGTGGGATTTGGAGCACCTAGGTGGTCAGTGGCCCACCCAGGGTAAAAGTCTTCTACCCGTGTGGGTCTTCCCCTCACTGCAGGGAAAAGCAAAACAGGCATTTTTGCTACAGCGCCATCTGCTCCCACTGGCACTTCCCCAGAGAGCCGGGTCCCATTCCATTTACCAAGTCTCCATGCTTCTGGAAGCCAGTGTTCCTCAAAAGCACATGTGAAGAAGCTTGGCCCAACATCTGCAGCAAGGAGCTGCTGGAGTTACTGTCCCTCCAGAGTAGGCCGTAGTTTATTATTTTGAGACCTGTCTTCTAAAGAACTACTCTCTTTATAGTTTGTACTGCAAACAAACTTTATCTTCAAGTTCTCAGGAAGCCATTGGATTTCATTTGGAAGAATGTTGTCTTTTGCCTGAAATAAGAGTGTTCTGCCTCAGGTCCTGCAAA